>CM032636.1:30295981-30895981 GCA_019097785.1 Fraxinus excelsior | reverse complement strand
CAAAATCGTCATTTTCAATTCTTTTAATTAAAAAAAAAATTCAGGGGCTCCGCCCCCCTCCACCCCCTTATTTTTCGCCCCCCCCCCCCCCCCCCCCCCACACCAACTAAAAATCCTGGCTACGTCCCCGGATAAGTGGAAACTTCTAGCAGCATAGTATAAAGGGCACCACTTCAATTTCCTTTGCCTGAGAAGGTGGAAGATGAGATATCATTATTGGCACTAAAGAAAGCGATCCATTCAAGAATTTCTTCTTGAAATAGTGGTCAATTCTTTGGAACTTTGATGGGATTTTAGAGTAAGTTTAGTAGAAGAGTTTGAGCAGGAAAATATCGTTTTTGAGGATGGTGGAGACCGATGGCACAGAAGCTGCTGCCATTTTTTTTCTTTTTTTTTTTTTTTTTGAGATTGAGAGGAGAAAAAAGAATAGTGTTTTCTGATTTAAAGAGGTGGTTAAGACAGTTTGGCAGTAGCTTTTATTATTGTCCGCATTTTGGATGAGCTAAAGTTTCCACTTTCCAACCTCCAAGTAACACCGTGATTCTGAGTCCTGGACACATGAAAAAATAATGTTATGTGGCTCCACTTGGATTGCGACCTCAATCTAGATGATGTTAGTAGATGATATGTTAAATGAAAAATAACATTAAATAAATCATTTAATTCCACGATCATTTAATGTGATATTAACGTCATCTAAATTAGGATTACAACCCCCAACGAGACTAAATAACATTACTCCACATGAAATTATTTAATATGGGTTGGTTGGAATTTAGCACATTAATCGAGGTGGGTTGATGTGATGTGGCTCAGGCTCTAGTCACGTGACTCGACAGGGTTGCCATAAGCTCTGTGTGGCTCATATTATTTGATTATACGCTAATGGTGGAATCATGTGCATGTATTATTGATGCATTCTACCTAAAGTTCTGTGTGTTCACTTATGTTGAGCTTGCTGGCAATATAGGTTGAACTCGGAAGGTTTGTTGAGGAGCCTCATGCTTGGGTGTGGGGAATTGTGGGACGCCGCTCGAATGGTCCAATACTTTTTATATTATAAAATAATGACATCGAGAAGGCAACATAAGAACACAAAAAACCCATAAAAGCATAACATCTAATGTAGCTTATTCGTACCAAAACTTAGAAAGTTTTATCGCATATTTGACAAAGGTTTGAGATTAGTCTCTCTCATCAAATTTAGCACACGATTGTCTATCGTTATTAAATAAAAATGAGTTTTGGAATAATGAATTTTTGGAGAATATGTAATTAAAAATTAGAATTTTTTAAGGTTTATATGCATAATATTTTACATAAGAATGCGTAATTGAAAATGAGTTTAAAAATTTAATAATTGATATTTAAGAGCCTGTTTGGTAGAGATTGAAATCGGATTAAAATTGAAAAATTAGTCGTTATTGTTGATTTTTATTAGACGAGCGAGACACAATAACGATTGTATTTTCAATTTTAATTGAATTTTAATCGGTAACAAACGGGCATTACTTTGTCGTAGAATTAAAATTTGTAATAAACTAGTGATCGAGTGCTATGATAACCACTTGGAAGAACTTCTTGTGATCAACAAATTCATTTTCACTCCTCCTTTTCTTTCCTATTTCTCCTTGTGCCGGTTCGAGTTGTGTTTCTCCTTGAAAAAACCACACCAAGTTATTAGTAATTTATAAATAGTTCAACTCAATTGGCATGTACCGCAGCTGGATCTTGGCAGCTATGGCACACAAAAGTACCAAATGCAAAATCAATTATTGAATGAAAGCCAGAAAAATTAATGAATTATAGTAATGATTGTTGAATTATAACTGTGGATTTCGACTTTGCTTCCAAGTAAGAATGTCTGGTATAAAATTCCCATTAAAATAGAAATTAATTCCAGCTGTACTTATTTTATATATATATCTGAAAGACAAATCATTAAAAACATCGAAATTAATACATATACAGAAATCTCAAACCTAAAGAAAAACCCAGAAAAAGGTGAAGATAACCCAAAAAGGAAGATCCAATCCCACATTTTCTTAGGTAAAGGAAATAGAATTCAGGGTCTCTCGGTGCCTGATTACCATAAGAATCAAGATTCTGCTCTTTCAGGTAAAAGAGTGATCTTTTAAAACCCTTCTTGAATTTTTCGGTTCGCAAATTGCTTTCTTGATGATCGTGTTGCTTGTATATTTATATTTATATTTTTTACCCGTTTCAGTGTCCAATCTTTTTTTTTTTTCCTTTGGTTTGGTTTGTATGAGTTTTATCTTGATGAAAATGATTGATAAATTGTATAAATGAAGCCCTACTTGCAAAAAATGGATCTAAAAATGGGTACAACAAATCTTCTGTAAATGGTTGCTTTTAGTTTCTTTCAGTAATGGGTTTACGGTCTTCGTGTTTTTCCCCTTTCTTGAATCACCTTCTTGTATTTTCTACTGTTGTTCAACGAAACGCTATATCATTTTTGGTAAAATTTCGCTTAGATGCTTGCATTCCTTTTTATAAATACTGGGGATACGCATTTTTATGTAGGCAGGTATCTTCTGTTTATTGGTTTTTGAGATTTTTGGTTATGTTGAGGAGTATTAATTTGGTAAAGTTTCTTGTCTTTGATCAATACAGGGTTTTGATTAGAAAAAATGAGTAAAACCAAGATGAGACCAGCAGTGGAGAATGGCGAGACAGGCGAAGACTCTGTTCTCAGTACTATGGTCAGTAATGAGGAGGATTTGGGACCTATGGTCCGACTTGCTTTTGAGACGGGGAAGCCAGAAGCCCTTATGCAACAACTAAAGATTGTAGTGAGAAAGAAAGAAGTTGAAATTGAGGAACTATGCAAGCTCCACTATGAGGATTTTATACTTGCTGTCGATGAACTTCGTGGTGTCTTAGTTGATGCGGAAGAGCTAAAAAGTGAGCTTGGGAGTGAGAATTTTAGGTTACAAGAGGTTGGGAGCGCCCTACTTTTGAAACTCGAAGAGCTTCTTGAATCTTATATGATTAAGAAGAATGTTACTGAAGCCATTAAGATGTTAAAGAATTGTGTTCTCGCCTTGGATCTTTGTGTGAAGTGTAATAACCACATTTCAGAAGGTCGGTTTTACCCGGCTTTAAAAGCTGTTGATCAGATTGAGAAAACTTATTTGCAGAATATTCCTGTTAAGGCACTCAAGATGCTTGTTGAGAAGAGAATACCGTTGATAAAGTCACACATTGAGAAGAAGGTATGCAGCGAAGTTAATGAATGGCTAGTTCACATAAGGAGCAGTGCTAAGGATATTGGGCAAACTGCTATACGATATGCTGCATCTGCTCGTCAGAGGGATGAGGATATGTTGGCTCGTCAAAGGAAAGCAGAGGAACAAAGTTTTTTGGGTTTAGGAGATTTCACTTACGCCTTAGATGTTGAAGAAATTGATGAAATTTCTGTTCTCAAATTTGACCTCACTCCTCTTTATCGGGCATATCACATTCACACTTGTCTTGGAATTCAAGAGCAGTTTCGTGACTATTATTACAAAAACCGGTTTCTGCAGCTGAAGTCAGATTTGCAAATATCCTCTGCCCAACCGTTCCTTGAATCCCATCAGACTTTTTTGGCTCTAATTGCTGGTTATTTTATTGTTGAAGATAGGGTCTTAAGGACTGCCAGTGGGCTGCTCTCACCAAATCAGCTTGAGACAATGTGGGAAACAGCTGCAGCTAAAATAACTTCAATCTTGGAGGAACAATTTTCGCATATGGATATAGCGAGCCATCTCCTCCTTGTGAAGGATTATGTGACTCTTCTTGGGGCAACGCTTAGAAAGTACGGATATGAAGTAGGCTCAATTCTCGAGACTTTGAACATTAGTCGGGACAAATATCACGAGCTTCTTTTAGCAGAGTGTCAACAACAGATAACTGATGTCCTTGCCAGTGACACTTACGAGCAGATGGTCATGAAAAAGGAGTCGGACTACCACACAAATGCTCTTAAATTCCATCTTCAAACATCAGATATAATGCCGGCTTTCCCATATATTGCCCCATTCTCTATTATGGTACCTGAATGCTGTCGGATTGTTCGATCATTTATTAAGGACTCCGTTAATTACTTGTCTTATGGGGCGCAGATGAACTTCTTTGATATCGTAACGAAGTACCTGGACAGACTCTTGATTGATATCCTAAATGAAGTCATGCTTAATAATATGCATAGCAGTACCATCGGTGTCTCTCAAGCAATGCAAATTGCTGCCAACATAGCTGTTTTGGAAAGGGCATGCGATTATTTTCTTCAGCATGCTGCCCAACAATGTGGGATTCCTGCCAGATCAGTTGATAGCCGTCAAGGTAGCTTAACCGCTAAGATTGTACTTAAAACTTCAAGGGATGCTGCTTATCTTGCTCTATTGAGTCTTGTAAACTCCAAGTTAGATGAGTCTATGTCACTCATAGAAAATGTAAATTGGACTTCTGAAGATGTACCCCAGCATGCAAATGACTACGTGAATGAGGTTGTTATGTATCTTGACAGTCTTATATCCACTGCGCAACAAATTTTGCCTTTGGATGCTTTATATAAAGTTGGGATTGGCGCTTTTGAGCATATTTCAAACTCTATTCTGGGAGCTTTTCTCGGTGATAGTGTAAAGAGGTTCAACGCAAATGCAGTCATGAGTATCAACCATGATCTAAAGATGTTGGAATCTTTTGCTGATGAGAAGTTTCACAGTACTGGATTGCATGAGATATACAGTGAAGGGAGCTTCCGAGGTTGCTTGATAGAAGCCAGACAATTGGTAAACCTTCTCTTGAGCAGTCAGCCTGAAAACTTCGTGAATCCCGTGATAAGGGAGAAGATTTACAATTGCTTGGATTATAAAAAGGTGGCTACTATATGTGACAAGTTCAAGGATTCGCCCGATGGACTTTTTGGAAGCCTTTCAAGAGGAAACACAAAGCAAAACGTCCGAAAAAAGTCCATGGACGTGTTAAAGAAAAGACTGCGGGATTTCAACTAAGAGATCTTGGACATTTTTATGGCATACAAGGAACTAGAATTTTCTATTCTTTTTTTCTAAGACTGTTGATTTATTCTATTCGAAAGTCTTTTCTCCTAATAAATAGTTTGGAATGGACTGTAATTTTTATCTTGGATCCTTCTCTTACTAAATTGGCACACTCTGTTGCTCTCTCTGATATTATGAAAAATCTGGACATACGAGTTAGGTGTTTTTGTAAGCATTACAGTTTCAACATTTCAGTAATGGCACCGGATATAATTTGCAGGCAAGATAACTGACCTCTGACCACAGAGAAGATGCTCTGGAATCTCAAAACAGTTGTATTTCTCTATTAATCATCCTTTGCCATCTCTATGTCGGTATTTCTGTTTGTTCATCAGAAGAAATCATCTGGGATTCAGAATGTTTTCTCAGTTGATTTTGATAAGAAAAACTGCAATAATTTTTTGTTCGCTGTATGTTGTAATTAGCTTGAGTAACTACTGGTTTAGAATTTTGTTTAGAACACAAATACACACCTTCTCTGCTTTCTCCTATTCTGTTTGCTTTCTTTTACATTTCAGTCATTCAAGCTATCAGAAATGTAAGTAAGTTGTCATTAATTTATTCTCCTCATTCGTTTTAAAGGACCTACACATTTACTTCGCTTGAACTATTTTCCATCTTTCAGGCATCAGTCAGTTTTGACATGGTTGGAGCACACTGTATGATGCAGAAGGTAAGTGCCTTCGCAAATCTCCTAACTTATGTAGCTTTTCTAAATATTATGATGAATTTATGTAATTGGATTTTTCTATATTGTTATATGTTGTGACTCCTTTAATTGCTCATCCTTTGGTTTTACAAAGAAGAGTGAAATTGCAACTGTTGATGTCTCCTGAAAATTTTATCCTCTCCTGGATAAATAACAATGATAACTTGTTTTGATAAGGATTTTTACACAATTATGGAATGCCTGTAACTAGTAATTGATGAGATTGTTCTATCCTTTTTATATGTATATGCAGGTGTAACAATTGAAATCTAATTTTTAGAGTATATGAGGGTCTGATCGAACGATTATGTTTCAAAACTATAGATTCAAGATGCACACTTGTATGGCTAACTTATACTGTTTCGTGCATCTTTAATTTTTTCAAGTTTATTTCATTAAAAAATATCCCTGAAATAATGCATTTGGTCTTCTGGAGTCCTCCAATAAATTAAACCAAATATTGAACAGGATTTGGTTGTATGCAGTGATTTACAAATATTGTTGGATATGAACCTTAAATACTTTTTGGCTTTTTCTTCATCGAGGTTATCCGTTTATATGATTGGATACTTTTGGCTTTTTCTTCATTGAGTTTATCCATCTATATGTTAGCATGCCGCAGTCTCCTTATTAGAATCAACGCTGAACAAGGGTTGGAAAATTTTATAGAAAAACAAATCGTCGCTTTTCTGTTGTCTAAAACACGCTTCATTAGAAAGTAGAAGAGAGTGTATCCAGTGCAACAGTTGATATATTTAAAGCTCATCTAATTATGTCTTGAAATGGGTTGGCTGTGTGAAGAATCTTAGGATAACTTGCTTCTTAATCTGTGGGGTGTGCATATATTAGTGCATGGAGCTATAGGATAGATTTTTTCTGTAAATTGATGTTCTGTGAATGCAACTTGAAACTAATCAAAAGGGAGGTTGTTTGCAGACTTTGAGGGGTATATATATTCAATCTAGACTTTTAGAAACTTAAAATGTTTAGGTGTATTTAATAAAGACTTTTGAAGATTTCACGGTCTTGGGATATTCAATATAGACTTTTATAGATAGACGTGAAAAGTTTTGGGATATTAAATAACTTTTTGGAAGTCTTAAAAAGTCGCGGTTATTCAAAATGTAAATAACTTTTATAAAATCCTTTACATACTAACTTTTAAGCAGAAAGTACAAATACAAAATCTCATAAAAAGACTTTCACAAAAAAAAATAATAATAATAAAATAAATAAAATAAAGTCTTTTCATCTATTATATTTCTCTCTTTCTTCAACATTTCTCTTTACTCTTTCATTCTACGAATCCTACAACTATGATAAAAAAATCAATATTTATCAACCTGCTATTATTATCATTCTCTTTTTAATATTCTCATTTCCATTTTTTAATATTTAATATTCTTTTTAATAGTTGTCATTTTCAGGTCTCCTTGCTTTTGGTGCCAGTTAGTGTATATTTGTTACATTGTACTAGATTGGACTTAGACTAGACTAGACTAGACAGTAAATGAACAATGAAGAAGATTTTACCCTTTTTTTAAAAATAAAATAAAATATATTCTTATGTATAACTATCCAGTTTTATGTAGTCCTCTCTACCAAGCATGTCATATTTGGATGACAGCTGGGCATTACTTTACGTAGAGACAAAATGCTGAGGATGAAGTCTTCATATACTATAGCTGAAGAGGCGAGCATAACTTACTAGGTTTGATAGGAGTTATGAATCTCAAATATTTCATGCACAAAACTTATTCAGAATAGAATATAAGCTCAGAGGTTGAAGATTTTTTTATAACTACCTAGAATCACACAGATACATGAAGCTCATGGTACTCTTGAGATGTTTTTTGTATCTCAGATAGATGCTATTGAGGATCAATTCTCATGATCTCTTAACTTTGCTTATTGGTGGATGTTAGAATCGTGTTATATGGCTCTTCAATATGTCTTGAAGTTCTCTTTAATAAGTGTTTTTCCTTGTTTATATGCTATAATTTCCCATTATTCTAATGAAAAACAAAAATAACAACAACTTAACATGTGAGAAAATGTGGAGCAATGAGAAACATTTGTTGAATTAAGAAACTAGATTCATTTCTAGAATAATCCAAAAATACCTAGATTAATGCTATAATGTTTAATGCATGAATTAATGAGAGTACGCGTATGCCCATTGGTGTTATTCATGTACTTAGGTAGAAGGAAAGTATGCAATTAAATATTGATACATATACTAGACTAGGTTCATGTTTGGAAAATCCTATATATACTCGTGTAATCTGGCCATTTGAAAATCAAGTCAAGTTGAAGTGATAATAGAGTCACATATATGTCCTCCACCACTTTTTCGTGAGTTTGAGTGTTGAGTGAATATGTGCTTTCCAATTTCTAACAAATTGGTATCAGAGCCGCTTGTGTTTGGAGATAATTGAAGAACAAGATGATGAATGAACTCCATTTCAAGTTCCACCACTCATCAAAGAAAATTATGATAATTGTTGCACTCGAATGAAGGCTTTGCTTGGAGCCTATGATGTTTGGCAACTTGTGGCCCAAGGAATTGTAGCAGAAGATGCAGATGCAGCTACCATGAAGAAAGATCAAAAGGCACTATCTCTCATCTATCAAAGCTTAGATGAAAAGATGTTTGAGAAAGTTTCTAGAGCAACCACTTCCAAGTAAGCATAGGATATTCTTCAAGATTCTTTTAAAGGAGTTGATAAAGTGAAGAAGGTACGTCTCCAAACATTAAGAGGAGAATTCGATTCCCTACAAATGGAGAAACCCGAATCTGTTTCAGATTATATTTCAAGAATTTTGGCTATTGTCAACCAAATGAGGAGATATAGAGATGACATGAAGGATTCGTTGGAAAAATTCTACAATCGTTAGATCCACGATTCAATTATGTTGTCGTTACCATTGAAGAGTCTAAGGATTTGAACACCATGACCATTAAGGAGCTTTCTGGATCTTTGCATGCCCATGAAGAACGACTGAAAAATCGAAGCAAGAATCGGTAGAGCAAGCTTTGCAAACAAAGCTTTTACTAAAAGAGGGGGAAAGAAGTGGCATGTCCCAAAGAAGTCGAGGACATGGAAGAGGTCATGGTCATGGAAGAGGCGGACGAGGCAACAACCAACCTTCAAATATTGAGGGGAAAAGCTAAAACTTCAATCGAGAAACAGGCTGTTGACGAGGCAGAGGAGGAAGTTTGAGGCAAAATCCAGGAAGATATGAAAAAGCAAATGTTTAATGTTATACTTGTCACAAATATAGCCATTATTCTGGGGAATGCAAAAATAACATGGAAGAAGAAACAAACTTTGTGGAGAGCAAGAATGAAGATGGAGATCCCACTTTGCTTATCGATTGCAAAAGCCATGTGAAGAGAATAATATGAGTGGTATCTTGATTCTTGCTCAAGTAGTCATATTTGCGAAAAAGAAAAATTTATTTATAGAGCCCGATGAATCCATTGGCGGAAATATCACTTTTGGAGATTCTTCTAAAGTTCAAGTTCAAGGAAAAGGTACTATTTTAATACGCTTGAAAGATGGAAGTCATCAATTCATTTCTAATTTGTTTTATGTGCCGGATATGAAAAGTAACATTTTGAGCATGGGACAACTTTTGGAGAAAAATTATGATATTCACTTGAAAGACATAAGTTTCACTATGAAAGATGAAAATTGGAGATTGTTAACCAAGGTGCCGATGATGAAGAACAAAATGTTTATGTTGAATATTCAACATGATGTCCCGAGATGCTTGAAATCTTGTGCTAAAGATTCTTCTTGACTTTGGCACATGAGATTTAGACATATAAATTTCAACGGCCTCAAAATAATAAGCAAGGAAAGCATGGTGAAGGGACTTTCAACCATTTTCATCCAAATCAACTTTGTGAAGGATGTCTTTTTGGAAAACAAGCAAGAAAGAGCTTTCCTAAAGAGTTTTTCATAAGAGCTCAGTGTCCATTGAAATTGATCCACTCGGATGTTATGGACCTATCAAGCCATCATCATTTGGTAAGAATAATTATTTTTTCCTTTTTATTGATGATTTCTCTCAAAAAACTTAGGTTTATTTCTTGAAGGAAATGAGGTGTCTAAGACTTTTAAAAAGTTCAATACTTTGGTGGAGAAACAAAGCGAATATCAAATTAAAGCTCTTTGGTCTGATAGAAATGGAGAATTCAATTCTAATGAATTCAAAGACTTTAGTTAGAAAAGTGGCATTCATCGTCCATTGACAATTCCAAGATCGCCACAATAGAATGGTGTAGCCGAGAGAAAGAATCGTACCCTACTCAACATGTCAAAGAGTATTCTTAAGAGCAAAAATATGCCAAAGGAGTTTTGGGCTGAAGCAATTGCTTGTGCAGTCTATTTGTCCAACCAGTGCCATACCAAAAGTGTTCATGGAAAAACACCACAAGAAGCTTGGAGTGGTTACAAGCCAAATGTTTTACACTTGTGGGTTTTTGGAAGTATGCCCTATGCACATGTATCGGATGAGAAAAGGACTAAACTTGCTGACAATAGTGAGAGGTATGTTTTTATTAGCTATGATCAAAGTTCTAAATGTTACAAGTTGTACAATCCAAGCAATGACAGAATAATTGAGATGTTGAGTTTGATGAAGAAAGCTTGGGAATGGAAAACTACAAAGGAAGAATACAATTTTAATCCCTTATTTGATGTAGAAGACATTATACAGCCTATTATTCCACCCCAACACCTTCACTAAATTCACAAATTGGGGAAGCAGGTACAAGTGAAGGACCTTGAAGAACTAGAAGTGTACGAGATTTGTACGAGCCAACCGATGAGGTAACACAAAATTTAAGTGACTTAACTCAATTTTATCTTTTCCCCGGATTGTGAGCCTCTAGGTTTTGAAGAAGCTTCTCTTGATAAAAAAAAATGGAGAGACGCCATGAATGATAAAATAAAGGTAATCAAGAAGAATGATACATGGGAATTGCCATCACTACCTAAAGGAAAAGGCACAATTGAAGTCAAATGGGTGTACAAGATAAAAAAGAATTCAAAAGGCAAGATAGAGAGATAAAGCAAGATTAGTTGCAAAATAATTCAAGCAAAAAGTCGGCATTGACTATGGTGAGGCGTTTACCCCGGTTATAAATAATTTGTTTGATTATTTCCTTGGCAGCCCAAAACCCCCTTGGGGTTGAAGGACAAGAAGATAAGGTCCTAAAATCGAAGAAAGCTCTCTATGGCTTGAAGCAAGTCCCGTGTGCTTGGAATAACAGAATTGGCAAATATTTTCAAGCAAATTAACTTCTCCAAGTGTCCACATGAACATGCACTTTATGTGAAATTGAACAAAAATTGTGATATTTTCCTTGTTTGTTTGTATGTGGATGACTTGATATTGACAGGAAATAATCCAAAGATGTTTGAAAATTCAAGAGAGCTACGGCTAGAGAATTTGAAATGACGGACATTGGATTAATGTCCTAATATCTTTGCATTGAGGTGAAACAAAAAGATGATGGAATCTCTCTCAGGAAGGATGTGCAAAAGAAATTCTTAAAAGTTTGAAATGGCTAATTGCAAGCCAGTGAGCACCCCCATTGAATGTCGTGTTGAATTGTCGGAGCAAAGAGATGGAGAGAAGACGACTTTGGAATGTTAATTATCTTGATTCTTGCATTAAACAATATTTAGTACTAATAATAGTTTAATTACCATGAATATTACATGCATAATTTAATTACTTTGAATATTGATTACATTAATGTGGGGATATATTAGGAAAAATGATAATAAAATTTATTATTTCAACTATATTAATTAATTTTTCTTAATCTGTGTGAAAAAGAAATTGGACTATCTTTATAGAATGGATGGAGTACAAAAGAGTTCTGAGTTTAACGTATTTGTTATATTCCTCCCCTTTGTTACCAAGGCATTTCATCTACTATATACTTGTTTGACAGTGTTTTTAATTGCTTATAAGATGTGAGTCCTTCGAAAATTGTGGATAATAAGTAAATTCTACAAATGTGTGAATAAAATATGTTTGATGAGATTAAATTGAATCGTGGCCAATTATGGTATACGTACAAAGATTAAGCCCCAATTTGGGCTCCATTTTAATTTTAGTAAATTTTTTCCTTTATTCTTTTCAATAATACATTCTCAATAAAATAATATTACGTGTCTTTTAATCACACATTTTGTAAAAAATTAATATTCCAAAATCCCATTAGAATGAAGTATATTTATTATTTACAGTATTAATGGAGACGTGCATTTGCTCCTCAATGGTCATCAGTTCGAGTTCCCTCAGGACCACTGAGGTGAGAAATGACTGTAAACTTCAGGATCCCGTGGGATTAATCGAGATGCGTGCAAGCTGGCTCGAACATCTCCGGTTATCAAAAAAATAATAATAATAATAATGGAGACGTGCAAAGATTTTCTCCTCGAGTGCGCGGATTCAAGGGAGCTTGAAAATGATCTCATTACAAAACTCAGTGGTTGTCAAATCTTAAAAACTCTGATAGTTTGTTGCCAAGAAAGGTACGACAAATTTTGGGATTCCAAGGCACCTTTTTCAGATACACACAATTTTGGTATATCAGGCGCATGGATCCAACAATACACATTGAGGTCGGCTTTATGAATTTCTTTTATTAGTTCATTATTACATTTTTGAAAAATTTGTATGCAATCATAATATATTACAATAGCTTGCCCCTCTCTTATCTAACTTATTGTGCTAAGGTTAATGTTATTTTGAAATATTGGCAAGAAATGTTCCATGTTTTAAAGTCGTCTATCACGGCACAATTTATCTTTGACGTCTTATCTTATTTAGTCCTGGTTTGGTCCCAATGTTTCAGAATTCATTTTTTTACGAATTCATTCTAACCACATATTTTATGCAGGATTGTTGTTCAGCCCACCATGGGCGGTGTCACATCATGAGAGAATTTGATTGTTTTTTGGCCTTTTGTTTTCCCCACTACTCCCTTACCACTCTTTTAAATTTTTACCCAAACACCGCCTTTTTACCCACCCCCACACCCGCTCCACCTTTATCACCCACCCTTTATATATAAATGTTTTTTTTGGTCTCAATTTTCGAGGTTGTTAACAAAAGTCAAACGAAATTGAAATATTACATTTTTGATATCATTTCGAAATGCTCGTGACATAGCTCCTCGCATGGTTAACAACATACGAAATGGCAAATCGTAGCAAAAGTTACAACGCGTCAAAATAGATCGTTTCAAACTATTATTTCGTGAATTTCAATAACATGTTAACTTTAAAAATTTGTTGACGATCGTACGCTAACCGAATTCACAAATCATGTGTCATCTTAAAGCTCATTTCAAGAACTATATTGTAGATATATTAAATGGTCCAAAAGAATATCGTTTGAACGTTGAAAATAATTAAACGAGCGTCTTAAAAAGAAGCACGTAACTCATTTTTCTTTAAATTTTTTGAATTATTGCATTAACGTTTATTATTTTTGCGTGGCAAATTTCTTAAATATAATTTATGCCATTGTAGTAGGATATTTTTACATGGGTATGACGTAAAAAAAAAATGGATCGTTACAAAAAATATAATTTTCTTTTTTTTTTAATTAGTTCTTTCAATTTTTTAAAGCTTGGATTAAAAAGGGGAAAAATAATTCGAATTTGAACCTTATTCAATGTTAGATTTTTTTTTTCTTTTTTTATTAATTTGTTCTTTCATTTTTTAGAACATGGATTGAAAAGGGGAAAAAAACATAATTCGAATTTGAACCTTATTCAATGTTAATTTATTATATTTTGTATAATGATCCGAAATTTTTTGGCATCGTACCACATGTAAAAATCTCCTAATAAAATGATGTAAATTATATTAGGAAATATGTAGCACAAAAATAAGAAACGTAAATGAAATAATTGAATTTTTTTTTGAGGAAAAGATAATTCATGAGATGCTCGTTTAATTGATTATTTCGATGTTCAAACGATATCCGTTGGGATCATTCAATATGTCTACAATATAGTCTCGAAACGAATTTGAAGATGACATAGACAATTTATGAATCTTGTTAGTGTACGATCGCCAACAAATTTTTTAAATTAGCATGTTATTGAAATTTTTAAAATACTAGTTTGAAACAGTTTATTCCGACGAATCGTAATTTTTGCTACAGTTTGCCATTCGTGGAAGTGTTGCATCAGCAGTGCGTAGATTGTTCTAATGCCTACAATGAGCATGAAAACAATCATAATATTTGTTGAGACTCACAATTTTTATCAACTTTTTAATCACACGTTTCGTTTATTTTTATAAAAATATACTAAAAATTCAATTGTTCAACCAAACAAAAATAGGGTTCATTCTGATGTAATCCCAGATACATCTTAGTGTCTTCACATGTTTTATCATGATGTTTACCTATGTGAGACTGTGACAAAAAACAATAGAGAGAGAAGATTAACATCATCCCTGCACAAAGATGGCACGCTCAAATCAAAAAATGGTCCAAACTTGAACCTGCGGCTAATATGCAGCATACAAGTGTTCGTTAAACCAACCTCAGAAGTCTGTTCAAAAGTTGAAAAAATTCAGAAGGAAACAGCATATTGGTTGGTTTGTGAAGAGTGGGGATTGTCTGTATTATAAAACTGTGTGGATTTAATGAAAGAATTGTGACCCTTTTGATTCATGCTAAGATACGGTTCTTATCCTTTGTCCTAACACCATAAACTTCTTCAATCATTTTATGTTGTGTAAGCAAATATGTCAGCAAAGTTAACTTTTATCTAGAAATTTACTTCTTACATTTTACTCGGAGCATAATATCCTTTCGGCTGAATAAATAAAAGACAAAATCTACATGCTGGCTGTAAAAATTGGGTCGAATGATTTTATGGATAAACAATTACAATTAAAGCTCAACGTGATTGTAATTAATAGATCTTCTCATTTAACTATAAGCTTCACCTCCTAAGTTAAACTAGAAAAAAAGGAGTAGTAGTTATTTGAGAAAAAGATATTTTAAATTTTAAATTGCATACCTTCCTCAAGTGGGGATGAAGTCAAGTGGCTGCTCTTTATTGGTAATTTGATTATTGATTTCGGTTAAAGATCACATTTTGTCTATTTGCTCATGTGCTCTTTATTGACAGCTTGAAGCCATCGTGTTTATGCTGGATGGTTCTCAATCTTCAGGCAAACCTTATGCTTTCTATCCTCTGCCTCTGGTTTTTGTACCTCTCGAGGGGGAGTATTGCGAGGTTTATTTTTAGCGAAGAAATCGTTGTTTCAACCTGTGGGTTTTTCCGCGAGAGCTCTAACACTAAATATACAAGCTAATTATCTAATGTTTCAAGTTTTTAGATAACGAAATTTAATATGGTACTAAAGTAATCAAACGTCTCGAAATCAAATCTACTGTCTCCATGGAAATTGTGTGAGAAAATAATCAAGGTTGTGTGAGTAGAAAGTATGTTGTAGAAAAAATTCAAATAAATGAGTTTTTATTTTTTAAAGGTTTCTAAATGTAGTTGTCAGATTGCATAATAGGGTAGAACACCTTTCCATCTGTAATCCATTTCCAAGGAAGTTGATGCCTGCAGGTATGTTCTAGAAAATCAGACCAACTTGGTTTCATATTTCCTTTTATATTATTCATTTCATACCCAGTTTTTTGTGGGAAAATAGAATTTCCTCACTGCCAAACTTCCACAATGGGAGAGCACCAATTTATTATTTAATTTGCTGTCAAGGGTACTAAAGAGAAAAATTTCCAATAAATGGTATTATTATTGAACATGCAATTTTCACGTGATCTTTTTCTGAACTCGAACTTTTTTGTTTTGATCCATGTTTGAATATAAAATTAAAATAGAAAAATCCATGTACCAGTCTTGTGTTATATACAATTTTTGTTTTTCCTCTCTGCTTCGGTCCGTGTGTGTACACACACACACACTACGCAGCTGCCCAATTGTTCTCTCCTTTCTGTTTTCTACCTCGTTTTTTTTTTTTGACTGTCGTCTGTATCTATCATTTTCCCCTTGTATATATATATATTTTTATATATATAACCTAATTTTTTTAATCCAACAAAAGTCCTTCCAAATTGAAGCTCAATTAATTAATGTTTGCTTTCAAAATCCTCAACTCTTTCACGTAATGAAAGTTAGTCCTTATACTTTGAATTTTTTCATTTTTAGCCACATTTTGTTTCCTTCCTTCAATTCATTTTCATCTATAGAGTTTCGCCTATTAAACATAAAATACAACAATTTAGAATAAATTTTGTCAAAATAACTATCAAATATCGTTATTTTATGAGTGTGTTTGTTGTAGATTAAAATCAGATTTTAAGTAGATTGTGATAGAAGTTTTTGAAATGTGTGGTTGAAAAGATATGTGACTCATGAAAGATGTGATTGATATTGATTGTGTTGATTTTGACTTAGATTAAAATTAAATTTTCCAAACAGGTCCTAGGTCCCCGAATAAGTGTGAAAAAAATACACTCATCACATTTCATACTCACTTTTTTGTGGCAAAATAGAATTTCCTCACTGCCGAACTTCCACAATGGGAGAGAGCACCAATTTATTATTTAATTTTCTGTCAAGGGCATCACTTGATCTTTTTTCTCGAACTCTTTTGTTTTGATTCATGTTCGAATATAAATTAAAATAGAAAAATTCATGTACCAGTCTTGCGGATGGAAAGAAGGAAAAATTCGTGTTTCCTACTTACGAAAATAAAAAGGGAAAATGAAACCATGTTCACGTATCACACGTTAACAGGTACAGATTTAGACATATTAATTTGTTGTAAAGTTTGAACATTTTGTTACATAACAGGTCAAAAAATGTTTTACATTATATTCTTAAAATTATATCACATCTATAAAATAACAATTTCATGGATCAAATAATACTTAACATATTAATTTTTTTTTTATCGTTCCGAATTTTATTCGGTTTAATTATTTGATTCCTTTGATTTGATTATGCATGTGAAGGTATTGTTCATATATTCGTCTATTATTTTCGTGCGAGAATAAGACAAGGAAGAACACACGCTACCTTCACCACCATATAGCCTTCTTTCATAGAAACGAGTTGTGCTGTATTCTGTTGTCGTTGAAAAAGTAATGAAATTATTGTCGAACTATTTAAATTGCACGTTTTCTTAATTGATTTTTATGAGGTTCTATTATGTAAAGATGATAAAAAAAAATACTTGTATTATCAAATAAATATCTGTATAAATGATCATCATCTAGTGAATGTAAATAATTGTAATTTCTATATTCTAATTTGTAGAACTGAAAAGTAGTTCACATTGGCGATAAAGACCAATTATTTAAATGAACAACAATGTCACATGTCAATCAATTCAATATTTTGGCCCACACCACTAACTAAGTTACAGTACAAAAATTTCTCCTTTACTGGCATCAACCATTGCTGATAAATACCAAAGTTGTGAGTGTCTTGAGCTATGCCGTGTTAGATCATACTCGAACACGATTAGCAACCCATATTGAATCGGGGCCTTTACTCGTTTGATATGGAGCGGAAGATTGAGTCACAGAAGAAAATGACTGAAAATGGCGAAGAGAAGAAGCAAAATGGGAATAAGTACAAAAAGAAACAGCTTGGAGGAGTTAGAACAATGCCATTTATCCTAGGTGAGTCTACATTCTCATCTTCTACATTAAGTGATTATGCGCATACACAGATAATGATTGTATTCGGCAAATCCTGAAAAAAAAGAAAGAAAGAAATTTCTCCTTGGTAACTTTTTGTCCTCGTTAGGTGATTTTAAGATTGAAAAAGTAACTTACTAAACAATTCATTCGCTTTAAAACTTACTTTCTTACTTTTAAGTAAATTTACTTATAATTGAACTTTTTAAGCGCAGCAAAATTTGCACTTAGTATACCATAATAAATATGGCTACGAATTGTTGGATTAAGCTTCTTGTTTAGCTTTCAGGCATAATCTGTAAAAAAACAAGAACACATCGGAATTGCTAAACCACTTAGGCCTTGTTTGATACTACAAATTTTTCATTTTCCTACTTTTTACCATTTTGACTGCAAAAATTTATCTGGAATTCGTTTTTCAGCCATTACACTCACGCACCTCTTTTCCTTGCAATCAATGAATTTGTTTTCCTTTTATTTTGGTGGTTTTTCATTTTTCAGCTTTTTTTTTTTTTGGCAATTGGGAAAAATTCTAGATACAATGGTAAAAAAATTTATCACTTTTATTGACAATTTTCATGCAAAACAAAGTCAAAAGAATGGTATTCGGTATGGTAATTTTTTTTTTTTTTTTTTTTTTTGCAATTGGAACAAATTCTATACCCAATGGCAAAAAAAAAAAAAAAAATTATCACCTTAATGGACAATTTCCATGAAAAACAGAGCCAAACAGATACCAAACTTTCAATATTTTTCAGATGAAAAATTATACCAATCAAATACAATTAATTATAATTCTCAAAAAAATAAATTCTAGGCAATTCAATTCCTTGTAATTTATTTTCTTTCCACCCAAATTCCACGTCTGCAATCAAACGGACCCTTATATAGAAGGTTAAGTGGTTAGAAATGATACAAACATCTTTAATTATTAAATTTTGTTTCTAACACTCTCTTCAGCTTCAAATTGAATTTGTGACGGCAATATTTAGGGTTGTCCTAGGTTGGTTCGGTTCTGTTCTGTTCCAAAATTTTCGAGTATTTAATAAATAGATCCGTCGGGTCCAAATATAATTATGGAACCGTTCGGGTTTGGTTCCGTTCCATACCATAATTAAATTTTTGAACATTTACAGCAACACTACATAAATATAACTAATGACATTTCAGTCTTAACTTTTACAAATTAACGTAGCCAAATTCAAAAATATATAAATAACTAGCTGTTCAATAACATTAATTCAATGCATACAAATACCAAAAGGTAGATATTAATATTAAAGTTCGGTGATCCATATTAAAAAATTGAGGTTCAAAGCTTAAAATTATGAAATGATCTGATTTATTTAATTAATTTGTTAATTTATTTAGAAAAAAATAAAATAATTTAATTAATTCAATAAAAAAATAAAAAAATTATTTATTTTCGATTATTCGGCTGTTGGTCTAGACCCGAGACCCGACTCATACCCATCGATTCTCGATTTGAGTACTCGTTCGGTTATTTAACTTACGAAAAACTGTTCGATTCGATTTGAGAGTTTTGGACACCCCTAGCAATATTTAAATTTACGATGCTTACGTCTATTCTAAACTGCTTATCTAAAAGTTTAAGCTATTAGATAAAGTATAATAAAGAAATTTAGATGTTTGGAATACGATGTTACGCATATTCAATTTATTGACATAGTCTAGAATTCTATGACAAATTGTAGCAGAAAATGACAGAAGGATCATCTTACCAATTATTTCAAAGATTTAAATATACTATTTTTCTCACCTTAAATTATGATTCATGAACTTTTTGGCCTATAGTTCATACAAAAATTGCATTAGGAATCTTTATACACCATATATACATATTAGTATTATTTATCGAGTATTTAAAGGGCATAATGTTTAGCATGTGAGGCTGCACTTAACTACGTCTTTTTGGTGCTTTTCTTGGTAGCATGTAGGTCGTAATTAAATACAAACTTCTTGGTGATTTTTTTCGATGTACATAAAGTAGTTGCTAAATTCTAGTAATAAAGTTATACATTTCATGAATCTAATGAAATTGAGCTATGAATTGACAAATTGATGGGTTTTTTTTTTTTTTTTTTTGACAGCAAATGAAATATGTGACAGATTTGCCGGTGCTGGATTTTATTCAAATATGATCACATATCTTACTCAAGTGCTGAATTTGCCTTTGGTAAAGGCATCCAACACCCTCACTAATTTTGGTGGAACATCTAGCTTTACCCCTCTTATTGGTGCTTTTATTGCTGACTCCTTCGCTGGTAGATATTGGACAATTGTTGTGGCTTCTATTATATATGTCCTGGTTTGTACCTCTCTCTCTAAAACTAAAGAAAAAGAGATTTGTTTGAATGACTAATGAGTTACTACAGTTCTTTAAAATGACCTTAGTTGATGTTCGAAAAACTAGTATTTGTACTGCTGAATCAGTACCGATGGACTAGACTTCACACATCTAGGGCCAAAACTAATTATAGTTTAAATTTTCTATAGCTGTTGATCAAATGTAACATGACATATATATTATACAGGGGATGGTTAGCATCACTTTATCGGCGGTCCTGCCTAAGCTCCGTCCCCCACCATGTCCGACTCAGGTGAATTGCCAAGAAGCCTCCACCCTGCAGCTGTGGGTACTTTACATTGCTCTCCTCTTAACCTCTTTAGGCACTGGTGGCATTAGGCCTTGTGTAGTTACATTTGCTGCAGACCAGTTTGATATGACCAAAGCACAAACAGATTCAAGAAGTTGGAATTTCTTTAATTGGTACTATTTCTGCATGGGAATGGCCTCTCTAACTGCTTTAACTGTTGTGGTTTATATCCAAGACAATGTGAGTTGGGGTTGGGGCCTTGGAGTTCCAACTATTGTAATGGGTATATCGATAGTGGCTTTCGTTTTAGGCTCCCGTCTGTATAGGAAAATTAAACCGGGAGGTAGCCCTTTTGTTAGAGTGACACAGGTAATTGTCGCAGCTGTGAAGAAACGAAATGCTGTCACGCCAGATGACCCTCACCTCCTGTACGAAAACAAGGAGCTTGATGCCGCTATCTCTATTAATGGGAGGCTTCTGCACTCCAATCAATTCAAGTAAGATTTTACTAGATGACTGTTTTGATTGAATAATTTGTCGCCAAGTTTTGTAAATTGGACTAGACGGACATGTGATCACGACTGAGGAGTATTGTTGCACGATTATCTTCCTCATTCATGTCCAGCGTATGGACGTTTCTTTACTTGTAACTAAATTAATGTGCATCTCTGCACATTGCATTTTTAGACTGTCAGATTCTCTCTCTGTTTCAATTTACCATGTAGCGATTCGATATATTTCTTGCAGTTTTTGACTATTAGTCCATCAAATGATTTGCTTATACATCTTATATATGCTGTCATCTGAAGGTGGTTAGATCATGCTGCTGTAGTCACTGATTCTGATATAAATGAATCAAATCAACCAAATCTATGGAGGCTAGCTACTGTGCACAGAATTGAAGAATTAAAGTCCATCATCCGAATGCTACCTATATGGGCAGCCACAATACTACTCGTTGCTTCACACTCCCATTTAGGCAGTTTTACGATCCAACAAGCTCGTAGCATGGATCGCCATCTGTCCCCCTCTTTCCAGATACCACCAGCAAGCATGGCGATATTCAGTACCCTAACTGTCCTCACCGGCCTACCTCTATACGAGCGCCTTTTCGTCCCTTTAGCTCGTCGATTCACAGGCAATCCAGTGGGCATAACGTGCCTACAACGAATGGGGATAGGCTTCGGCATCAACATTCTCGCAACCATAGCTTCAGGCTTTATTGAAATCAGACGAAAAACAGCAGCAGCACAACATAACCTTTTGGACCAACCAACTGCTGTCATTCCTATAACTGTCTTTTGGCTACTTCCACAGTATTGCCTTCACGGATTAGCCGAGGTTTTCATGTCGGTCGGCCACCTCGAGTTCCTTTACGATCAGTCGCCAGAGAGCATGAGGAGCACTGCAGCTGCACTCTTCTGGATAGCAATAGCAATGGGGAATTACATAAGTACCCTCATGGTATCTCTAGTGCACCAATACACTGGCAAGAACAGAAACTGGCTACCAGACAGAAATTTGAATAGGGGAAGACTGGAGAATTATTACTGGCTTGTTACAGCAATACAAGTAATAAACTTGATATATTATGTGATTTGTGCATGGAATTATACATATAAACCCATAAATGAGCAAACTGAAACTGAAAGCTGCGATGAAGATTTGGAGTCTGCTGATCAAAATGGAAAAGTGTCGAATTTCTTGGATGCTGATAAAGGAAATAAAGAATTAGAGTTAGTGAAAAATTAGAGATGTTTGGACTGCTGATAAAATTCATCTGCGTAAATCTTGAAGTCCAGAATCCAAATTTAGTACTTGTATGAGAATAAAATTTGGTGCAATGCATGAAAAGCTTAAGTTATTACATATTAGCGATGAGATATAATTGTTTGTTTAAATTTTGTCTTCGGCGCAAAAAATTTCTGATTATTATGTAAAGTATGGATCGTTGAGCCACATGTTAATTAATGTAAATGAGGATGGAGTGACTTTATGAGATATTTAACCTAGACATGCTTACTCAACCCTCAATATTTTTGCTAAATTGGGTTCGAGATGGTACATTCTTCAAGTGAACAAATGTACTCGACTCTTTACACCCCTAAATGATTTGGTGACGTTAGGTGCCTGTTTGAGTTCATTTTTCTTCAAAATACATTTTGGAATAGTATTTTGATGAAGAATGTGTAGTTTAAAAATAAGATTTTTTTTTGAATTTGTATGTAATATTATTTTATTGAAAAATGTGTAGTTGAAAATAAGCGAGAAAAATTTGAAAATAATGAGGACCAAAACAAGAGCTAGATTTTCCTTTTAATCTAACATAAATACTTACATGGGTTTGGCCCAAAACTAAAAGAAAAGAAACCCCTAACATGATGAGCTTCTTCACACCCACAAAATAATTGATTTCGACAAGGTCATGTGTTTTCTAAATTCTAAGGGTTTGGAATTGGAGGAAATTACATAAAAGCCGTTGTTTAAAGTTTCAAATTAAAAAATCAAGTGTGGAAGTTTTTTAATCAAAAAAGTATTTGATATTTTAAATATTTAATATTATATATACAAATTTCACCCTCAAACCCTAAAAATCAAATACTGCTCTCTTCTCCCTATTTCTCTCTTCCCATCTCTTCCCGTCGCCCCTCTCTCTCGTCCCTCCCTTGCACATCGTCGCCGCCGACGAAGACCACAACGGAGGGCAACAGACCAGTGTCATCCTTTCCCCTCCCCCCTCTCTTCTCTGCCATTTCACCCCTCCCCCTCCCCCTTCCTCTACTGCGAATCGCAGCAGTGCTGCTACACGCTGCTGCGAATTGCCTCACAGCAGCGTCGCAACGCACACTGGTGGTATTTTTTTACACTGTGTGTGTGGTGGTGATTTTTGACGTCGTGTGTGTGGCGGATTGGATGCTGTTGTTTTTGTTGGTTGTTTTGATTTGTCGTGATTGATGGTGGCAGTGGTGAAGGTGGTGGTGGTGCAGGCGATGGTTAAGTTGATTTCGGGTTGGTGGTTTGCAGATGGTGGTTGTCGCGAAAGTGGTGATTTGAGTTTGTCACAGATCGTCGGCGATCTGAAATTTTTATAGCAGTGTGCGACGATCTGATGGCGGTCTATTTAGTGGTGTCTCTCCATTGGAGGTGGTGTTGGCATCGACGGGGTGGAGATGATGGCATGTTTGTTGGTGCAGTGGCGGTAGTATGTGACCAAATATTTGAGAATGTGTGACCAAATGCTTGTTAATTTGTGACCAATTATTCAACTGTGACCAAAAAATTTAATAATATGTGACTAAAAAATAATCTGTGACTAACTAATTTAAAAATCTGTAACCTCGAAATAATCAATGACGTACAAATTTTTTAATCTGTGACCTCAAAATAATCTGTGATAAAAAAAAAATTTACGATATGTGACCAGTAAATAAATCCATAACTTATAATTAAGAATATGTGACCATTAAATACAAACTGTGACTTTATTATCTTTATTTAATAAATAATTTTAATTAATTAAATCTATGCCTGATTTTTGAATTTTTCTATATATATATATTACATCAATTATGCATAAAAACAATAACTAATCTAAGAAAAAAACAAAATAATCTTTTAACAAAATAATTAGCATCCATTAACCAAATAATAAATATCATACATAATATAATATGATTAAAAAAAATATTCACATAAATTTTTGAGTGAAGAAACTTTAATATTCACAGTAAAAAAAAACAAGATGTAGTGTAATTAGTTGAACTTTCTATGAACAACTAGTTGTTATGTTATGTTACTTATATTCATGTAATACAACATTAACGTGCGAGATTAAATTTTTCAATGACGATGGAAATTTGAATTTAGGACATTTATCTACTTAAGCTACTATATTGTACCATTTCACCTAAAATAAAATTTTAAAAAGGTCAATTTATCCATTTATATTTATATATTGATTTAGACAATGTTTCACCTTAGCTATAAAAATATGACATTGTTGTCAAACCACAACAAACTAAATCTCAATAAGTCTGAGATTTCTCACATGAATCCTATATAGCCGCTCTATTTAGCCCCTATTTGGTGCACATTTTTGCTCCAAGAATGCATTTTTTTTTTTTTTGATATGATAGGAGAAATGTAGTTGAAAAAGAAGGAAAAGTTATTGATGTGATGGAAAATATTTTTTTATTGAAAAATGTATGATTGAAAATGAGTAAAAGAATAAGAATGAAAAAATAATATGGCTCAAACAGAGGCTTAGATTTTTTTGTAACCACAATATAGACACATCAGTCGTTGAGGTAATCCATTTCAAATTTGACGCGTCTCATCGTCGTCGTTGTTATATAGTCACTATCTATACGTTTTAATGAAAAATTAAATTAATTATCACAATCCACCTTACAATATAACAAATTCATTATTAATTGTCACATTGTGCATAAAATATCTCATGTGAAGTCACCATATCCATTAATCAACTCTATAGTTTCTCTGATTTTAATCATTACCACTTTCTATAGATCCCCACTATAATATATCGAGTTGAAGGGAAAGCTAAAACGAATAGAAATTGAATTTGGCCTCCATGGGGCTAGTGGGAAACACGGAGAGTTTTACGCAAGTCTTGTTTGGAAAATGGATATATTGGAATTTTTGAACTATAAAATAACTAAGGTCCATTTGATTGCAATAATGTAATTGGGTGGAAAGAAAATGAATTTCAGGGAATTAAATTGTCTAGAACTTGTTTTACTGGAAATTGTCAACTAATTGTGTTTGATTGGTATAATTTTTCACATGAAAAATATTGAAATTTTGGATCTTTTGGTGTTGTTTGGCTTTGTTTTTCTTGTAAATTGTTCATTAAAAAGATAAAATGTGTTACAATTGAGGATATAATTTGTTTTCATTGAAAAAAAAGTTGTCTAGAAAAGTTTTTCTCACCAATCTCATGGGAAAAGTTTTTCCTCAAAAACCAAGAAAATGTGGAAAATCAATTCTATGAAAATTTTAGTCAATCAAACATATAAAAATGTGGAAATGAAATTTAATTTTTATCTTCCGTGAAAAAGAAAGGCAAATCAAATAGAGCCTAAGTGTTTTCGAACGCTTATGCACGTTGATGCAACACTTATTATAATAAAACCTTTGCATAGGTGACACTTTAGAAAGCAAAATCAACACAAGAATCCCCTTCCGCTGTGTTTTTAAATTATATTCATTTGGGGTTCTATAATAAAGAATTTTTTTTAGCGAAAATATCGTGCAAGATTATTAGTTCTTCACCTAGTTCTTGTTGGGGAAGGAGTTGGATTCCTCAACTCGGGCTTTTTCCGGGCCGAGCCCAAGCCGATGAGCCATTTGTTGGAGATATTACACCGATAATGTGCATATTATTTTAATCAAGAACGTGTCGTTAATTTGCGTGAAATCAAAATATCATTCGATTTATCGAAATCTGATTTGAGAAGACAAATTAGTAAATTACCGACTTCGAATATATGAATATGGATTCATCGCTTCTCAATCTTGAACGCACCTCGCTTTAGTTCAAACGATCCTTTCAATAAAAACACATAAACAAATTAACCATATTCTGAAATTAAGTATAAATATAATTACAAATGAGAAAGATGAAATGCAAGTGATGCGATTGGTCGAGGCAAGTGTTTGACAGTTTGTCCTTAAGATGAATTTGCCCCACATCGGTACTAACGGTTTCTCGACAATCATCTCCCAAGATATAACGATCACGTCTAGCCACAGGAGCACTCCAAATGGCTTAGACTAACGAACTTGAACGGAGTTCCCCCTCTACCATAACCATGATTTTGATGCAAGTGTTTTATGCAACCTAAATTGTAATCATGGAGTGGAATGATATGAAACTATCAAATTGATTTTTTTGTTGTTTTCCAAACACATGAGGAATCTACATATATAGTAGTTGGAAATGGTTGTCAAAAGACACAACCATACCACGAGACACATCTCAATTAAGATCCATAATTATTGGAAAGTTATCATATCAAGAGTCATGATCTCCAAAGGTCATGATATTTTATATGAAAAGACACATCTTTTCATCTACATCTTTTCTAAAATATTCCATAATATTCTATACAATTTTTCAATAATTTCAAGTATTAAGCGGTTTAAATTTGGCTTAATTTCTCATTCACCAAATAACAAATTCCGCTTAAATCATTTAAATTGGTCACAACCAATTTTCGATATGATTTTCCAACACCATTTTGTCATCCCTAGCCACACGTGCTAAACGAGTGTCATAGTGTAGTTAGCTACGTAATAGCGTAAATATAAAAAAAAAAAAGTATTGTTATTAAGCATTAGTTACATCAAACTTAAGCATATGATACTAAATGTTTTGAGGCAACAACGTTGTAAAAATTATGTATAGGAACTACCTAAACAAAGAATTTGAATTAAAATATGAATGAAAAGCTCAAAATATATTAATACTCGAGACGTTTAAAATCAAGCAAGTTTAGGACTTAGTGGTTGTTATAAATCATTTAAATCAAAGTGAGAGACCCGGGCGAATCCACAATAGAATTACAACGAAATTACAACTACTTTGGGCATACCTAAGCAAACAAAACGTACTTCCGAGCATAAATAGAGACGAGAGATAGAGTTATATAATAGCGATGATTCTAATTAATCAAATTATCTTTCTGAAGTATTAAATTATCCATCAAAACTCATTTTATGCATAATTCCTCCTTAAATAATCTTGTATAAATTCTGGCATAAAGATTAATATAAAAGCTGCAGAGTATCCGAAAAGAGAACTCCATTTTCATGCATGATGTTAAGGAAAGTTTAACATTTGACAAACATATAATGAAGAGGATGATGTAATCGAAAGAATAATGGTATTTGCAATCGTTCATTACCGTAATCGTCCTACGTGACATGTATGTGACGGTTAATGATTATATGCATGAGACAATAAAAAACTATCACATTAATGTCATAGTTATTAGACCCGACCTGAACATTGACTCGGTCAAGGTATTGGATCGTCGGGTTACTGATCGGACCAGTAAACCGGGGGTCCAACCAGTGGGTTATTACTTAAAAATTATTTAAAAAGTTTTAAGTATAATTCTGATTTTTTATTTTGCTTGAGACAATTAAATTTTTCCAGTTATTTGTTACTAATTATTTTTATACCTTTAAATTAATATGTTTTGAACTCATTCATTAGTGATAATGGTTACATTTTGATTTTATAATTTTGTATATATTTTCCCTTTTTGTGATGTACGAATCATTTATTATTTATTGACCAATAATTTATGTAGACTGTACATGTATGAAAAAAATCACATTTTTAATTTAATTATTAATCTCGTTTCACTGTAAATGTTATAGATTATCGTCTCTCATCCGTTATGCTGGTTCTGATTAGATTTTCTCAACATCTGCATAATATGTTTCTTAGGACGTGTTCGGTAGAGATTAAAATTAAAAAACTAGCCGTTATTGTTGACTTTTATTAAACAAGTGAGACACAATAACGATTATATTTTCAATTTTAATTGAATTTTAAGTCGTACCGAACATGCATTTAGTCTATTTTGGTGTAGTGTGGTATTGTAATGAGCTCACACATTAGGATATTCACAGTAATTGATGAGTAAAATCCGTCATCTTTGTACCCATGCAATCTGACATTCTACAAGAAAATGCCATCGAGAGGTTTTGGAAGGATGCAAAAGATTTTAAATTGAATAGTTAACAAGAAATGAAGCAGAAGTACTATGTGGAATAATAGATTTTCTGGTATTCTTTTAGGAGGAGTACTATGACCACTAACAATATTGAATGTATAAACTTTAATTTAGAGGGTATTTGGTATAGATTAAAATTAGATTTTTTTAGTAAATTGTGATAGAAGTTTTTGAAACGTGTGGTTGAAAAGTTGTGGAACTTATGAAAGATATAGTTAATATTGATTGTTTGACTTTAGCCTGGATTAAAAAATCCGGACCAAACAGTGACGACAGTGTCATTTCCCACCTTAATTGCCCATCACTCGAACACTATATTCTGCACTGTCTTTTTCTTTTCTCCTCTTTTTATTTTATTTAATTTTTATACCTGCTCGTGGTTTCTTTTGCAGCAAAAGCTATGCAGTATCTGCATAAGCTTGGAATTGGAGACAGAGATGTGAAACCGGCAAATATTCTTGTAATATGGCTAATGATGTCTGATGCATCTGAATACAGCACGCTCGTGCATCTAATATTTTTTTTAACAGTACATTCTTTTCTAGAGCGAGTAATTTTCTTTTGAGCATGATCTGATGGTTATGCATTATTCTTCTGCTGTCCTGCAGCTTGACAAACATCTTCATTCACATCTGGCGGACTTTGGTTTGGCTGAATACCAGAGAGATCTTAATCAAGTTTTCAACTGAAAACTAGAAATCATCTGGCAAGCCAACTGGTGGTTTCCGTAAAAAGAATATGGTCGGGACGCTGATTTACATGGCTACAGAAGTTTTGAGGAAAGAGATGCATACTGAAAAGTCCGATGTCTACAGTTTTGGAGTATCTGTCAAGTAAGTACTTGCAATATACTGCTCTCTGGAATCCTGGATTATATAAGCATCCAATGCAACGTGATAAATATTTGATGGAGGAGCATATCACTCCATTCATTTAGAATTCTATATGTTCGAAGTAAATTAACCTGTCTTAATGTACTGAATCTCGATAATTTCCCAGATAATTGCTACACTCTTATAACTGGTCTAGGTGAGGGAGTTATTTGTTTATTTAAGGGGTTATCTTAAAATCTCTTTTATCTTGGGCTGAAGAATTATGAACCAAGGCTCGCTACCTATAAATGGGAGAATACTAGTGGTACAGAAAACCAAGATGAGTTGATCTTGTGATGGTTGTGCTCAACTAATACAAATTGGTGCTTCGACTTGATTTATGTTCATCACATGAGTAGAAAAAAGATAAGAATCCCAGATATATGTAAATATATAGTGTATTGCATATGGATACATATTCAAGCTTGGACACGCTTTAATACATACATGATACATGCTTTTTAATTATTTTATATTTTAACATTTTCGATAAGTATTGGACACGTTAAAAAAGAAAAAGAGTTTTATTAGTTTTAGGGTGTGTTGGAGCCACATTATTTTAGAAGAATGTATTCTGCAATAGTAGATTGATGGAGAATGTGTGGTTGAGAAAAAAGGAAATGTTATCGATGTGATGAAAAAAATTATTTTATTGAAAAATATGTGGTAGAAAACGAATAGAAGAATAAAAATAAAAGTTTTAATGTGTACCAAACATGGGTTTAAACAATTTGAACCTCATTATTATTGGAAAACAAAGTTCTCTTATGTGATGGATGACAATTGTTATTATCAATAACTTAGTGAAAATGGATATTATATATTAATTAACGGTTTCAAAGAAAGTAAACGTGTTTTAAGATAATAAATGATTACACAATTTACACTTATTATTGGAATAAATATAGTATTAAATTAATTGAGAACTAGAGTTTTAAATTAATTGACAATTAGAGTTTTATTATTGAATATAGAAATTAGTATTAGAACTTTTAATATATGTAAAATCATGTTAATAGTTGACAACTATAGTTTTATTATTGAAAACAGATAATAGTATTCAAATTTTTAATACATTCAAAATTGTTTTAATAATTAACAACTAATTTTATTATTAGAAATAATAGTAGTGTCAACCATTTTAATACATGTAAAATTGTGTTAACAAATTATACGTTAATTGGAGCACTCACTCTTTTGTGTACTCTATGAAAGGGAATAAAATGACTGCACAACGGTAAGAAATTGGTTTTAATTCATAGCAATCTACAACTTTTATCAGGAAAATTAAATTTGTATTCAAATGAGAATCCAAAATTTGAGACATTGCTAGAAATTCATTTGATACTCTTCAAGTTATTGTGCTGCTTGAGATTATTAACCTATCATCATATAAGCATTGTTGGAGTGTGTTTTTTAATGATAATGTGATGTTGAAACAAATGAAGTTGTGACCATTACTGTTTAAAATAAAATACTTTAGTATTTTATTTTATTTTAATGTTTTTTATGATAATGAAATTATGGTGAGTATATATACACACACATCCGTATACCTAAGTTTTTTTTTTTTAAAAAGTTGTTACGACGTACCCTTATAGTATTAGATTATCTCATGTTTAATGTTTCTTGTTGATGTTAGGCTCATCTTTTCATAAATGATTAGAAAGCTATCTGTGGATTGGAAGAATGTATTCTGGAATAGTAGATTGATGGAGAATGTGTGGTTGAAAAAGTATGAAAAATTATTGATGTGATGAAAAATATTATTTTATTGAAGGATGTGTGTTTGAAAATGAGTAGAAGAATAAGAATGAAAATTTTAATGTGTACCAAACAGTAACATATTTTCGTTAGATAATATAATTTTTGCAACGGATCCGTCTTAAATCTTCATTCAATATTCAAACAATTGATGGGACAAGGATGAATGTTGGGAAGCTCGAGCATTAGATGGATGATATGGTCTTTCTTTCACTTCACGAGCTAAAACTCATGTTTGAGCCTTGTTTGATTCCCATTATCTCATTTTCAACCACACATTCTCCAAATAAAAAAAATTTACACATAAATTCAGTTTGTTCCTACTTTTTAACCACACAATTTACATAATTTATTTTCTAAGAAATTGGGCTCAAACGGAGCCTTAATGGGATTCGTCGACATCTTAGCTCAGCATAAAAGAAGATGAGCGGAGAAGATTCATCTCAATGAATTTTAAGAAGTTGGTTGATGTATCTCCACATAAGGCATCAACTTCAAAGTAAAACCTCACGTGTAGAAGCAATTAATGCAATTATTTTTCATGAAAGATTGTGAATGTCCACCATTCCTTCCGCCCATACTTGGAATTTGATCAAGGAATAGCCATCCTCTTTCATTTTTAATCTCATGTGTATTTCCTTGATAGCATAGTGATCATTAAAAATTTATACTCAACCTTGCTTCAAAACAATGTATGTTGTTTAGTCGTCATGGATGTGGTTTGTCCAGAGATAAACTGTTATAATACCAACTTGGACATTTTTATCATTAGCTTTCTGAAGGTGCGAAGATGAGACATTTTCCTACCTTGGAATTACAAAAACGTTTTAAAATGAATTTGATGACTCGTCAGATGCACACGACTCACTCTACATAAATGGGCATGTATGTATTGTATATACCCATGTAAGATTTATTTATTTATTTATTTTTATATGTACGTGCATGTAAGGATTTGAACACACCCAGATTCATTCATTCATGTAAATTTACATGTGTATTTGGTCTTGTATCTACCCGTGTATATACTGTTGTATTGATACCTATTGTTGTATTGTATTTCTACTAAATAGACTAGCATTCACATTTTAGTCATTGGGTTCATAATGGGATGGGGCATTTTTTATTTTTATTTTTTTAATAAACACATATGGAGGCCCCTACTCTCATCCCATTTAATATAGAATTGGCCCATTGAGTTTTATATATACACGTGACCTTTTGCCTCTTGATTTTTGGGAAGATTATCGGTTTCTAGAGTTGAATGGGTAGAGAGTAGTTTTTTCCATAGAAAAGTTCTTCGTCTTTTGCAGCCTAACAATCAAATTGAAAGTCAACCACGAGTTATTGGATGTATGATTTTTCTTTGATATTGTTGAATATGTGCTATGAAATTGAGAAGGGATTATTAGATTCGTTTAATTTAACATATACGTGCATCATGTAGTTATTTCTATTAGCTTGTTTAGGAAATGTTTATTCATGTCTTGAAGTATTCTCATTGAATAGGCACTCAATGATCAGGATCTGACCATTGCCATGTCACCTTTATAATCTTAATCCTGGGTAAAAAATGAGAGAGCAAATTGCTAATCTCAATGTAACAGATTTGGTGGAATTTGCTCCTTTTGATCAGAGGCTTAGTTATTGACCATATTATAGAGCCATTGTACTTCAAAATTCTAAAATCCGGGGCAGGACAAAACTCCTTACTCGAATCGATCGAATTGAACCCGAATCGACTTGAATTGAATTATACCGTTCTTTTTAAGTTAAATACCAGAACGTATATTTGAATCAAGAACCGACGAGTTAACTTCGATTCTCTGTTCTAGACCTAGAATCGAAGAACTGATTGTTCCTAATTTTTTATCCTTAATAAGTCAAATTATTTTTTTAAAAGAAATAAATTTGCTAACTAATTAATTTAGGTCAAACCCAAAATACGATTTTACTGTTTCTAATTTTCAGTCAAACCCAACTTAATCAAATTGACCTAAATTTTACCTAAAACTGAACATGTCATAGTCGAATTAATGTAACGTTGTGTAAATATAAAAAATTAGTTATTGTACAAAACCTGAGAACTGAACCAAATCGAATGGAACCGAACTCGAACGGTTACATAATTAAATTCGGATCCGACTGTTCTACTTACTAAATACTCGAAAATTCCAATTTGTAGAACCGAACCAAATCGGACCATCCTACTAAAACCTGCCTATATGTATTAAACATGTGACTGTCAGATCCTTGATTATATTGCCTAGTCATCAGCCACACACACAATTGTTTATTTGTAGTTTGGTTTAAACATGAAAAGGTGAAGAATTTGAGTAATTCTCAATTTCATATTCTTACATTGGATATTAACACATTGCTATTTTGTTTTAAAACAAACCATAATTTTACTGTAATTTTGAGCAATGAAGAGTCCACGAAATTGAGTGAGCTAAGCGGTCGTTGACCATTGACGATCGTAATAGTAAAATTATTTATTAATAATTAATTAAATAATATTAAAAAATTCAATCAATATATAAATGCACTAATATGTAAAAATAATATACATTTGAAAATATAATCTAATACAACCCAAAATAATAAGGAAAAAAATACAGTTTTCAATTCAATCACATATGTACGATCAAATTTCAAGTTTTTTAACGAATTTAAGCGAGACAAGAGATTTATAAGTAAAACATGATTAAACAATAAAGACAAACTCCAAATTTAGGTGAATGTTATGCAAAATTTTGAAAACGGTGATTTTTAGAACTAAAACTATTTTTTACCAAAAAAAAAAGTGTTTTTCTAACTCTTAAAAGAATAAAGAGCAACACTTAAGATTATTCAAATTTGAATTTTATAAAATAAATTTATAAAACATAACAACAAAAGTATATATATTATGAAGTAATAATTTAAGTCAATAAATTTTTTAAAGAAATTATTTCGAAAACGAAAACTAATAATATATAATTATTTAGTTATTATTTATTGTATTAAAAATTAATACTTCTCACATACAGAGTGACCCCTCTACCATATGAGCTACATTCCCTTTTGTTGAAGGTCAGCAATTTAATACTTCATTATTATTTACTGTGTCTAAAAATTAAAAGGTGAAGGGCCTTGTCGGCTCATCGAATATTGGATATGTCCTTGCTTTTGAGCAAAAAAAAAAAAAAAAAAAAACAAAGCCCGATTGTCCAGGGAAATAACACCCATTTTAGTTTGTTGTTTCATCCCACACAAATGCAAAAACAAAGTAAATTTATGAATGCTACATGAGTTTAATATATTTTTTAGTAGCTTTGTTAAGATTTAGAGTTCCATCTTAAAAGATTAACCTTATTAATATGAGTAATTCAAACCCTTGTAAATTGGTCTATATTTTCATCTTTATACGATGTGGGATACTATTTCTTAACATGCCCTCGTAAGATGATGGCTTTTTTGAACAAACCAATTTCGAAATTCACGTGCTCATTTTTTTGAGTCATAATTGGATCGAATTGCTCGTTAGAGTTTAATGGAATCTGATACCATATTAAGATTTAGAATTCCATCTTAAAATGTCAATTTTATTAATATGAGTAATCCAAACCCATTAAGTTCTAACGAGCAATTCGATCGGTTTAAGACTAAAGAAAATGAGCACACGAATTTCAAAATTGATCTGCTCAAACAAGCTAGCATTTTGTGAAGACATGTTAAGACATAACATACCACATCGAATAAAGATGCAATATAGATTAATTATAAGGATTCGAATTACTCTTCTTAATAATGTTGACGTTTTAAGATGGAACTCTAAATTTTAACAACCTTTAGAATATCGACTTCACTTCTTGCTGTGTCAATCTATATAACATGGTCAATGATCTTTGTTTTGTGACTACTTGACTTTTTTTTTTTCTCTCTTTTTTCTCTCTAACACCCTCCCTTTTTCTCAAGGGTAAGATACTTGGATTAGACTTGGGGAATTGAGATTTTATCCTCCTTTTGGTGAACTTTATAATTCAATTTATAAATGGTCAAATTTCATTTTCAATATCACTTTCCAATGGATCCATAAGTAGGGGTGGATAAAACTCAAACCAACCCACCTAAACCGCGCCAACCCGACCCAAACTGAACGATTTGAGTCGATTTTTTATATTTTTCAGCTGGGTTCGGGTTAAGAAGCAGGTTCATGGGTTGACTCATGAAAACCGAGGTAACCCAACTCAACCCAACACAATCCAACCCACTTAGTTAAAAAAAAAAAAAAAAAAACTGTGAACCCAGCCCACAGAACACAAAACCCAATCCTAACTTTATTCTTCCAAGTTCCAACTCTCTCTGTCTCTTGCCGTCTCTCACAATAAAAGGGATTCTTCTGTTGGTGTTGGAGTTCCATTTCTGTGGGAATCACAGCCTGGTACGCCTAAAGTCAAGTTCAAAGAAAACCCTCTTCTTCCTCTAACACCCCCACCTTCATTCCATTCCAGTTCAGCGAGAAATCCCGCGAAAAATCATCACAAATCTAATATGATACAGTATTTTCTGCCTAAGGTAAGTGTTAAGAAAGGACAAGTGCAACAATCATCACCTTCCTCATCTTCATCATCATTGTCATCACCACAGGTCATCACATTCCTTGCCTTCGTCCCTGTTTAGTACTCCAAATTCACGCAAACAACAGCAATGAATTTCAAGTCCAAGGATTGTAAGTGTTATGCCCTAGGTCCAATCAACTTTGGACATAAGCACTTTTAATGTATATATAACCGATGCATATTTATGGCAATATCTATTATTTATTTCAATTAATATTCTAATTAATTAAATAATAGAATCCGTAGATTCAAGTCTGGTGATTTGTTAATCACAAAGAGTTGTGATTGTGAGATACAAATCACATATGACTGAATCTTAAATCGTCTGTGGTCGTATGTATAACGAGATACGGATATCGTTATTACGGATAGACCATCACGTGTGACATTTCTTACTTATGAAGTAAGTAGTTGATCTCACAAGCTAAAGTGTGGTGACACTTGAATGAACACGTGAATGTTTTGTTATAGAACAAAACGTTGGAGACCTGCTGGGAAGATTCCACATGGATAACTATCTGAGTGTCAGTGGTTAATCTCTAACGTTCGGTAGTGGAATTGGTCCTTTGACTTGAGGTCATCATAGTGCCTTATGTGAGGACAGTCATGCTTTGGTGATGTCGGATGTTGCTCTGTCAAGGGTCGCTAATACGGCATCGTTCGGGTATGTCAAGAATCATATGAAGGTTGTGAATGATCAATAGAGGATTCGTCACTCTTAGATAGTAAGAGATTATGATCTACATTTCATCAAGTTAAGTTGATAATGAAATCCTTGGCCAAGGTGAACTCATAAGTCGGAAAAGAGTTTTCGACTTACATTGACTTAACAGTAGGATAAAAGATATGATCGATAATTGAGATTGACTCACGTCCATATCTCGTAATTGATCGGATCATATTGACGAAGGGATTATAGTTTCACGGTAAACGAACAAGTTTGGTTTTGTCATGTCACGTGACATTTCCCGTTACATGTATTGCCCTGACACATTGCTAGATGTCAATCTGGGACGACGAATGTGAATTGATGATAAATTAAAATGGGTATTTTAATTTATCAATTTTGATTAGATCAAAATAATAATTCACGTCGTTAGACATCGTGATCGGGAACCTAATGGGTCACACACAAAAGAGAATCAGAAGAATGATATTTACCAATTAATTAATTGACAAGTGTTGGATAATTAATTAATTGGGTTGCTTATTAATAGGCCCGAATTAATTAATTGGATTAATTAATTCATGGACCGGATTTAATTAATTTGATTAATTAAATGTTGGACCGGGTTAAGTTAAGAGATGGGCCAGCCCGTTTGGACTCATATTAATAAGCTGTTAGGGTTTGAAAAACAGAATGGATTATTCATTATTCTTGCTAGCACGAGAAAAGAAAACCCTAGCCGTCATTCTTATTCTCTGTGTGGATCACCATTGGAGGCTGGACAATTGGACAGCTTGGATTGTAGATCGTGATCATTGGAGTTCGTGAATCAGCAAAAGAGTTTGCAGAATTCATCAAGGTATTATTTCTATCACAGTTTCTATCTAAACATAAAGCAGATCCTTGTTTGGGAATCGAAATTGCTTTACTTCCGCTGCGCATGATTAAGTAGGTTCCCAACAGTGGTATCAGAGCCTACTTTGTGTTTGTTAGAAATTGTTTTTGCATGTTTGAACAATCAAAAGTTGATTGTTTAATTTTTCTTGAATCTAGCAATTTAATATTATATTTTTCCATCTTTTAAAAATCCGTTTTTGAAAGATGATAAAATATTTTGGATCGAAAAAAAAAAAAAATGTGGTTGAAGGAGAAGCCGGCGACTTCCGCCGCCGCCGGCACGGGCACGGGCACGGGCACGGGCGGGAGCTGCCCGTTCGACGGCTGAGTGCAGCGGCGTGCGTTAGACGCCGCTGCCCGCAAGCACAGCAGCATCGCGTGAGACGCGACGCTGCCTAGCAGCTCCCGACGCTGCTGCTATTGTAGCAGCAGCGCCGGCCGTTTACTGCAGCAGCGTCGCACGCTGCTGCAGTTATTAGTGCGCCGCACAGCGCACGTTCTCTGATGCGGCGCCGGCAGTGGTTTAGCAAGCGCCGCCTGAGAGATTTAAAAAAAAAAAGGGTTGTTCTCTAGGGTTTCAGACGGGTTTTTGGGTGATTGGAGGCGGGGGCCTCTCCTGCAATTTGTAAGATTGCAAGCCCCCGCCTGCAATTATGGAAAAGGGTCAATTTTACAATTTTTAAATGGAGGCCCTGTCATGCAATTTTCGAAATAGAAGGGCTTTCTATTAATTTTAAACTCGGGTCAATTTTGCAATTTTCAAAATGGTTTTGAATTTAAATATTAAAATGGTTTTTAATTTTATTTTAAATGGGTTTTGACCCATATTATCAATTTTGACCCGTTTAAAATTTTATTTAAAATTGGCGAATTTTTATATTTTCGTTAAAATTGAATTTTAACTTAAATATTAAATTTTGACCCTAAATTGATTTTTATTTTATTTAGGAATTTTATCCTAAATTAAAATATTAATTCAATTAAATTAGAGTTGGACTCTAATCTAATATTTAATTAAAATTTGATTTTAATTAAATTATATCACCCAAATATATTATTGAAATTAGATTTGGACTCTAATTTAACATTTTAATTGAAATTTGATTTTAATTAAATTGTCTCGCCCTAAAACTTTTCTTAGAATTAGAGTTGGACTCTAATTTTGTATTTAATTAGAATTTGATTTTAATTAAATAAGTTCGCCCTAATATCTTGGAATTTGAGTTTGACTCTAATTTTGTATTTATTTAAAATTTGATTTTAAATTAAATTTAATCGCCTTAAGTTTTGAAATTAGAGTTGGACTCTTATTTGATATTTAATTAGAATTCGATTTTAATTAAATTATCTTATTTTAAAACTTGGGAATTAGAGTTGGACTCTAATTTGATATTTAATTAAAATTTGATTTTAATTAAAATAGTTCCGCCCCGTAATAGTGGAATTAGAATGAGATTCTAATTTGGTATATAAAATTAAAATTTGATTTTAATTAAATATACCCGCTAATTAAATTAATTGATTAATTTGATTATTTAATTGTTCCGATCCATTTGTCTAAATTAGTTTAGACGACTTTATTGCTAGAAACTTGAAACATGTTTGCATATAATATTAGATATTATATAGGAATGTATTTATATGATGAATGTTATACTAGTGGATGATTATGGACTCGACCATGTGGATGTGTTGAATGGTTAGTTTTATTCTTGTTGTTATTATGGGCCTGCGAGCTCTAATTTATTTTGGACCTGCGAGTCCGTTATTATTATGGGCCTGCGCGTCCAATATTATTTAGGTCTGCGTGCCAACTAGTATAGGATACAAGTTGCAGCTGGACTAATTGAAGATACAAGAAGAGGAGGAGACCATAGAGATGGAGCATTGTATGAATCAATGCTATACCCCATAGGAGCTGACCAACTAGTCTTTCTTATGGCTCGGGAAGACTAGATAGTATAAGTCCATAATCGTCCACACTATTATATGTATGTTTATTTGCATGTTAGATGTATAATAAAATATATATAATTATTACGATGAGACCTTTACATGCAAAATCCCTCGTTGAAAATATTAAGTCATTTTCTTATTCGCCTTCCATCATTATAGTGAAAAACTAGAATCCTAAATCGATCTCAGCTTGTTGAGTACACTCAAGGCTGGTCTATTATGGATATGTTTGGCACTATGAAATATTAGATATTTCTGAATCATGGGTTTGACTTAACTAAAATTTATCTTTTGTTGAGTACACTCAAGGAGATGAATTTTAGAGGCATTTTAAAATATTAAGTCATATTTATATTAGTCTTCCATCATTATAGTGAAAAACGAGAGTCCGAAATCGATCTCAACTTGTTGAGTACACTCAAGGCTGGTTTATTGGGGATATGTTTGACACTATGAAATATTAGATATTTCTGAATGATGGGTTTGACTTAACTAAAATTTATCTTTTGTTGAGTACACTCAAGGAGATGAATTTTGGAGGCATGTTAAGCTAACACATAAGATGTGTGAAGACAAAGAGTTGTCAGCTTAATGATCTGGGAGTTGTAGGGAGATACAATTGATAATAGTATCTACCCAAATGTTTTATTAAAATTTGTTGAGTACACTCAAGGTTTTAATATAATAAATGGGATCTCAGCCCACTGGGAATCAAGTATGGATTCCATAAATTTATGTGAGAGGGTCATAAATTTGAGTTAAACAGTGGGAGTGAAATTAATTTAATAAAAGACCATATTAAATTAATTGATGCATTTGATATATTATTCTTTTACTTTTCGTCGTTTACATTTATTGAATCTTGAGTAACCATATGTATTTAAGCGACATACTGTATGCCAACAACGAAACCAAATTTTCTTGATTGACACTGCAATCTGAGAATTGTTCTCAAGCATGAAAAATGGTTATGTCCTTGAGTAGCCTTTTCCAGAGACACTTGTTGATGATTCAATAAAGGAAGATGTGACTACTATAATAAACACAGTTATGACGATAGTACTGCAACACGTGTGATGTTTGCGACTATGTCACCTGCGTTACAAAAGCAACATAAGAGTATAGATGCTAACATATGATTTCCATCTCAAAGTGTTGAATGATAAATAATCACGTGTGGAAAGATATGAGATTTCCTAGCAACTATACCAGTGCATAATGGCAAAAGAGTCTCCGGCCAGTTCTGATGTGCTGAAGACGTTGATTACTTTGAGAAGTTGTCTCAATTGAGTTCAATTATGAACAATGAACTAAGTATGACTTGGTTCTACAATCTTTGCCAGTAGGTTATTCATGACTAATTATGAATTTAACATGGATAAATTCGAATGCACACTTATTGAGTTGTTGAACATGCTTAAGACTGTTAAGCCCGATATCTATGTTTATAATGGGCAAATGTTAGTCATAGATTCATCCAGTGAAGTCTCAAGGATGTTCTAAGAAAATATCTAAGATGACTAAGACAGTTAAAGCAAATAAGGACAACACCAAATCTAATGACCATTATTATCATTTTGGAATGATAGGTCATTCGAAAGAAAATTGCAATGCTTATATCTACTTCATTAGTTTCATGGGTATTGGATACTAGATATGGATCTCATATTTGTATAAATATGCAGAAACTAAACAGAAGTAGATCACTGCAAAAAGGGAGAAGTTGACCTATACGTTGAAAATGAGCAAAAGTTGTCGCATTGCCTGTAGGAGCTACTTCTTGCTTTTGCCTTAGGCTCAATATTAGAATTAGAGAAATATTGTTTTGTTCTTTCCATTACCAAGAGCATTAAATAAATTTCATGTTTGGACATGAATTATTTTAACGTTAAGGACAATTGTTGTTCCTTTTATCTTGATAAGATCTTAATGGTTATGGTAAATTACAAAATGACATTTACATTCTAAATATTGAGTATTCTATAATGAGTATAGATAAATAAGGCATAAAAATGATAATCTGAATAACACCTATATCTAGCATTGCAGATTTGGTTATATAAATGAAAATGCAATTCCAAACTTACATGGAGATGTACACTTGGGTCAAATGATTTTGAATCATTTGACAAATGCAAAATATGTATGTTAGGCATAATGACCATATCTCCTTTTACTTGAAAAGGAGAAAGATCTGCATAATTACTGAGTCTAATACATAGTGATGTATGTGGACACATATCAATCAATGCTAGATAAAGTTTCTCTTACTTCATCACATTTACTAGACGGCTATTTTAGAAATGGTCATGTATATTTGATGAAATTCAAGTATGAAACTTTTGAAATGTTCAAGGGATTCAAACTAGAAATTGAGAAACAAATAGGTAAATAAATTCTTACACTAAGATTTGATCGATGTGGAGAATATCTAAAATGTATAATTTTAGATTATCTAAAAGAGAATGTGATTCTCTCGCAGTGGATTCCTCTACATGCATTGCAACATAATGATGTATTTGCAATGAGGAATCATGTACTATTAGATATAGTGCAATAAGGACAAGCCATGCAAATACTTCAAAATCGTTTTGAGATCATGCACTGATTGCCACGTGCCACGCACCAATCGTGTCCCATCTAAATCGGTTAACAAAACTCCATACGAGTTATGGAAAGACAGAATGCCCCATTTTTCCCATATGAAAGATTGGAGCAGTGACGCTTATGTGAAGCGCACTGAATCGGATAAGTTTGAAACTAAATTCGATAAATATATATTTGTAGGATATTCAAGAGACAATTGAATATCAATTCTATAATCTCATTGAGAAGAAGGAGTTCATCTCAAGACATGTCATACTCCTAGAGAAAATGTTTGTTCTAGGAGAGGACAGTGGGAGTAGAGTAAATCTTGAAAGAGTTCAAGGATTCACAAATATAGTTAACCAAGTAGATAACCTGAGTCTGATCCCAAAGTGTTGAGGGACATACTCTTGATCAGGAAGTAGAGACTCCTGAGGACACGACAGCTCCATGTAAATCTTGTAGGATCATTCGACCTTCTGGAAGGTAAGAATCCATGATTATTAATCTAGCATTACTAATCAAGGATGATGATCCTACTAATTATGCATAAGCAAAGTCAAGTGTTGACTCGCTGACATGACATAAGACTATGATATCCGATATGAACTTAATGTTGCCAAGGTTTGGACCTTGGTCAACCCGCCTAATGGATTAGAACCCATAGGTTGTAAATGAGTTTACAAGAAAAGTTCAATATTGATTAAAATAAGCCTTTTGGAGCTGAAATATTCGATTTGATATAAAAGTCAAAATGTTTGATTTTATCAAAAATGAATTGTGTGTTTAAAAGAAGATAGTGGGAGCATTGTCGCATTCCTAATATTATATGTATGAGACATACTAACAGGAAACGACGTCTTTATATTTCAATTGTTGAAATTATGGTTGTTAAATAATTTCTTCATAATAGATATGTGAGAAATAGTTTGATCTATAGAGATGGTCTATAAGAATGCTTAACTTATCCAGATCTATATAGATAAAATCTTAAGAAGATTTTATGTGGAGAAAATGAACTGGGAGTTCATGGATATATTGATGCTAACTTCTAGTCGGACTAGAATGATAGCATATTTCAATTAGGATATTGGTTTACTTTTAAGCGATGTGTTGGAAAGGTTCCAAATCGAAAATCATCGCTGATTCAATAATAGAAGCCTTATACATCACTGTTTTAGAAAGCAACAAAAGTTGTTGTCTGGGTCAAAGTGTTCATTAATGAACTTGGAGTAGTTCCTAACATTGTTGATCACATGCTTCTGTATTGTGATAATAGTGGAGCCATCGTGCAAACGAGGGAACTAAGGTCTCATCAATGATCCAAACATGTGTTAAGGCAGTATTATCTCATTGGAAAGATAATATAATGAAATGACGTAAAGAAAGAACGAATTCCCACAAGTTATTAAATTGCAGATCCATTGACAAAGAGTTGTCGCAGTATAAACATGATTGTCATGTAGACTCTTATGGTATAATATACATAAAGGATTGGATCTAGTGCAAGTGGGAGTTTGTAAGTGTTATGCCCTAAGTCCAATCAACTTTGGACATAAGCACTTTTAATGTATATATAACCGATGCATATTTATGGCAATATCTATTATTTATTTCAATTAATATTCTAATTAATTAAATAATAGAATCCGTAGATTCAAGTCTTGGTGATTTGTTAATCACAAAGAGTTGTGATTGTGAGATACAAATCACATATAACTGAATCATAAATCGTCTGTGGTCGTATGTAATAACGAGATACGGATATTGTTATTACGAATAGACCATCACGTGTGACATTTCTTACTTATGAAGTAAGTAGTTGATCTCACAAGCTAAAGTGTGGTGACACTTGAATGAACACGTGAATGTTTTGTTATAGAACAAAACATTGGAGACCCGCTGAGAGATTCCACATGGAAAACTATCTGAGTGTCAGTGGTTAATCTCTAACGTTCGGTAGTGGAATTGGTCCTTTGACTTAAGGTTATCATAGTGCCTTATGTGAGGACAGTCATGCTTTGGTGATGTCGGATGTTGCTCTGTCAAGGGTCGCTAATACGGCATCATTCGGGTATGTCAAGAATCATATGAAGGTTGTGAATGATCAATAGAGGATTCGTCACTCTTAGATAGTAAGAGATTATGATCTACATTTCATCAAGTTAAGTTGATAATGAAATCCTTGGCCAAGGTGAACTCATAAGTCGGAAAAGAGTTTTCGACTTACATTGACTTAACAGTAGGATAAAAGATATGATCGATAATTGAGATTGACTCACGTCCATATCTCGTAATTGATCGGATCATATTGACGAAGGGATTATAGTTTCACGGTAAACGAACAAGTTTGGTTTTGTCATGTCACGTGACATTTCCCGTTACATGTATTGCCCTGACACATTGCTAGATGTCAATCTGGGACGACGAATGTGAATTGATGATAAATTAAAATGGGTATTTTAATTTATCAATTTTGATTAGATCAAAATAATAATTCACGTCGTTAGACATCGTGATCGGGAACCTAATGGGTCACACACAAAAGAGAATCAGAAGAATGATATTTACCAATTAATTAATTGACAAGTGTTGGATAATTAATTAATTGGGTTGCTTATTAATAGGCCCGAATTAATTAATTGGATTAATTAATTCATGGACCGGATTTAATTAATTTGATTAATTAAATGTTGGACCGGGTTAAGTTAAGAGATGGGTCAGCCCGTTTGGACTTATATTAATAAGCTGTTAGGGTTTGAAAAACAGAATGGATTATTCATTATTCTTGCTAGCACGAGAAAAGAAAACCCTAGCCGTCATTCTTATTCTCTGTGTGGATCACCATTGGAGGCTGGACAATTGGACAGCTTGGATTGTAGATCGTGATCATTGGAGTTCGTGAATCAGCAAAAGAGTTTGCAGAATTCATCAAGGTATTATTTCTATCACAGCTTCTATCTAAACATAAAGCAGATCCTTGTTTGGGAATCGAAATTGCTTTACTTCCGCTGCGCATGATTAAGTAGGTTCCCAACAAGGATGTCGTTACACTCCAGGATAGATGAAGATGATTATGGATCGCCTACATGTACTTTGTGCTTTAATGCTGGTCGTAGATCCAACGCTAAGTCGCGAGGTTGCTCTTCAAAGATAATCAAGCTATTGCTAGGAGAATTTGCATGAATTTAGTGTTAAGTAGTCAGCTTCATAGTTAGCATGCCATTTAGAAAATGATTGAACTTAGCATGTGGTATGCTGTTAATCTGTGGATGAAGAAACTGCTTATATTCTTATGTCTTTTGCCATTTTCAGCTAATTTATTTTTGTGAGCTTAATATTTGTTGACATGTTGTCCAAAACCGACCAACCCAACCCAACTCGACCGACATTTAATTGGGTTGAGTTGTGTTTCAATCTTTATATGAGTTGTGTTGGGTTGAATTTCAATCAAACCGACCTGACCCAACCTCACCCCCATCCATAAGTATTGTCCACTTAATCACTCTCATTTCTATTTATTTATACATTAAATTGTTATAAATTCTTTACAAACGAAGGTTTAGATGTTTGCATGCCTAGTTCCCACGATACTTTGCTACCATAGTTATAACAATCTCTCTTGCTATTGAACCCTAAATGCTGATGTAGTTCATGGCTAACTTAAATTCTTTGATTTGCAATGTTGATAACACAAAAAACTTGTTCATCTGATGCATAAACATTTATACTGTGACTGACAACATTTTATTAAGGACGTAGTAGTTGTTTTATTTTGCGAGCTTCTCACTAGTGTACACCCATATACCGATCTTCGACTTGAGGTACATGTCACTCTTATATATATATATATATTTTTTTTTTTCAATTCATTGGTTTCATTTTGTTCTCTCTTACATGTAAACATTGCTCTGTGCTTCATACATTATTTTCTGGGTGTTACCAATATCGCTATCAAATTTATTAGAAAAGAGGATGAATTACCTATTTTCTTTTCTTTTTTCTCTTTTCGTCATTCGCTCAAATAAAGATTAATTTTCTAAAGATATGGCTGAGGGTCATGAAATTTAAAACTAGAAAGCCACTTGCTAAGATCGGCTTATCTTCAAGAGCTTGCCACCGTGCTCTTGTTGGGGGAAATTCGTGAATGTTGGTTCATTAAATGAGTGTTGGCCTTCATCAAGTTAGGGTTGTAATGCAAATAAATGAAATTTGAACGATCATTTGAATTATACGAGCATGAACATTGAGACTTGACGCGGTGAAATAAATGAACATTGTTTCTTTTTCTGTACAGACAACAAAATCAAGAATAAAATTACCAATCACTCGAGAAGTGTTGTCATGAAAATCAACTTGAATGTTATAGATATAAGAATAAATCAAATAATTATTAAGTAGAAATACATGTGTAAGGTGAAAAACATTTCAAAACATATAATGATATTCTTTTTATGCATTTGTGGTGGATAACCTTAACCGTATAATATTCAAGTAGAGACCCTTTCAACAATTATTTTCTTTAAAAGGGTCATATTTTCAATTTTGGCATTCAAAAACAATATTTTCAAAATTGGATTAGATCGACTAGTTCAATCGAAAAATAATATGAGTTTGGTTATATGTTAAAAGTTCGAGGGTATGAGACATGTCGATAATTCATACCTCCATTTCGTCATATATTTTTGTCGACTTACCATGTCCCCATATCCGGCTAAAACGGGACGAAGTGCAGTAGATCTTCTCCCCATTTATTGCCTCATTTATTTTATTTTTGTTTTTATTTTTTTATATTTTTAGTTAGTAAATATTATTATTATTTTTTCCAATTTGTTAAGAGCAATTTATGTTCACTTTAAAAATGATGATAAAATCTTATATTTTTGTTTGATAAAATATTTAAACTTGAAATCAACTTTAAATAGGGCGGGTGAGGGGGCAGAGACAATATTTCCCAGTACCGCTTCAAGACAATGGCTTCGCCTCGTTTACCCGATTAAGCGGGTAATTCTCAACCCATTCGGGACGAGGGTCTCGCGAATATTAGGTTGAATGTGTTTTTTTGTTATTCCTACACAAATTTCTTTCTTTCAAGCAAAAGGAAAACATTACTATGCATGTCAACTATATTTCGTACATGATTGGCAAAACTTAGTTTTTTTAGTTGGTTATAAGTTGTAGCTCTTATAGAAAGTAGTGATTTGTAAATTGCGGATCATAAGAAATTTGTGAATAAAAAGTATATTTGATCGATTTACTTAACAAGATTTAATATAATAGATAAAAATGAATAATAAATAAATATATAATAATTGTGTATTAATTGCAACCTAGGATTAAAAATGGCGTTTTGTTTATCTCACTATACAAATGATTTATAAATTTTGCCGCTAATACTCGTCACTCTAGGAGCACTATAGTAATTTCATCTCCCTCTAAGCCAATAATATGCGAAAATGTCACCAGGAGTAACCTTCTGGCCTGTACAGAATCAAACCCTTCGCCCTATTTACATCTTTGTAATTTCTATTCCAATAATATAAATACTCCAAAATCCAAAAGGACGAGAAATACTGAGTACAAATATCACTTCTCTGTTTGCCGAGTGGTGGGGACTGGGAGTTTTAGAGACCCCTCTGAACTTAGGGTTTCATCTCCAGATTTTCACACGCTGAGTGGGTGTTTTGTGAGTTGTATATGTGTTTCTAGGGTTTTGGTTTTTCCTAAGTTGTTCATTTTAAGCAGATTACGGAAATGGCTGGGAAAACCGTGATTTCCGACGACGAAGGTAAAATCGTTGCACAAATACTCGTATTTCGGTGTTCGAAATGCAAGATTTTTTTAAAAAAAATTCTTAATGTTCGAAAAATGGGAAATTTATGTGTGATAGATATATTTGTGGTGAACGCAGATGAGGTTGAAGTGTACGAAGAAGAGAGAGATAATGAACCTAATAGAGACCGACTGGATGGCCGTGATGACGATGATGAGGAAGATGAAGAAGATGGTACAGACGCCATGATTTTTCCCTTTTCTTTCGAAATATTTATATTTACATTGTATTAATTTTCCCTTTATTTTGGCTGAATGTGTGGTTTGAGGGCTCCGATCTTAGATGTAAATTACAATTTGGATCGAGTCATTATACGGGTTTCTTTCGTACACGATTAAATTGCAAATTTTTAGGTTTTTTTCCTGTCTATTGGTTTCTGGATTTTAAGTGTGCCTATTATCATCTTTTATGTTATTTTAGTTGAAATTATAGCGGATTTAATTCATGCGGGGTTTTATTCTGTGCTGTGCTATTTTAACATCTGCTCTGGAAAATTTACAATCTTGGTGTTTCTGACCAGACGAAGGGCAGGATGAATATGAGAAGGATGGGTTTATAGTGGATGACGTCGAGGAAGATGGGGAAGAGGAGGAAGAAGATAGAGCTGATAGTGGCGAGGAAAGGCCGAAGAAGAAGAAAAGAAAGAAAAGGTCATTTGTTCATATATTGGGGTCACTTTTTTGTCCTTATTTATGTTTGCTGTGAAATAACTGTAGCTTGACATTGTAAACATTGATCAAACCGATAATAGGGAGTCAGAATATGTGCTTGATGAGGATGACTATGAGCTTCTTCAGGAGAGCAATATCTCCGTTCGTCGTCCAAAACTTGTACGTTTTATGCATGCACTCTTTGATGCTTTTTGTGAAATTTAGGGTTGGTGGTTCTGTCAAACCGTAATTTATTAATTATTATTATTTATTTATTTATTTTTTGGTTAAATGATTAGGAGAGCAAGAAGTTTAAGCGACTGAAAAAAGCCCGGAGGGATACAGAGGAAGACACCTCTGGGTTTTCTGATGAAGAGGAGTTTATTGGAAGTGGAAAGGGAGGGCGTTCAGCAGAGGAGAAGCTTAAACGCAGCTTGTTTGGTGATGATGATGGTAAATATCATTCAAATTGTCATTTATTGTTAGTATTTTTTGTTTGCTAACAATTTTCTGGGTACGTATGTAATACTCTAGGACAACCACTTGAGGATATTGCTGAGGATGAACAGCTTGAAGAAGAGGATGCAGACATTGGGGAAGAGGATGAGATGGCTGATTTCATTGTTGACGAAGAAGAAGTTGATGAGCATGGAGCTCCAGTCAGGTACATTTTACATGTTGGGTGTCTACTAGACATAGATTTATGTGTTGATTCTCTGAACTATTTTGTAATGCAGAAAGAAGAAGCCCAAAAAGATTAGGAAAACCCCTGGGATCTCATCATCGGCTCTCCAGGAAGCGCATGCCATATTTGGTGATGCTGATGAAATTTTGACTCGTCGCCAGAGAAGTTTAGCAATGAGGGGAAGATACGAAGAATCTGGTGGAGGGAGGCTTGAAGATGAATTTGAACCTGTTATTCTTTCTGAGAAGTACATGACTGAAAAGGATGACCTGATTAGGGAAATAGATATCCCTGAAAGAATGCAGGTTTTCAATATTTCTGAAGAATACTCATCTTCCTGGTTTTCAATACTGCTGTCATGATTATAATGCTTCGGCTTTCCCTGTTCTTTATAGGTTTCTGAGGAAAGTACTGGTTCTCCATCGACAGATGAGTTGAGTATAGCAGAAGAGAGAGATTGGATATATAGTCAGCTCGTCTCTGGTGCTGTGCCTCTATTTAACAAGAGAGGCACAACAACCGAGGAGCTGAATGAACTATCAGTAATCAAGGATGACATTGCAAGATTTCTGGAATTAATGCATGTACAGAAGTTAGATGTAAGTTTCTTTACTAAGCGGTGCTTAATGCACTATGTGCAGTGGAACTCTGAAGTTTGAGTAATAATTCATTCTTCTCTATCATTAGGTTCCATTTATTGCTATGTACCGGAAGGAGGAGATTATGAGCCTATTGAAGGATCCAGATCAACCATCTGACATTGAGAGCTTAGATGATCCTAACCAAAAACCTAGACTAAGGTGGCATAAGGTAGATAATAGAGATTCATCATGTATATTAGATTTTTAATGTTGATCTTTTGTACCTGAGAAGTTTATTTAGATATGTTACGGAATGGTGTGCTTCAGGTTCTTTGGACAATCCTGGACTTGGATAAAAAGTGGCTTCTTCTTCAGAAAAGGAAGAGTGCCCTTGAGACATACTACAACAAGCGCTTTGATGAAGAGTCACGAAGAGTTTATGATGAGACACGACTTAATTTGAACAGGCAGCTTTTTGATTCAATTTCAAAGTCGCTCAAGGCAGCTGATTCTGAAAGAGAGGTTGATGATGTTGATTCAAAATTTAATTTGCACTTCCCTGCTGGTGAGGCTGGTGCCGATGAAGGACAATTCAAGAGGCCAAAGAGGAAATCACAGTATAGCATTTGCAGTAAGGCTGGCTTATGGGAGGTTGCGAGCAAGTTTGGCTATAGCTCTGAGCAGTTTGGTTTGCAGATATCTCTGGAAAAAATGGTAGGTTTGTATTTCCTTCTGACCGTGCTTGTTTTAAACTGGGAGATTGAGACTGATTTTAAATTTCATTGCAGAGAATGGATGAATTGGAGGATGCAAAGGAAACACCAGAAGAAATGGCTTCCAGTTTCACCTGTGCGATGTTTGAGACTCCCCAGACTGTGCTCAGAGGTGCTAGGCACATGGTATGCTTGATAGATCTCTGATATTTGCCATAATTTGCATAATTCTAAGATCTTCATTCTTCAGTATACTTATTAATTTTTTACTTCATTTACCAGGCTGCTGTTGAGATTAGCTGTGAACCATGTGTACGTAAACATGTTCGTAGTATCTTTATGGATAATGCTGTGGTGTCAACAAGCCCTACACCTGATGGAAATGTGGCAATTGATTCTTTCCACCAGTTTGCAGAAGTTAAGTGGTTGCGGGACAAGCCACTTTCACGATTTGAGGATGCACAGTGGCTTCTAATTCAAAAGGCTGAAGAGGAGAAGCTCCTGAAAGTTACCATCAAGCTACCGGAACCAATACTTGATAAGTTAATAAGTGACTCTAATGATTATTATCTGAGTGATGGTGTGAGCAAATCTGCTCAATTGTGGAATGAGCAGAGGAAACTGATCCTTAAAGACGCATTTTCTAATTTTCTTCTACCTTCAATGGAGAAGGAAGCAAGATCCCTGTTAACTAGTAGAGCAAAAAACTGGTTGCTCTGGGATTATGGAAAGCTTTTGTGGGACAAAGTTTCTCTGTCACCGTATCAACGAAAAGAAAATGATGCTAATTCTGATGAGGAAGCTGCACCCAGGGTTATGGCTTGTTGTTGGGGCCCTGGAAAGCCAGCAACAACTTTTGTGATGTTGGATTCATCTGGAGAAGTTTTGGATGTTCTGTATGCTGGATCGCTCAGTCTTCGTGGTCAAAATGTTAATGATCAGCAACGTAAGAAAAATGATCAGCAGCGGGTTCAGAAGTTTATGATGGACCACCAACCGCATGTTGTTGTCCTCGGAGCTGTGAATTTGTCTTGTACGCGCCTGAAGGAGGATATTTATGAGGTATATGGTGAAACACTGAAACTATTATTTTGAAAAATCTTAATGCCATGGATTCATGTGATGTTGCTGTTTGTCAAGAAAAAATTCTGTCTTTGCTGGGTCTTTTTTTTTTTTAATTGAAAATTTAGATGATTTTTGATGGTTTCACCCCTTATCAATTATCAGATTATCTTCAAGATGGTGGAGGATAATCCTAGAGATGTTGGTCACGAGATGGATAATCTGAACATTGTGTATGGTGACGAGTCTCTTCCACATCTGTATGAAAATTCCCGCATCTCAACAGATCAACTTCCTGGACAAGCAGGTACTTTCTATACTGAAGCTTTGAATTATTTATGTAATACTGTTGATAATACTTATCTCCTCCTCCATGTTTAGGTATTGTCAGGCGAGCTGTGGCTCTGGGGCGCAATCTTCAAAACCCATTAGCGATGGTTGCAACATTATGTGGACCAGGAAGGGAGATATTATCCTGGAAACTTAATCCTTTGGAGAGCTTTCTTACTCCTGACGAGAAATATGGGATGGTGGAAGAAGTTATGGTGGATGTAACCAATCGAGTGGGTCTTGATATCAATTTGGCTGCTAGTCATGAATGGCTGTTTGCTCCTCTGCAGTTTATTGCTGGGCTTGGACCTAGAAAAGCAGCATCTCTGCAGAGGTCTTTAGTAAGAGCAGGAGCAATTTTTACTCGAAAAGACCTACTGACAGCTCATGGTCTTGGTAAAAAGGTGTTTGTCAATGCAGTTGGATTCCTGCGAGTCCGACGCAGTGGATTGACTTCTAGCAGTAGTCAATTTATTGATTTGTTGGATGACACAAGGATACATCCGGAGTCCTATGGCCTTGCACAAGAGTTGGCCAAAGATATTTATAGGGAGGATGGCAATGATGATGCAAATGATGATGAAGATGTGTTAGAAATGGCAATTGAACATGTTAGAGAAAAGCCAAATCTATTGAGGTCAGTTGATATCCACGAATATGCTGAACATAAGAACCGCCTGAATAAAAAAGAAACCCTTAATGATATAAGATTGGAGTTGATGGAAGGCTTTCAAGATTGGCGCATACCATATGTAGAACCAACTCAAGATGATGAGTTTTACATGATTTCTGGAGAGAAAGAAGAAATGTTGTCTGAAGGAAGAATTGTGCAAGCAACAGTTCGTAGAGTTCAAGCACAGAAAGCAACTTGTGTCCTTGAATCTGGATTGACTGGTTTGCTTAATAAGGAAGACTACACGGATGATTGGAAGGATATTGATGAGTTATCTGACAAGCTGCGCGAAGGTGATATTTTAAGTTGCAGAATCAAATCAATTCAGAAAAATCGATATCAGGTGTTTTTAACATGTAAAGAGAGTGAAATGAGAAGCAACCGCTTCCAGAATCATCGAAACATGGATCCCTATTATCATGAAGAGCGCAGCGGCTTACAGGGTCAGCAGGAAAAAGCTCGTAAAGAGAAGGAGCTTGCTAAGAAGCATTTCAAGCCCAGGATGATAGTTCATCCACGTTTTCAGAATATTACTGCCGATGAAGCAATGAAGGTTGTTACTACTGTTACATTCTTCCAAGAAATTACCTTTTGTGTTTGTTCTACATATGCATAAATACACATCTTGGCATATTATGTTGTGGAGTTGTATTTGCAGCAGTATATGATAACGTGATGTACAAGTAACCTACGCATAACACTAGGTATGCATCAGATAGGGGATGTCTGAAGTTGCCTATTTATGTTTCTTGATTACATGTTTCATTTGTAAGATTTGACTTCGTTAGGTACTCTTTTTCAATGGAAGGTGATTGCTCACATTTAAGTGATCCCCTCTTAAAAGTTCATAGACGTATGCGCTCCACTTAATGTAGAAACGTCTTTTAACATAAAAATCTATAACATTTCTGTGACTTAAAAGCTATAACCTGTGATTTAAGGTAGGATGCAGTGTGAAATTTGGCTATTAGAGTTAATATATTCGTGAATTGTTATATAATTAGCACCTCTGGGTTTTTGTTTATGTAATTATGTCCTAATCAAGTTTATGTTCTCTTTTCTTTTTCTTTTTCTTTTTTTGACCCTTTATGGGTACAGTTACTGTCTGACAAGGAGCCTGGTGAAAGTGTTATCCGCCCAAGTTCTCGGGGACCTTCATTTTTGACTTTAACTCTTAAAGTTTATGATGATGTTTATGCTCACAAGGACATTGTTGAAGGTGGAAAGGAACACAAGGATATCACAAGCTTGCTTCGAATAGGGAAGACACTGAAAATTGGAGAAGATACATTTGAAGATTTAGATGAGGTAAGTATATTGGGTGTTGTATTACAGAGAATTGCTGATGTCTTCGGGTAATGCAATCTAGCCAGTATCGATTAGAAGATAAGCCAGAATGCTGCCAACTGCAAGATATTGCCATGCTTTAGAAATGTTTCTCGACATAGTTCTGCCATGTCTATGTATGAGTATTAGCATATTTTTCTATTGTTATAGCCGATTATTCCATATTGCAGAAGTTTGGAAATAAAGCAAACTTTTCCTTCTCTCCTTGTTTGATGCATTTTTCAAGTTGTTTGGTGAAAATAACTTGGGAAAAGAATGATCTGGTTAATGCTTGGTTTAAGACATTTTTACTTTTATTTTGATAAAATATCTTGCAGCTCTTTACATGTGGTCACTTGTAAATTGAATACTTCCTACGGCCAGATTTTGTTTTCTCAGTGTACTTGTTAGGAATGTACCTCTGTGAACATAAATTCAATCATTTTTTGCTGTATATCTGAAGCATGAATGAAAGCAAACACTTACTTCTCTCTTTATTGATTTTTTTCAAGTTTGTTTGGTGAAATACCTAGGCTGGAATAAAGGTTCAGGGTATTGCTTGGTGTAGATTTTCTTTTTCCACTTGTTCAATATTATCTCATCTTCGTAATTAATTACTTCTTCTAGAACGGGTTCATTTTCTCAACTTAATCCAAATGTAAATCTACTATTGTCAACATTATTAAATCTGAGGTATGATCTAGAATCTTCACCACAGGTTCTAAATTATCTTTTATACTTCCTGTTTGATTAACTTTGTTTTCTACGTCTTCTTTACAAATCTTAAGGATCATGGTTTTTTGTTCTTGATTCAGGTAATGGATCGTTACGTGGATCCGTTGGTATCCCATTTGAAGGCAATGCTAAACTACCGCAAGTTCAAGAGGGGCAATAAAGCAGAAGTTGATGAGATCCTAAGGATTGAGAAATCGGAGTACCCAATGAGGATTGTGTATTGCTTTGGGATATCCCATGAACATCCTGGCACATTCATACTGACTTATATACGGAGTTCAAATCCACATCATGAGTACATAGGTCTTTATCCAAAGGGATTTAAGTTCCGAAAAAGAATGTTTGAGGACATTGATCGCCTTGTAGCATATTTTCAGAAACACATTGATGATCCGCATGATTCGCCATCAATTCGATCAGTTGCTGCTATGGTGCCAATTAGAAGTCCTGCAACTGGGGGCTCATCAGGGTTTGGCGGTGGATGGGGTGGTTCAGGGAATGATGGTGGATGGAGAGGAGGCCAGTCTTCAGACAGAGACGGAACTCCGGGTTCTAGAACAGGTATGCTGGAAGAACTTTTTCATGCTTGCAGCACTATTCATACATGATATTCAATGCAATTATTGTAAGTTTGTTTCCTTTTCACGCATCCTTGTGTGATTGGTTGTGTGATTCTGCCTTGAGATGTTTTGCTTTGCTAACTTACAACTTTATTTTTACTATGTTAACTCTTAACTTGCTGGTGCATGAAATCTTTGCATACTTTGCCTTGTAGCTTAATTTTTAGTTGACTCTTGATGTGGACAAGACTGGTAAATTTGATGGGTTTTCATATTATTCCTTCCTGCCCCTCTCTACCTTCTGTACAGTCTATTGAAAAGGTTAATTGAGTTCCACAAGTAAAACCCATCCCCATTCCTCCACCCACAAGAGTGGGATGTGGTTTTGGTTGATAAGTTATATGGAAAGGAAGAACCCACTTACAACTTTACCACTGCAAAGATTTCTTATGGATAATGTCTTAACTACTTGCCATATGGGACCAACCTTGTATATTAGTTTCTCTGAAAATCGAATGTTAGAATGTGATTGATTTTTTAATATGTTCTTTTTAACTTTTAAATTATATATTTCTTTTTCTTCTCTAGCTAGATTGATAGCCTGTGCCTAAGGAACTAACAATTGACAGGAGCCTATTTGTTTGAGGGGTGAGATATGTCTGGGTGACTGGCTTGGGGTGGGTTTTAATTGCGAGAGAGGCTCAAGGCAGCCTGTGTTTTGTGGAGTGGAGAGGCTGAGAAGGCAGGACTGTGTAAGGGATGGGGTTGGAGCCTGGAGGTCATCTGGTGACTGGTGGAGAGGTTGACATAGATTGCTAGAATTGGGGTTCATAAAGCGTGAAATGGCCTGCAGTTGTTGAAAGATTCCTGGGTTTATTTGTAGTTTCAGTTTTTCCAAGTATCTAATCTTCTTCGTTTTGTTGATGACCGAGTTCTCTCTAAATTTGTCCTTCCATGTTTTAATCTGTCTAGTTTTGTTTGGTTATAGGTAGAGGTGACTACAGAAATGGAGGCAATCAGGACGGGCATCCTAGTGGAGCACCTAGACCATATGGTGGGCGTGATGGTGGCCGCGGCCGTGGCCGCAGCCGTGGGCGTGGCCGAGGTGGCAGAGGCAATGACAGGCAGGATTCGGACCATGGATCACAAAGGTGGGGTTCTAAGGATGGTGATGATGGTGGTGGTTGGAGTAGTTTTCCTGGAGCAAAAGTTCAGAATTCACCAGGCCGGGAAGCTTTCCCTGGTAGCTGGGGCGGCGGAAGTGGCGGCGGAAGCGGGGGCAGTGATTGGGGGGGCAACTCTGGTAGTGGCTGGGGGCAGGGAAGTGGTGGCGGTGGTTCAGATGATGCTGATGCAGAAGGTGGTAAATCTGGATGGGGTGGCAGCAAAAATAGTTCTGGGCAATCACAATCTGGTAACGATGGATGGGCCGGTGGCAGCAGCTGGTAAACGTTGATACCGAAGTATCTACCTCCATTGGAATATAGTGGATTTAAGCTTTGAGTGGCTGGTGGTTGAGCTAATTAATTTTGTAAATCCCATTGTCACTAGACGTGGCATATTTTCCATTGCTATGTATGCAAACACCTAATCCTTTTAGTTATTTCAATGCACTATGGTAGTTTTATCTGTCTCGAATTGTTTATTACTGTAGCTGTAGAGTGCTAGTAGATTAGCTTAGCCTACAGAAAGCTCACAATGTTTCTCGTGGCAATGGTATTGCTGGGTTTGAAAGCATTGTGCAGTAGCAAGGAAAAGAAGAAAAAGTTAAAATGTTGGTAGTGGGGTTTAGTGCTATGCATTAAACTTGTCCATATATAGCTAATGCAGGAATTTGTTCATTAACTTTCTTGACTTACTGCAAAAATTAATGGCACGTTCGTATGATGGTCAACAGAACATAAGTTAAATTTTGTCACACGTCTCTCTTATGTAATTTAATAATACAGTATAGCTGTCTAGTTAGGGCAGGTGTTCGTATATGTTGGTATTATCCCTAAGTTGATGCCTACGATCAGCATGATGCAACCTAATAATATAGTATAGATGTCTAGTTTAGACGTGTTCATATATGTTGACATCATCCCTAAGTCGTTACCTACATCAGCATGATGCAACCTAGAACTCGGTCGAATAAGAATAATTTCTTATTCGTTCATAGCTCCTTGGCCTTAATGGTTGCATACGGTTTTTTGCATCCATTACTAAATGTGGGAACTATTGGAAAGGACAAAAAGAATACAAGAAACCATCCCTCACGACATTTAATAGGTAGCAACAAAATATGTTTGCCTCTACAAGGAAATATTAGAGAAAATTCAACTTGAAGCTAAGCATAAAGAAATTGGACCAAACAACAGAGTGTCATAGAAATTACAGTAGAAAGAATATCAACTTACCAATGCCTTCGCTTATGAAGGAATTTTTTCTTTGTTTTAATCACTACCCAAAGTTATTGGCTTGTCCATATTACAAACTACCAAAGTTTCAGAACAATTTTAGACAAGAAGATGGATAACATAGAAATCAACAAAAAATTTATTGGAACGCTCAAAATATATGTCCAAACAAGCTTGAGAGAACCTCAATAATCGATACCCAACTCTTTCAAAATTGATAGGTACTTTCTGCTTCAATTTCATATTCTTTTGATTGCAGTTTGTCCCTTAAAAAAATTTTCATTTGAATTTTGGGTATTCTGTTATCTATTGGTTATGAATATGAAATAAAATTTTATAGAGATGCTTAGACTGCCTAGTTCTTTGATTATTAGCTTTTCTGCTTTGCTAAGATCATTCACCTGTAGCTTTTTTGGCCGAAAAAGTAAATGGAATTTTGCTGTATGATAGAAACAATGTTTTTATGCAGCCAAATATCTTTACTTTTGCCACTAATTGAATTGAAATTATTAATAATCAACAATATGAAGTCTTTTAGGCGTTTTTCTGTTATGTATGGAGTCAGCTGCGTGAATTTTTTAAGTCACTATGTTCAGTTCATTGCTAAATAAACTTGAAAATCCAAAACAAAGTGACAAAGTGTGCATGGGATATGACAGAATTCTTCAATCTTTTAAAATTCTTTAGATTTCATGTGCAAAATCCCTGTTGAATAATTACTCTTCTGTTTCTGAAGGTGCAATTCAACGTCTAGCAGTAACCAATGTGTACAAACAATCAGAAGGTGCTAATTATACAAGATGCATCGAAAGAACTACGTACTGTTTCCATTAGAGAAGCCATGCTCAGCTTGTCACTTGCTCCTGGTGCCAAAGTCGAGCTTCTTGGAATTATACCAGCATTCAGGACTGTCAATAGATTTTATCCTCCACGTTGTGGAATTGGTACTAATTCTTGGATTTGTTGAAAATAAGTCCTCAGTACACGAGTATAATCGTGATGCATCATTTGTTGCTGTCAAAAATTACATAAAGTTCTTGGATTTTGTTTGTTGGTGCTGTTTTCTTAATAGGTTCTTGGTTTTCTATAGGATTCAAAAGCAGGTTGCATTCGAGTGTAACAATTAATAAGAAAAAAGAAGCCATCGAAGAAGAAGTTCACCAGATGATAGATGAATATTCAAGATGTTCACGTATTGCAAGGATTCGGAGGCAGGCTGAAATACAAAAGGTTAGTGTTGAAACATGAATATAATTTTTCAGTATGTACATAGCAACTTTTAGTGTTCCATCAAATTACATATTAATCAAATACCTCAATTCAAAGGTCTAAGATTTGCGCTTCTGTCTAAACTATGAAATTTTTTTAATGTACCTGTAGGTCGAGTTCGTCATAGAAGTTGAGGTAGGGTCGCTAAAAGAGGTTGCCATGGAATATGCCAAAAGCTATGGAGCTACACACGTGATCCTTCCAAGGTACTCCGTAATTTTCAATAAGGTACGTTTCTAGCTAATTTGTTTCAAATTCTACTCATACTTGGCTTGTTCCAACCTGATTTCCACAGGGACCTCAAGAAAAATAAGGAATATTTCATGGACAACCTATCTTGTGCAATATATAGGATGAAAACTGATAGCAGCGTTGAGACCGTGAGAGGAGTCGAGGCTGCTGAAGTTAGTGTATTGTCCTCAGGCAGACATTTCAACACAGAAACTTGTAAGTAAATGAGGTCCATACCGTTCATATATACTTTAGAGAATTCATAAACAGAAAGCTCATCCATTTTGATGTGCAGGCGAACAACTAGAAGAGATATTTGAAAATTCTGTTTGTTCAGTGTGCATGAACAGAAGGCCAAAGATTAGTGGAGAAACAAGAGACTTCACTTATGCTGAGTTGCATTTGGCAACAAATGGCTTTTCCGAGAAAAAATTGTTACCTATTCGAGGGAAGCAAATCTATAGAGGTCAATTAAATGATCTACAGCTAATTACGATAAGAGAACACCCTTTGAAAACCATTAAAGAAAAGGACTTTAAGACAGAGGTTCAGGTCCTTGGGAAACTCAGACACAAAAACGTGGCCATGCTCTTAGGATCATTTGCAAAAGGAACGCATAGGTTGCTAATCTATGAACTTGTCTGCAATGGATCTCTGAGCAAACATCTATCTGGTAAAGGCATTATTGAACAATCTCATCTTGAAGAACGAACGCGTTTATTCAGTACTTGTTTATGCAGACAAAAGAAGGGAATTCACGTGGGATAGAAGAATAAAAATAGCTCATGGAGCAGCTAAAGGTTTGGAATATTTACATGGAAAACAGATTTATGGAAGTGTGAGGCCAAGTAACATCCTCATTACACATGATTACCATCCACTGGTAAATTTAATTTATTAATCCTATTCTGGATTGCATTGAATTGCCTTTTATGCAAATTAAATGTTTCTTAACCCACTATTCTGTGTCATGGACAAGCTGTCATATTTTGGGCTTGCTAGAAGTCAATACGAAGATATAGATCAGTCTTCGGAAACTCGGGTGCTAAAGACTTTTGAATACTTGCCACCAGAATATGAAGGAACTGGGATAGACTTGAGCAAAGCAGATGTATATTCTTTTGGGGTCGTCCTTCTTGAGCTAATCACTGGTCGAAAGACGATTGAAGATACAGACGGCCAAAGCTTCTTGAGATGGGTAATGACTTCACATTCTTATTGTAGACAATTGTTCGAAATCATAAAAGTAATATCATCTTATTTCTTGGCAGGCAAGGCCATCCTTGAGACAGAAGAAGTACATGGAATTGATCGATCCCCTAGTACAGGATAGTGTTGATCTTTACCAGCTATACTGGATGGTTCGTGTTACAGATAAATGCCTTAGCTGGGATCCAAATAGTCGACCATCAATAAATAAGGTGGTATTCCTCTTCAACCAAACTCATGAGAAGAATGAGAATTCACTTTGTGAAACTTTTGCATTTTACTTATTGATTATTTTCTTGGATGAATGTACTTCAGCTGGTGAAGGACCTGAAATGCATAGTTAACCACTGTGGCCCTGAAGACTTCTCTCCTACTGAATCTGAACTAATGGCTGCAACAGTTAGGTAGTCGAATATAAGCCGGCTATAAGCAGTAGTGTTCGAGTATTCTGATTATGTTGTGCTGACATTTTTTTTGTTCAAAACTGCTGTTCTGAGGCGGCAAATACATGTAATTATTATTTTATGTGCTGGTTCCATGGCTGGAGCAAATTAAACTTTTCACAGTATCAGATATGCTGCAAACCTAATGATTTAGACTAGTAACCTTGGTTTTGAGCTGGGTGTGATATTTTGAAGTTTTTTTGCCACGAGAAAACCCATCAAATGTATTTAAGTTCCTTTTTCTAACTCATTTATTTTAGAAAAATTTCAACAGAAGATATAAACTAGAAGAAACTTCACACCAGCAGGAAGAGCACAAGGCAAATTGGAATACTAAAATTAATAGGAATTACAAGAAACTTCAATGTCTAATCGTGTTGCTTTACTAATCTAATTTTTTTTTCATAAACGCTTAACCATCACGATGAAAAACATTTCTGTAAACGCGAACCCTGTACTAAAGTAGAAGCATCGTGGTATAAGAATTCACGAGCTACACGCTTAGACACTACGGATATGAAGAGAAACAAAGGTCATTTTTACAGAAAATGTCCAAAAACAGTGTTGTTGTTCTTCTAAAAAGGATTATATTCGTAAAATGTTTCTTTTCTCTGTTTTTATTTTTTATTTTTCATTATGAAAAGTTAAAATCGACACAACGTCGGGTTCAAGTTTCAACCCAATTTATGAAATGCAGGATGGATAAAAATTCTAATTAGTAAATGAAGGCTTTATTGAAAATGTTAGAATTTGGGTGTGACCCGAATTCTTGAATATTGAAGAATTCTAATTGAAGTGCACGTCATGAAGAATTCAAGTTTGAAATACTATTGGAGTCATATGAAGATCAAATTTCAATGATAATTAGGAGTTTGACTTAAAGGAGGACTCTTGGATGACAAAAGACATTTTGGAGCATTAACCCGAGGAATGAGTGCCAAAGTGCCACATTGAGATTTGGGGTAGAACCTTGGGCGCCGAGGTCCAGGCCGGGTCGGGCCCGCGGCAAGTTTTCAGCCCGAATGAGTGTTTTTCGCGTTTTTCTTCTCGTACTTCGTTTTGGACTCAATTTTTTTGGCATCCTACTTTATCAACAACTCTACCAAGAGATTTTGGACGTCCCCTACATGTTTTCCTATAAATATTAGGCTCTTTTATACAATTTGATATAGTGTGAGATTTATGATTACTAGCTTTTAGGATCATTGTAATATTTTTCTCTCTTCTCCATTATTCTTGATGCAATAAAATCTGATAATTCATTTGCCATAATCTTGTCTTCTTTTATTCTTTTGTTCTTGATCACACACTTTATTATTTTGTCATATAACTTCAACATGTCAATCCATTGATTGGTATCACAACAAGTGATATCAATCCTAACAAGTGGTATCAGAGCAATTCTGGTATTGGCTTGTTTTGTAATAGAAAATGATAAAAGAATCCAAGAATTGATCCCTCAAAACTAAATATATATCCTCCACAAGAAAACATTGAAAATTAATTTGAGGATTGTCTTCAACTGATCACAGCAAGAAACCAATCTCTTCACTTATATCAAGGAAATTTTCTTTGTTATAATCTTTACAAGGTAAAAATCTTGTCCCATGTTACAAATTTCCAATTTTTTTAAGAAGAAATTAATGTTGTCAAAAAATATGTACAACATGAAAATTAACAAAAAATATATGTTTTACAGCTTGAGCGAGGTTCAATATACAAGATCCTACTCTTTCACAATTGCAGTTCTTCAGGTACTTTTCTGGGCTACAATTTGTTCATCGCAGTATTCGACCCCATGAAATCTTCCATAAAAACTTTTGTTATTCTTGATTTATGATTGTTATATCGTTTAAAATGTCTAACATGGCATGTTGTGGTTGTCAATGATTGACGAAAAAAAAATTCATGTAGCGACCTCAAATTTTTTAAGAACAAGACTTGTTTGTTGTTAATTCGGCTTCCTAAAAGTCTTCTGACTTTTGGCTTGCAGCTGCTGTTAGCCAAGGCGTTTTGCAATTAAGTGTTTTCTTCCTTTCTGCCTTGAGTTGAAAATCATCACTTGTCCAGAAACAGAATCTTCTTTTGATTTCCAGTGGAAAGGTCGTTTTTTTTATTTTAACGTTACTGAAGGTGAAATTCATTTAAACCCAACCAAAAAGATGTCTACAAACACTAGGATGCTAATTATCCAACATGCTTCTGGAGAACTTGGCTTCAAAACCTTGAGAGAAGCTGTCCTTTCACTTAAGCCTGGTGACAAAGTCATGGTTCTTGCAATCATACAGCAGGCCGCATCCTCTGCGGTTCAAAGTAGAAAATTACAAGGTACAAATTCATTGATTTGTCGGGAAGAAATGGTAGAAAGAAATGAGAATATATACAAAAAGTAGAATTGACATTGATAGACATAAATGTGAACATTCTTACGAAGTTGCAGATAACGAGAAGATGAAAGACATCAAACAAACAATTAAACAGAAGCAGGATAAATATTCAAACTGTGCAGAGATTGAAGGGATTCGAATATTGGCTGAAGCGCAACAGGTTAAAGATCATTACCTTCAACACATGCAATTTTATTGGCTTCAATGTTTTACATTTCACATTGAACTATTTCATCTAAAATCTTAAGTTTTTCTAGAGTACTCACTGTCACGTTATCAAATAGATTATAAATATATTTTTATTTGTTGGATAATGAGGAAATATCCCAGTGATTATATCCATTAGAGATGCTCAAACAAATCACGCAACTACAGCAAGTTGCAGCTCCAACCCCCACCAGTCTACCCAGAATTTGTGGATAAATTGTGAGGTTTGATGGTGTATATATAGGTTGAATTCGACATAGCAGTTGAGGCGGGGTTTCTGAATGAGGTTGCGGCGGAATATGCCAAGAAAATTGAGGCAACACGCGTGATCCTTCCAAGGTATTATGTAATTTTCATTCACTATGATACATATCATGCCTTTTTTTCTTCCATTTTCTTTATCGCACTTGCATGTATATCTTCTCAATCAAGGAAGAAGAATTTAGGTTTATAAAATTTAACCGTCATTTGCCAATATTAGCAACTTCAGGTGCTGAAGTGCATACAAGTAGTAGAGACTGTGAAACTGTACACAAGTTGTTCGGCAAAATGTCTGACTCAAATCATCCTTCCATGTGCTTTTTTGAGGACCCAATAATCAAACATATTTCTAGGACGTGTTTTGACGGGAATGGGATGGGGGTAAAGGAATGTGGCTTTGGTGCCACTATCTAATTTGTATTGCGTTTTGTCAAAGAAATTTAGAATTGTTGATTACGATGCTTGAGGATTTATAGTTTCAGGAGTAGCCCCTTTAGGGCATATAGCAGATACACAGCCTGCTAGAGTAGCTTCCTTTCGATGTAGTCCCGACGAGCAACCATAGACTGAGCTGCAGCCAGACGCGGTCTATAACATTAAGGCTCAGCCAGCCGTTGAAGTCTGCAGCAACCCAGGCGCAGACAGCGTCAGTCAACTGGAGCTACTAGAAGCAACTACCAACAGGCAGCCATAGTCACCAACAGTAGCCAATTACAACACCAACTTTCACGGATCGCAGGTTTGGCTCCCGAGGTTCAACGCCTCATAGCCGCCCTCACCTCATTCTTTGGCCGGCAAGCCCGAACAATTGACATACATGCATGCTATGAGTAGGATATAAGGGAGAATACCTGCATATGATCATATATCATTAGTGCACTGTTGGTAAGATAGACCTCGCGTCTAACTGTTAGTGTGCTTGCTATGCCGAATGGGGAGTTAAGCATTCTCACTGCGTGACATTCTCCTCTATTCGAATTCGCTTACGTCCTCGTAGTGAGAAGAGAGTTTTACATGCGTCTCATTGCAAGGATAACAACGGCACCATTCTATATGGACAGTCCTCCAAACCTGCAGTAACTCGTACTTGCCGCATCTGACACCAACCTTCACCCTCCGCCCCTCTGAGCATTGGTTCCTCGGGTGGACGGTCTCCAAACCGCAGCGCCTCAACGCATGTCGAATTGTGCCCTGCACGGTGTGCTCTTCGAAAACTCCTTGAAAGGCACCTTGGCAATTGCGCAACGCTGCCCTCTTCATCCTTCTTCCCCGCAGCTTCCTTCGTCATGTCCCACCAGCTTACCGACACGATCCGTGGCCCAAAATCTTTTCTCCGCAAGAACACACGACAATGTCCAATAACAACACCGCATGCTCGAGCGGTCCCGCTCTGAGTACTTTCACGGATCGCAAATTTGGCTCCCGAGGTTCAACGCCTCAAGACCGCCATTACCTCATTCTTTGGCCGGCAAGCCAGAACAACTGACATACATGCATGCTATGCATAGGATATAAGGAAAAATACCTGCATATGATCATATATCATTAGTATACTGTTGGTAAGATAGGTCTCGCACCTAACTATTAGCGTGCTTGCCGTGCCGAATGAGGGGCTAAGCATTCTCACTACGTGACACCAACCACAGTAGGCTGTCCCTTGACTTGGAGACTATCACCTTAGCATAGTACTCTTAAGATTCATTTTCAGTTCTCAAAGTCGATGTGCAGAATTTCACTTTGTATAGGTCTCGCCATTTAGGAGTCCAGAGATTAGCAGAGACCTACGTGAGTCTTCACTCGTATGGTCTCAGAGCTCAAAGTCAATGTCGTCCACAACACCTGCTGCTCATACTTCTAAAGATGAGTAGTTGTTTTTGACGTTTTTCTTCAGCCTTCACTAGCAAAAATCTAGTTCGAAGTCAGGAGACTAGCACAAGCTAAAGACATAACAAGTCTTGCCTCGCAAACTCTCGCTATCTAAAATTGGAAGACAAGCTGAGCAAGGAGACAAACAATCCTTTACTAGCAGGTCTTAGATCAAAGTTGTGAGATGAATGAAGGCGAGTGGTGTTTTAAGATTTGGTATTTAAACCAAGTCAACTGGACTGTTCTGGCAGTTGCACTAGGTCGATCACTTAATTGGACTGATTGGCACAATACTGATCAACCAACCAGTCGATGATACATGTCCTCGGCCCCCTCAACAAAAGGCCACTCACACCTAAGTTGTGGACTTTGGACTCCCTCACTCATCTACACACATATACACAAATACAAACTTCGCTGTATCTCATATACTCCAAATGGACCACTGTCAAACTTGGCAGTGGTTGCCCTTGCGGTAGAGGTTGAGGTTGTTTTTTCCAGTTATAAAGACGAAGAATTGTCCAAATATCTGGGAAATCCAGTCTGCCCCACCCTATGTCAATATAGAAGAATGCCCACCATTTTTAGACGTCAACAACTATAATGATACTAAGACGATGATAGGTCATAATATCACATCATTACATTATCATCACGATTTTATTTTATTATCATGTCATCATTATCATATTGTTTTGCCCTCCTCATTAAGTTTAACACATCATCACCTCAGCACCTTAGTGGAAGGAGTCCATGTATTAGCACTATAAGAGACGACAAATGTCCAAATTAAACAACACGAAATTGAATGAATTTTTTTTATGTTTTACTTTTTCATGTGACATTATATATATAATAGATGAAATTGTTTAAAAATAATAGAATGCAGGAATCTGACTAAGTGTTAACATGTGTTGAAAATTTGGTTCCCAAGTCTAAGAATTTCAATAGCTTATCATTCTCTGAGTGAGTCAAACTCTGCTTTTATAATTCTGTATTTTGTTGTTCTGAACTTTTAGCGCAATCCTTATGTTTGTGTTGATAAGTGTGTTGCAGGAGGTTCTCAGCCTTGCAAGGAGAGAAAAATCAAGAGCAATCCGGTAATAACCCTCTTAGAAAGAGACTATTGCACGATAAGCGAGCAGAATTTGTTTCCCCTGGACCTCAGTTATCTTCGAAAATTTCTAATCGAGGTAATAGAGTATGCACTCTTATTGCCTTTCAACTTTTCTATATTATTATTATTGAGCCAAGTTAATTCACTTGTATTTGTCAATATAGGAAAAGGTCGCCCCAACATCCGACCAAAGAACCCTCCAAAAAAGATTTGTGCTAGGAGTTCTGACACAAGTTCAAGCATTCTACCCCCACGAAAGTCACATGGTTTCCGCCGTTTAAAAAGGGTGTCTTCCAGTAGCTCCTCTCTTCCTTTGAAGAAACAAAGGGTGGAAGATCAGCCCTCCATTGGCATACAACCCGGCTTTTTGGACAGGTGTAATGCTGAACTTGAGGTCTCAGACACATTTAATAGCATCATCAAGAAATTCTGGCTTCAGAAGCACTCTGAGAAGTTGCAGGGGCTTGAGGACAGTCAGGTCAAGGTTGGAGCCCTTAGAAACATGGTGAAGGCCATGGTATATACCATTGAAGACAAAAAGAGGTCTTCTAAGCTTTTGAGAAAAACTGAAGGTTTGGTTGATGAGAATGCGAAGTTGCTAAAAAAGGTTGGGGAACTGGAGGATGAACTGAGTATTTTGAATAATTTGAAATCCAAAATGCAGACTTGGCTGAATAGGCGTGACGCCAAGATTGTTAAACTAAAGGCTAAGGTTACGGCCTGGGAGAATGAAACTGAGAAGGCAAAGAAAGAAGCTACTGAGGCTATAGAAAACTTCAAGGAAACGGAAGAATATAGAGCTTTGAGGGAAGAGTTATACCATGCAGTGATTGAGTCAATTGCTGCAGCTCAACCTGACTACGACCTCGACCTCAGCTTCTTATACTCTTCCCGCGAGGACGAGAACGAGGACGAAATATCGACTGACGAAGATCTTGAGGATTGGAAAACAGCAGAGAACTGTTGAAATGAGAGATTTGCCTTGAGTTTGTGAATAATTATCCAATGTTAAGGTGGTCACTCTTCCACTTCCATTGGAAACAATATTTATTCTTCCTTAAAAGGGATTTGTCGGTATATCAATTTGGGCTTGGGCCATAAATTTTATGTAATTGAACTTGAAGTTAATCTTTTACTTGGGCTTTGTGTAAGCATGAAAAACAATGTTTGAAGATGCGTCATCCTCATGTCATGACTTCTCGATTGGGGTAACGTCACGGATGGCGTCCATTTTCTTTTTTTAATTTGAAAATTGAAGTGAAAATTGTTAATTTTTGTCTTCTAGAAAAAGCTGTGCCTTTGTAATCCACAATCTAATCCTCAATCACATCAACTTATGTCATCCAAACCTTTTCCATTTTTCTTTTCTTTTAGTCAAAAATTATTTTGATAATATCATGACAATGAATACTTATCCAAATAATCAATTATTCGTTTCATAATGGATAATCAATTATTCGTTTCATAATCCGTGTCAACATGTATACAAGCAATATTCGCTATATTGTGAATCGGTAAAAATTATTTTACTCGTATGATTAAACAAGTTTACATCTGCATAACATTTCAAGCCATTTAATTCATTTAATACGAATCTTATCTACCTTAACATGAACTCTATTTATTAGTGTCAACCAAACTTGTTTTGACACATTGTTTTACGCCTACGTGACATTTCAAGCCCTTCAATGTATTACATGTGAGCACACAAAAACATTTCGTTTGACAAAATATTGTATTTCATGGCTCAAATAGAAGCTAGGTAGAGAAATAAGTTAGTTCTAAACAATTAAGGGAAAAAGCAAAAAGTCTAGAACTGCAAATATATAGGACCAAGTTCTTTCGGAAAAGATTCTTGAGGACCCACACTGCAATATTGGATAAATCTTCTACTATGTAAAACAATCATGCTGCACAAACATGCTCAAAAATAGGGGAGGCACGCGTCGTCTAATGAATGGACAGTACGAATGAAAAAAACACCCAAACAATTTGGTGCTGTCAAGTCAATCTATTTTTTTTCTCGTCTTTGAACATGTTCAATCATCGTTAATGTACATAAGAAGAGGACCAAATAAAGGCCCATAGGCCCATGTATAGGACTTGGGCCTATCCCCCACCCCTCACTATATACTCCGCCCTCTCCCCCTCACTCCTCCATATTTCTTCTGGAAATTCCGGGTTTTTCATTTTTTTTAAGGAAAAGTGGGGATAATTGTGTCTTATGGCTTCTTCTGAGAGTTTTGTCACTGTTGAACAACCATGGACGTTCCAGCGATCATTTACTGACTCTCTGGTTTCCAACTTCTACACAAAAGAGAATGAAGCGCTCACGAAAGCCTTGCAAATGTCATTTACAGGTGGTGTCACCGCAGCCGACACGGCGGCATCTCTCTTGGTGAAGCCTGAAATGGTTCCGTTTCAAACACCCACGGCCTCGGGCGGGTCAGAAAGTGAAGCCCCGGTTTTGAAACCAAGGACTGTCGGGTTGACTAGGAAGATTACCAAACGGAAGTCACGTGCGAAAGGTGCAACGACGACTTTTATAACAGCCGATGCTGCGAATTTCAGACAAATGGTACAGCAGGTGACTGGTGTGAGGTTCGGGGGCTTGAACGTGCAGGTCCCAGTTACTCGAGTGCTGAAGCCTGAGCCTCAAAGGCTAGTCAACCGGCTGCAGTCGAGTGGAGGCTTGCATACTCTTGACACGTCATCTTTTCTTCTGGGCCAAACTCACCACCAGCTAGTGGACCCAGCTTCATATTTGGTGTCTCAGCCACCTGTTGCTAGTTCTACGCCACCTCCCACGGTGGTTACTGATGGTGGCTCCGGTGGGCTTGACTTCAACTCTCTTTGTAACTTCCCCACGCTCGAATCTTGGAAAGTCATGTAATGTGGTGCAAATGACTAATGAGGTTAACTTTTATCCGGGACCGCTCCAATCAGTGACACTATCCGATCATTAAGTTCGACTTAATTCCGATTTCTTTTCTTTTCTTTTCTTTTTGTAAAGGAATCTGTGACAGGGGTAAAATGGGAAAAGTAGTTAATACTTTGGGATATTGCTTGTTTGAATGAAACACTATTGTATGATATTTTAATGGATCACTTTCAATCATTTCTATTTCAATTTTAACATCATCATAGGTTATGTGAATTGATTGGTATTCGTTATTTATGGCTAAGCACATTATCGTGGTTTTAAGGGCAAAAAAGTAATAACAATGTCCCGGATATTTCTTTTCTTCTCGCAGAGCGATAATTTATCAAAAAATGGACTCTGATTGAATAATTGAGAGAATTTACTTATGATATTTAGTTAACATTTATAAACAATAGTATATATTGAATTATGAGTTCAACCCATCTTATTTTCACAGAAAATACTATTAATTTCCTATCTTATGGAACCTCTGATCATATGATCTTCTTCGTCCAATGATGCTAGGGTTTATTTATTTATTTTTATTTTTTCCATCACGAGTCTTTTATGGTGTTACACGATTGTATGGCTCGGAAGAACATTCCCTTGTCAACTCCTCATCCAAACTAGGACTTGAGCAATGGTTTGATTTAAATATTTAATTTAATCAAGAACTTTAACTCCGACATGGATTTAATTTGTTTCTTTTCTCCTCCGAGAACGTAAAAATAATTAATTCTAGTCTTTATCATACTTTGACCATCATGTTCTACGTCTTCATAGTCATTATCGAGTTATAACTCTGAAATATCAATTCTTTTGGTCATTTAAAAATCTCAATTTGATTAATAAAAAATTAAATGTAAGATTCCAGTTGACTGTCTTGTTTTTTCTTTATACCCCCATAATGATATAATTGAATTAATTAAAAAGTTGATAAATTTTATTATTTATATTTAAATATTGCCTGTCATGCTCGTATTAGATTAGAAAAATTAAAATAATGATATCCGGTTTTCTAGAAACTGGAATTGTTGAATTGCTTACACTGTTTAGTGATGGTGATATGAAAAATATTTTCCACAAAATTATCTGGGTATTTTCAATTTTGACTTGACTTTTATAACAATTTAGCATAACTAGACACGTACACACATGATAATTGCCCAGACAAATCACACACCGTCAAACACGGAACACCGTGATTATCTGATGGTCACTGTACAATGTTGATTTCCCTCAACATAGAACGATGGGTTAGTTTTGGGACCCACACAGTTGAAATTACGGTCCAAATCTTTGGTAAAATATCAATTAGAAAGTTATTTTAATCGAGTTAAAAATGGACCGAAAAGATTTTTTCATTGAGACGTTACATTTTTAATGGTAAAAAGATTTATATTATTTTTTGCAATAAATGAAGATATCGGTGAAACTCGAGCAAAAATTTCTCGCCAATTATATTATTTTATTAAATGATGTGAAAATTTAAATCTTTTAAAAATACAGTAGAGGAAAGAGAGTAGAGAAGGGTATAATTGAAAGACAATGGAATATTTTGTGGGAAAAAAGTGAGTAGAGTCAATAGTGGGGGGTCGTTGTTGACTCATTACTCACAGGTTTTTGCCCTACTTTTGGGGTCATATCGTAAGCACTGACGTATGAGTTGACTTAGACAAAGCCATTGTCAATCATAACAAAACATGTCTTCATCCTTATTATCCCATGATGTCATGATGTAATCCCAGAGGATCCGTCAAGCTTTTGATGGGCAAAATTTACAAATTATTTATAAATTTATTTATTCACAATTATCATCTATTTATTTATCACAACCTATAAATTAAAGGATTTTATTACTTGTACATAAAAAAATATCTATAATGGTTTACATATTATGATGTGGATGAAAAAATTGATTGTGTTTTAAATTGACAAATTGTAGATGCCGTGTGGCATTATACAATATATTATATAAATCTTAATATACATTTAGCAAAATTCATTGCATAATATGATAGGCCGAGCTACTTGAACTTGATACGAAATGACCCATGGGTGGGTTAGGTTGCGTTCCAGAGAAATCCTTGCCATACAGAAACGAAAAAATACAGGGTAGAGACAAGCTTTCGTGGGCCCACTTTTTTTAATAATATTTAAATCAGGTGGGACCCACATTCATGTGAGACTTCTGTAGAACATCTGACACAAAAATTCTGTACATTCAGCTTAATTGTACGTTCGAAGCTATTATAGTGATTCAAGTCACATCGACATTAAATTCTATACATTACAATGAACTATTTACTCTTATTTGAAGAAGTGTTATTGAATCAAACATTAACGCACTATGGAAAATATTGATCGAATCAAATATTAACATGAAACAACAATTTAGTTCGATGAACACTCGATACAACCTCAAGTAATGCATGTAACTACTATGATCCGAATATGTGGAAGATTTGTCGTTGTAAAGATCCATTTTTGTGTCGATGAGCCCACCCACCTTACAGAACTATCACAATTACATTTGGACATATCTTTGTAGTTAATTTCTACAAGAAATCATGCCTTAGACGTGCACATCTCGCACATTATTACGTACTGATAATATAAATTGCCTTTTGAACTAGTATTGACAAAAATGGTTGAATGAACGTTGCTAATAATCCAAACTTGATTACACATCTTTTCCTACATTGGCACCAATTTGATACATGCATTTCTAATGAATTTCTCAAGGTCGGTATCCATGTTTGATTTATGGAGTCACAATCATGGCATTCACTTTCCACTCCATATTTAGTAGCATTAGTCTATTTGGACATTAACCCTTATTTGATCTTCATTTTTTTTTTTTTTCAAAATATGTTTTTCTCTCTTTTTTTTCAACCACACAATTTTCAATAAAATAATATTATACACAAATTCAAATATTTTTTTTTTTTAATCACATTTTCCATCAATCTACTATTCCAAATTACATTTTACACAAAAAATGAGACTCAAACAAACCCTAACAATCGAGCCTAGCACATCCCAAACAAAAACATAGGCCAGGCTTGTCCATATTCAAGTTATGTGGTAATTACATGAAACCAGTCATTAAGTTTGACATTTTAAAAAAATTAGGTTTTGGATTTATTTAATAAAAAATCAGATTTTAATTTCACAATTAATATTAATAACAATATTTTAAATTAAATTAATATATATACTCACCTCACCACCCACTCCACCAAATTTATTTTAAATAGAAACCCTATTCGAACCCCAATCCATTTCATTTCATTTATCTTCCCTATTTCACCCGACGCCTCCACCGCCACCGCCACTGCCACAGTCGCCACCTCTTCCCCGCCCTCCCTCCCTCCTCCTCCCCTGCTGCGAATCGCAGTAGCGGCAGAAGTGCCGCTACTGCTGCTTCCCCTCCCCTGTATGGCAGCAGTGGCCCCTTCTCCTTCTCCTGCTGAATGGCAACAGCGTCAATGGTTTTTTGAAAATGAAAATGGCGAGGTGGTGGTTGTGGCGGTCGAATATTTGTGTGTGGCTGTTGTTGGTTGTCGATAGTGTTATTGTTGGTCGATGGTCTGGGTGATGGAGGTCGCGATGGCGTTATGTGGATGGGACGAAGAGTTTCTGTGACCAATTATTTGGTCAATCTGTGACCAAGTAGTTGGTGGTGTTTTGGGATCAAGGGACGTGGTGTTTGGGTGTATGTGACCAACTATATCGATCTGTGACTAAGTTTTTGTGGTGTAGTGAAATTGGGGAACAGGTGTTTGGGTGTATGTGACCAACTATATAGTGTTCTATGGTTAACTATTTAACTGTGACATTAAATTTTGTTAATTTGTGACTCAAAATATAATATGTGATTAACAAATTTTCTTAATTTGTGATCAATTAAAAATTTGCGACCTATAAATTTTTTCAATCGTAACCTCAAAATAATCTGTGACCAATTAATTTGATAAGTTGTGACCAAAATTAAATTTTTAACTACTTAATAAGATATACATGACATTGGAATTAGAGCAGTTACCGTAATTAAGCGACGGCCAACGGTCACCGAAAAATAGTCGCTGAAATTAAGTGCGGTCGGAGAATAGTCGCCGGTCATCGGAATAGTCGTTAGAGCAACGGAGGTGATGGTGGTAGAGGTGGGGTGGGTCAATTATATAAATATTATATTACAGTTAAATATTTAATTTAATAGATTAATTGTAAAATATAATTAATTAATTCGTGGAAAAACTTGAGTTTTGTAAATTTAAACCTCGAGGCCTGATATATGATTTCGTAAAAGATAATTCATGACCTATGAATTTTTCCCTTCAAATTATACCGGCCTTCAAGGGCCCGTTTGGGCCTAATGGTCCAAACAATGAATTTAACGATATTTCTTATATAATCCAATATTCCTAAATCATGACTACATGTTTTCTAGTATCATCCAATTTCAAAAGGGAACCACTTAAAGCAGCAGCAAGACAGCACAACAAAATCCAGTTAACATTGTCCGAGATACCAAGTACACGATAAAAACCATTGACAAATACGCAAGACAGCACAACAAAATCCAGTTAACATTGTCCGAGATACCAAGTACACGATAAAAACCATTGACAAATACACTTTGATATTGCCTAAACATCTAACGTATAAACAACAGGATAATATGAATATTGATATATACACCTTAAGAAACTGTAAATACTTTTCTTTTTTCGAGGCAAGGCTACAACGTAATACATACTCGTGAAAAGTGCATCTCACAGTTAGTCCTCGGATTCTGCATTAAGTAACCATGACAAATATTCAGGACCCTCGCGCATAACGGGATCTGATTCACTAGGTGGTATAATCCTTTTCCTCAACAGAGTTTCAATAACTGGGTACTTCCTTTTCCTGCCACCTCTTGATCTTAATCGAAATTGTTCATCGGACTCTTCGAAATTTCCCTAAACACCAGTGGACACAAAATTCAATATCAGATCCATTTCCTGTAAAGCAAAGGTCAAATGAAGCATATAACTTACAGCGAAGTAAATGGAATACATTACCTGAGTATAGATATGGCACCCAGATTTTTCGTGGTTCTCTCTCACATGTTTAAATGCAAATTTCATGCCACAACCAGGAATACCACAGGTAAATGGTTTAAGATCCAAGTGCACAGCTTTGATATGTTGTTTGAGATTTGATCTCTGTACAAGAAAAGTGCAGGTTAAAAATGGTTCGAAGCAAAGAGGGAAACCATCACGCAATATATTTTAGCAAATTCTGTTGACAAACATGTTCATGCACCAATTAATAATATAATGAAAATGGACAAATGAGTGAATGTTAGATTGGTAAAATGTTGTAGCTGCTTACATTTGAAAATGTATGCACGCAACCATCGAGGCTACACTTGATTCTATCCGAGGAAACCCCCACTTCATGTGTTCGAAGATGACGCTTAATATTTTTCTTCAGCTGCTTGTTGCCACATATCTCACAGGCAACGTACCGATGACAAGACAAAAGATGCTCCATAAGGCAGTGCTTATTCGTGAAGTATTTCATACAGCCTGGTTCTGAACATAATGCCTCCACTGTATCCAACTTAACTGTATCCAACAGAGTGTGCAAGAGGTTCAGAGAAAGTAGTTTGCGTGGCTCATATATATATATATTGTTATCCAAAAAAACTATCTAACCCGAATTTAACTTGCTTAAAGAGAAATTCCAAAATGAAAAACAGCTTACTGTGGGAGTCTTCGTGTTTATGCAATTTGGATGGATACTTGAACACTTTTCCACATCCACTTTCTGGACAGATATATTTTTTGGAACGCTCTGCATTAAGAGAAGAAGATTTGCAATGGTTCTCTTTCACATGACGCTTCATATTACCCTGAAAAGCAAATCGGCGTTTACAGTCCTCCACGGGGCATTCAAATAATTTCCCTTGATGCTGAAGCAGATGTCGTGCTAAGTGGTCCTTCCTCCTATAGCAGGAGTGGCAGTCATCCACTGGACATGTAAAAGGCCTCTGTAACAGAACAAATTAAAATAAGAACAGAATTGTGGTATACCACCCTTACAGAAAAGACTTGAGCTCTATTCCAATATAAAACCAACACGATCCTCAAACCTCAAAGCAGTACAAGCGTGATCGAGGCTCACTTGATGGAGCTTCACAGGTGGTCCCCCACCTGATACTGATCCATTCAAGGTATTGTTGCCACCTCTTGCATTTTGGAGTTCTTTTCTGTGGGATCCAATGCTTCACACTGATCCATTAAACAATTATTTTCCACAAATCAAATCAGTACAAGCGTGATTGAGGCTCACTTGATGGAGCTTCACAAGTGGTCACCCACCTGGTACTGATCCATTCAAGGTAATGGTGCTGCCTCTTGCATTTTGGAGTTCTTTTCTGTGGGATCCAATGCTTCACGCCCATCAATAACAATTTTTTTCCAGAACACTTCAATCTGCAACATCATATTTTTTCATTTGCAAAGATACCAGAAATAAGAAGTGTGTTATTACAATGTTGAAGCACAGTAACAAGTCTAGTCTACTATTTGAAGTATTAACGCATGATAAATAAAAGCATATCGTTGAATCAGAAGCTAGTCATTACAATCCAGGAGGATTTTGCAATATAGCAACCAAATGCAAATTTAGATCACTTTTGACTTTCTAAATTGCCCCTCACATTTAATTTCAAAAGCACCGAGTGCATGAAAAGGCCAGTATAACACAGAGACAATTTAATATAATTTAAACATTTCCCTAATTATGATTCATTAAGACACAAAAGAATCATGTATGTGCCTCATACATTTGAGTATCTCATTTTATCCTATACAATGTTTTTTTTAATACTTGACAATTACAATAAAAGCAGTTTAAACAAAAGCTTCACTGCATACTAACAAATCACTAGGCAAATGAAAACACAAAACATTGCAAAACAATCGATGTTACAATCAAATGACCCAAAAAGAAGACAAGTTACCTCAAGGGAATGGCTTTGCATGTGCTGCATTAGATGAGCCGGCTTCTTGAAACATGCACCACACTCTTCACAAGTATTCATTTTTTTCCCTTCCTTTATTTCTTCATTCTGCTCTTTTTCCTTTATTTCCTCCTATAATTCACACAGCTCCAACTTTTAACAACAATTCACCAGAACAACAAAATCCACACCAAGCAAGCTAAAAATGATGTAAAACGGAGTAATCACTGAAAAACTTTATCTCCTCTAACAATCAACACAACCAATTGCAATCCAAATGTAGGCAATATTGTAAGCACAACTATAAGTGCATAGGAGGGACGGCCAGGTGTATACTCTCTGTGATTATCCTAAAACTCGCTTAAAGATTGAATTCTGACATCAATTCCCCCGAACCAACCACCACTTAAATTCCAAGTCCATGCAACTTTAAAAAAAAAAAGGTTATACTCTGAGATTCATTTCTTCTTAGATTCACAAAAATCGGAATTCCCAATAGAAATTTCACCGAGCCAACAACCAATTAAAATCCCCGTAAGCGTCAGTGTGTATATATTATCAGCTATAAGTGCAAAACATTTGGGACACGGTGGAATATGTTGTTTGTAACAAGTGACTCGTTGCTTGTAAATCATCCATACCAAAGTAAATATACAACAATTATATGAAAGAAAAATTAAAGTACACTCGCTCAGTTACCCACCTTATGTTGAAGTAGGATATGAGAAGAGATGAGAGATTTTTTAGAGCGACAAATCCCACAGTATTCACAATAATATCTCCTAATATCTCTGAATATCACTTCTCTTCCATCTTGTTCAATACCCATTTTACCAGTACATAGAGAGAGAGAAGAAACCCTTTTTGTGGAAGTGAGATCAAAATTAGGGTTAGCTTATATGTAGTGCCTGAAACTAAAAAATCGTGTCACTTTAGTCACCAAACTTTAAAATTGTTCTAATTAAGTCACTGTTAGAATTTGGTGATATTATTTAGTAGAGCGAACGAATTGAAATCTGATTTTATTTTTCATCACCCCAATAACTTTTTTTTTTCAACCACACATTCTCCATCAATCTACTATTCTAAAATGCATTCTTTCAAAATAATGTGACTCAAACACACATTTGACTCCGCACTTTATTTACTCATCTTATTTTTATATTTATAGGTCAATTTAAAATATTTTAATAATTTTTACATTCTTAATATTCCAAAAATACATAGAAATTGATGAATTCATATCTAACCCCTGTTTGGTACACATTAAAAATTTCATTTTCATTCTTCTACTCATTTTCAACCACGCATTCTTCAATAAAATAATATTTTCAATCACATCGATAATTTTTTCTTCTTTTTCAACCGCACATTCTCCATCAATCTACTATTCCAGAATAGATTTTTTCAAAATAATATGATTCAAACACACCCTAAGTTATCAATATCAATAGAAGCATTAAATACGTTAGTGGCATACTTGCAATGTATGGGACTAGGAGTATATTAATGAAATCTTAATGCTTGCATCATATCGCATGCATGAATGAGACACATTACATTTTAAAAGCCTGTTTGAGTAAGATTAAAATTGAAAAACTAACCGTTATTGTTGAATTTTATTAGACGAGTGAGACCCAATAACGGTTATTTCTAAATTTTTAAAAGAAAATTAAAATATCATTCCACAATGAATATATATAAAAAAAAAAAAGCAATGATGCCATCTGAAAAATAAGCATAAGCTATTTCTTTGCCATCAGCCACGGTAAGACCGACAATGCACTACATTTTCTTTATGCTATTCCTCCCACATACTTGCAGCCAAGATTTATTTTACAAACTTTGCACTAAATGTCAATTGTTACAGGGGATGCCCCAGCAAGCTTCTTCTCAATGCAACAGTATTTTTTTTTGGAGATTTTATGTCACAAAAGAATGAAAAGATTAATGGAGCTCAAACAACAAGAGATGGCTTCCCTGAAACCCGTGCTGGAACTTGTTGCTGCTTGTTTAGCGCATGACTTTGTGCATACACTTGGCTTGTTAGGCTCAATCTCCATGGGAGCAATTCGAGTTCCGTCGCGCTTCTGAAAGAAACCTTGTTTTTCTTTGCTCAGAAATTCACACAACAGCATTAGTAGGCTAGAATAGAATCTAAGGGCTCAAGTAAAGCATCACTTAAAAGAAATGTCATTTGCTATTAACCATGGAACTGGAAGAAATTCACAAAGTCATCTCAAGCTATTTAAGTCTCTTACTTCCGCTCAACCCAAATAAGAACAAGGCTTGGAATACCAAGAAAAATTGTCTATAGCCTCGCTTGTGCATAAAGAACATTTCACTACTGCCACATGGGTCAACGTGATGCCATACGCTACCAGTTCAAGCAATGAAAATTGAACTGGCAGAAAACAGTGGCCTGAGATTAAAGGGTTTATTCGATTTCATGGGTAAACAAGTTTCAGTTATACTAGACAAGATAAACAATTATAACCTGTATAATTTAAGTCTTACATGCAACATAGTTGTCCAAGAATTATAGCCATGCCCAACATCATCATAATTTTTATATTATATTAGCTCGACCTTTAATCGTTATGATTTTCTCCAACATAAAGCTTGAAAATTCATGGGTGATCTCCCTCTATATATATATATATATTATTTTCTTTACCAAGGTTATAATTTAATCTTCTAATATATTGTTCATCACCATCACTGATCCTATATTATCATTATCATCGTTTATGAGAAGGGTAGCATCAATTTTGCACCTTTGGGAAAGAATGCTGCAAAAAATAAGCATTGCAAAGAGCGCCTAGTATATTAATATTGAAAAAAGTGAGCCACAATTGATAAGTTGGACAAGAAAAATGTGGTCATACTCGCCTAGATCACTTAAATCCCGTGAATCCAGGGCAGTTCATCATCTCCAGAAGCCTTAGGACAAAAGGCAATCACATAAAGGCAACGAGTGAAATTCTTTACCTGCAATAAGCGACACCCATCAAAGTTGGAATGCTGAATTCTCTGGTCTCTGCAGCCAAAGGTCGACATTATAGTTTTAGAATTACAAGAGGGTTTCCAAGCTTATTTCCTGTCATCACACCTTATACTGATAAACTGTTCGACAAAATCTATAGAGTGGGAAAGGTCAAAGCAAGAACCTTATTATCTGTGAGAGCTGAGAAGTGAGAACAGGTGCATTAAGAGAGGATGCATGCCGCGTGAATATAGCAGTCAAGAACCTATTAGATTCCAGTCCATTTGTCTCCAGCAACCAATGGCAGAAAGAAACCCGGTTGTGATCACAAGTCACTATTCCACAAAGAATCCATCTCATTCTTAAAGACCTGTCTTATCATTGATTTCCTTCTCATGAAGCCCATCAAGCACCACTTCAGATGAATCACCACTCTTGCTGGGATGATAGTCATATCTTGCCGTTGGAAAAGCTCTCTAAAATTGGAATAACAAAATCACCATCTCTCGTGCCAAGTTCATTTTCATCAGACACTTCTCTTCTATCCTCAACTTCTGACCACTCTCTCAATTCTTTAGTATTACGACACCCCAATAAGATAATCTCCAACATTTTCCTCCTGACATCATAAACCAGATTTGGTTCTACCACACACCCTTTATCATATGCTTCCCTAAGATAAACCATTTGCGTGTTCCCCCTAGTCGAAATATAAAAAATCCCTGGATGTTTCAAAAGAAGCTCGCGTATGTTAACCTCAACACCAAGATCCTTCCGAAAATGAGCCAATCTCTCAACCTCCACCTTTTTCTCAACCGTCAAGCACAAGAGCTCGTGAAAAATACCTACTGCTCGCTTTTCATACCTTTCAACTCCTCCACAACTACGGATGCTAACATTTTCCATTCTTTCATATGGCTTCACATACGCAAGCCTTTGCCAATTCCTTAATTTCTCCCTAAATCCTGGAACTATCATAAACCCTGTTGGGAAATTAATTGGAAATGCATATTTTGTCTCGAATTCACTCAACCATTTCTCTCTATACTCCTTTTCTCTCCACATCTCAACATCCGCCACATAACTCGAACTCTCATTATTTTCATTCCTATCAACCAATTCCATTATCTCCAAATCAACCAATCTAAAAATATTATCATATTTTTGAATAATGGACTCCCTAAAATCTTCAGGCAAACCCAGTTCTCTCCTAATCAATCTAATGGCATGTAAATGGATTTTCCCATTCACAGACATGATTAATATCTTTCTTATCTTAACCACATTAATATCTTCAATTTCACATAGAATTTCATCTTCTCGCTTTAACAATTCGATAAATTTCGGAGTAAATTTACAGCAAACATTTCGCTGAATCGGGTGCGTAAATACCTCGAACACATGGGGGTATTTCCGTATAAAATCGCCGCCAGTTAGGGTATCGATTCCGGCGTGTGGAGCCCATCTGGAGAGGAGCTGTACTGAGACAAATGGCCCACGTTTCTTGGCGGAGATGAGCCTGTGGAGGCTCAGAATGAGTTCGAGCCGGCGGTGGTGGAATGTGAGGAGGTCGAGTTTCGGGTTCCGGGTACGAGTCTCTAAACGGGTCTGAGCAGTGTTGGCGGGTTTCTTGAAACGGGTCTGGATTGTGGAGTTGAATGGGCCTCGTTGAAGAGTGGTGGTGAATCTTTCTATGATTCTCATAATGGAAAAGCAAATGGAACGACGAACAAATGGGAATAGAAGGGGAGCTCTTTTACATCAGTTGAATGTTAATGGCAAGTTTGGAGTTGAAAGATTGTTTTTTTTTTTTGGTACTTTTTTCACTTGATTGATAGGCAGGGAGTAAATCAGTTGAATGTTAATGGCAAGTTTATGTGTTAATTGTATGGTAAAGACGAACTATGTACGATCCACCAATGATGCTATAAAATTATAAGCTGATGGCTGTAGGTGAGGGACCAAGTGACAACAAATATCATAAATGGGGACTCGTACTGAACATTTTCGAAGAAAATACAGCACAAATTTGAGATGGTAGGCTTATCCAAAAAGCCAAATGCCAGTAGGAGATATGGCTCTCCTTCTCTCTGCCGGCAATCCCACCACTCCCCTCTTCTCTCTTTCGCCTTCATCGATTCGTTCTGCAATTACTGCCCACCCATGTAAGTACAAGCCATTCATCTTTGTTTACTACTTCGGTACGATAATGCTTCCTTAACTATTGCAGCATTCTACAATTCTTTAGCTGTTGTATGTACGAATATCTTTGTGTGTACGAATATGTCATTGTATATCACTCATTATCTGGGCTGTTCTTATTTTCATATATATGGTGATTTTAATTGTAATTTTTGTTTATGAATTCTGGGTTTTTGTTTTCTTGGAGGGCTTTTTCTTGGTACACTAATTTACCTCTTCCACACTCGCACAGAGATAAACTGTCGAGCAAAACAATCGTCTTTGGCTTCTTACTTATCCATTCGTAGACATATAATGTAGATCTTTTCATTGTCTTTTGCAATTTTTTTTCTAGGCCCCTTTTGAGCCAGGCAGCTTCTTTGACTATTTATATCGAACATGTAGTCTACATTATATCTTGAGTATGTATGTCACTGATTTTTGTTTTGCATATTGTATTTTGAACATCAGCTTCTTGGAGATAGTCCGACCCGACTTTTGTAGTTTTCTACCAAGGATTTGATTTGGATACTTACTTTTTGATAAACTAAAACCAAGCATATGAAATTAGTAGTTTAGATTGCTCATCAAAGGATAAAGATTAACAACGGCAACTTTGTTTTGTAGTTCTTTTTGATATATACTTCCAGCCTTGTTTGTGAAGTTGATAGTATTCTTGAATTTTGTAACTGGGTTCTTTTATTAGTTGCCAGGTCATGCAACAATTTGGTTTGCCTAAAGCCAAAATTAGATGTCCGGTACAGAACTCTAACTCCATTTTTCTCCAAAAAGAGAGGTTCATTGATTGTTAAAGCATCTTCTGATGTTGATGGGGTAGGCTCCACTGATCGGGAGTCTCCTGTCCCTCCATCAGAAAGTAATGAGGAAAATGTGCCCATTGAGAACATTCCTCTGGAATCCAAGTTACAGCTGAAGCTCGAGCAGAAGATGAGAATGAAGGCAGCAAAGAAGATTAGACTAAGGAGAAAGAGACTTGTTAGGAAGCGTCACCTGAGGAAGAAGGGACGATGGCCTCCTTCAAAGTTGAAGAAGAACAAGAATGTGTAAACTTTACCTCAATATATCTTGCAGGTGTTTATAGTGACTTGTTTCCTTGCCATGTCATTGCAATTCATCTTTTATGACTTCAAATTCATTTTTTTGTTTAATGTGGTTACGTTTAAAATATCAGTAGATATTGTTTTTCAATTTTAAGGTTTTAAAATTTATGGACGAGCATAGGCTTGTGTTTAATCCATTCTATCGAATCAGTTGGGTTGGAAGGTCGTGTGTGGAAGCCAAGCGGCATGCTAAGTGTGTATAGGGATGTCAACGAGCCGAGCCGAGCCGAGCCGAGTCCGACCAAAAAAAATGAGGCTTGGCCCGAGCTTTTGACCCGAGCCTTAGCGGGCCGAGCCGAGCCGAGCCCGAGCCGGCTCGTTTTTTTTTTTTTTTTTTGTGGCACTTTATAGGCTTATGTCGAATAACATGTTATATTTATAAATGAGTAACTATCCATTATAACAAAGTAAGAAATCTTTTTAATGATCGATTTAAATTTTCTTACAAATTTTAGTAATCATTAATGAAATTAACTCAATTTTTAAATGTATATATATCATTAATAATTTCACTTAATATAGAATAATAAATATTTGTGTAAATGAGAAAATACTTAATTTAAATATTTAGGTACTTAGAGTTTTAGAAAAATGAAAACAGTAATAAATTAATAATACAATAAATATTAAACAAACAAATATCACTCATTTTTTAAAATAATCTATGTGATACATTATGAGATAAATTTGTCACTTATAATTAATTTATTAGTTTCATGATGAGTGAAATAAGTTAGCAAATTTTGTTTTTTTTTTGCAGGCCGACCCGAGCCACACTGGCCGGCTCGGCCCGAGCCCGAGCCGTGCGAACCGTCGAGTTTTTTTGTCATCCCTAAGTGTGTAGGCCAATTAGAGATACGGTTGATCATAACCTCAAAGGAGCAGTTAATGCAGAGATACAGCTGATGATCATAACCTCATATTTCAAGCATCACAATGGTTTCACATGGCGGATTCAAGAATTCATCTGAGTTAGGGTGGATGTTTGACAGCTGCTCAAGCAGCCACCCAATATATGGAGGGAATTTTATTTTTTTTTAAAAATCCCAACAGAGCTAGCACCGCTGGCCGTCATGGCTCACTGGGTACTAGCTCCACCGTTGCATACAACTTACAAGATCTACCTAAGCAAATATTCATGTGTCAAAATCACAGATGAAAACAGCTGCAAATAGTGGTGTCAATTTCGGTTGCTTCGGGCATGCTGCAGAGAGGCTCAACCTGCCACATTTCTTAGTGGACCGTCCCAAAGTGGGGCGAGGGAAGGCAGTGGGTATAGGGGTGGCAAAACGGGGACAGGCTTACAAGCCGAATGTATTAAAACAAATTTATATGCAAATATCATATTTAACAGTGAAGTTTACCTTGTAAGAAAGCGAAAATTGATTCAAGAAGATTGCCAGATGCAACTGTGCATAGAAATTGCATTCCTACTAACTATACATTTAGCTGGCAGAAATCCAAGAAACCAGTTCGGTATTTCTCTATATCTCCTGTGAAAATAATTCAACTATGTTCAGACCAACGTTTTACACTTGAGAATGTTAAGTTTGCAGAGAGGGCAGGTTGCACTAATCTGCAGCCACTTGCTAATGCATTTATGGTGGAAATGGTGGTTGCAGGGAAGGGTACACAACTCAACCCCATCCATGTACTTATAAAGGCATATGCAGCACTCCTACAAGGAAAGATAAGTTATCGTGTGAGTTTGAATTTCAGTTAGATTAACATTCATAAGTCATAACTGAAAAGAAAAGAACTATGGAAAAAGGCGACCGCGTGCATTAATTTATTTGTCAATCCAAGCTGGCAACATGGAATGGTTGAGAAAAAATTGTCGGAACCAACTCGGATAAATTCTAATAGGCAATACGTGCGACAATCAGTACACAAATGGAGAAATTCTAATGCACAATACATAGACTATTAGTACCCAAATGGACAGTTAAATTTAAAACACAATTTTCTCAAATAGTGTGGGATGTTGCATTGATGCATTTAGTAGTTGAGGAAGTTTAAAGATCTTGCATATTTCAGCAAAATTGGAGAATAAGCACTATTGGAAATCATGAAATTGATTGATGTCTGAACTAGAAACCCACGATATTTTGCTCATTTTCTTCTCTCCCTCGAAGTCTGAGATAAGTAGACTGAAAAGCATGGACCCCACCAAAAAGAAAAAAGAAAAATAGCGAGGGAAATTGCATGGCACAGGGAATAAAAAAAGAAAAATTATACTGAACTTAAACGAAAGAAGAAAACAGAGAGATGAAGGAATAAATGCTTACAGAATCCTCTGGATTAAGAGCAAGTTCAGCTGTTGGGTTACTGCTGTCACACTCTGAAGTTATACTAACTTCTTCTTGCTTCTTATTATTTCCCGAAGTATTGGGCAGGCGATATCTATACTTGGGAAGAACCCTAATATCATTTTCAGATGCTCCTTCTCCAATAGTCATAGCATAGGCAACTGTAGATATGATAGGAAAGCAACAGAACAGTGCAAAGAAAATGATACAGGCCATTGCTAAACAGAAGATCATAAAGAACACATCAAAGGCTAGAAAAACCACCGATAACCTGCAAATTAGAGAATTAATTGTGAGGGACATTTTAGTGTATCATGTACTTTAAAAGCAAGTTGACAAACGTCATAGTTTTAAGAGTGTTTTGCTCCCAAAAAAAAAAATGAATTTCCATTCTTAATAGAAATCATCATATGAATCTGAAAAACAAAATTGATAGTATGCATCACAACAGCCATTTTTTGCGATCAAACATGTTGCCTTGAAATGGTGCAACATGTTTATGATGAATTCCAAAACTGTTAGAACCGTTTTAGATTTCTGAGATCATTCAAAGATTTCATTTTAGAATAGGGTGATCATTATCGAATGTTAAACATACGAAATACCAGTATAGGCGGGGAGAGTCTTGTGGAAGTGCTTGGCCACCCATCACAATCCAATAAAATCCAAATATCCACCAAATTGATGAAATCACAGTATTAATGAATTCCAACTTCTTGATAATGCTGGAAATTATCAAAAAAGAGAACCATAAGTTTGAACTGTTGACCATTTAAATCATTTACACTATAAGATCTTGTAATAATGAGTACAAGTAGAAATAAGAGTAGAATATGAACTGTAGAAAAACTTTTCACACTTTAAAAAGTGAGAGAGAGGTATTATAAATTCAAATAGAAAATCAGTAACTACTAGTGGGCTACATCTTTTACTTCACATTTTTGACCTCCTTGAACTACAAATGGGAATTGGTGCGGTTGTGTTTATGGAGGGAACAAAAAGAACATGACTAACTCATTCTTGCACATGAAATATGCTTTTGATTGTCCATTTCTTTTGGGATCTTTCTCGTAACTCAGTTCTGTCTTACGCGGTGTCTTCCATATTCTGCTATAAATTTACCTCCTCACTAATGTGACAATGTTTTCAATTTCTCATATTTTGGTCTCACCGGAAAAACAAGAAGTAATTTTCCACAGTTAAACATGTACAATAACAAACAATGAATCATAAATGAGGCTAATGAAGTTCTTTAAATCAAAACATGAACTAAAATATATTCTTTTAAATCTTCCACCGAAATGAAACATTTCCCCTTCACCTTCGGTTAATCCTTGGGTCAAAATAACCTTTCAATATCAAATTAAAACAGATTATTTAGCTCGATTTATCCCTCACATTCGCTCTCCTCTCTCTGTTCTTTCCTTTTTCCTATCTCCTTTTTCTATTTCTTTCTCCATCTCCCACAGTTACTTTGCTGCCACTTACCAGAAGAACAAACAATTCTGCAGCCCCCTCTGCTTCTTCCTTTCTTCTCCACCCTATTGGATCATAACTACACCGTTTTTCAAATTTTAGTTGGTTTTTTTAATTTAAGGCAAATTTTGGGTTGCTGGGTTGAGGTTTAGTTCATGTTCTCCACAGTATTGTGGGCAAGATATCTTTATTAAATACAATGTAAATATGAAATTTGCCAACAATGACCTCATACTTACGGTACAACAATAACGACGACAAAGAGATCAAGTATATCCTAATCCTATGTTCTCCATGATAGATAAATATAAAATTCTATCAAAACAATGATAAACACATCCTAATGAATAAGGATAAATCTGAATCACTATCCTCATTCAAAAATTCTGACTTCTATCATGTCCTTCAACTTGTCGAACACATACAGCTTCAACAATTTTGTGAATAGGTGCATTTTTTGATATTTTGACTTGTAGTAAGCAAGATCAGTTTCATCTTGATTCACGATGTCGAAAAGTGACATGCACATGGATGTCTTTACATCTCCTCTGCACAAACTAACTTGCTAGCTGAACCAAAATTCCAAGTTAACTGAGAACCCAAATGCAAAGGAGATAGGTAAAGGCATTGAGGGGCATTATCACTTTCCACACAATCAAGTCCAGAATAACAAAATCAATCCTGTTTAAATATATCAAGCAGCAATATGTCCATCAAAACTGAGCTCTGTTACACAAAATAACACTTCAAAATAAGGAAGACAAAAGCAGACCAGATCCACGAAGAGCAATATTCAGGAACCTTAAACCCATTTCTTGCAATAATAAACAAATTAACAAGCCTGCATTTAAAGGGTCTTCCACGATATCAGTTTCTATCTTCAATCTTTGATAGCAACATCAACCATATAATCTAATATTAGAACTATTCAAAAAGGCCATTCAAACATAATAAAAATATTAATATCAATTCTAAATCCCCAAGAGTTGAATAAACAAAATCAAATTGAATTTACCTGTTATGACACAGTGAAGAAAACGAAAAGACGCCACGAAAATTAAACTCTCGAACCCCAACATCATCAAGACTACTCCTTTGATACTCAGCCCACACAATCCCCACGTGCAGAAGGCTCTGCAAAGCATACCCAAAAACCCAAACCCTTAAGGGAGTCGAGGGTCGTTCTTGAATGGTGGTCAGAAGCACAGATAAAGACACCAAAACAAATGCCAAGTTCCATATTATATCAAGAAACACAAAGGGTCTTGAGTAGCCACAATCTGTAGTGCTGAGTGGAGCATCATTTTCAGGTTCATCATCTATGAAAATCCTGTGGTGGTGGTGGTCCAAGGTGGCTATGGAGTTGCTGTTGGGTCCCATGTCTCCATAACCAAGTAAATTCTGCCTCTGTTGTCGATCCATTATGGGCCTGCGAGAGAGAAATCAGCTGTTTCGTGCTTGTTTTGTACAAGGGATTTGAGGGTCCATTGGATTTGAGGAAGTAGTTTTTGGGCGAAGACTGGTGGAGGGATTAATGTGAAGTACGAACTGAGAAACAAATCGTTTTGCCCGAAGGCAAAGATTTCATTCCTTTAAAGGCATTATATTTAAGTTAATTTCTTAAAAATATTTTATTGTTTACAATGAAACATCTTTAAGATTTGTTAATAATATATTTTAGAATAATAGATTGATAGAAAATGTTTGATTAAAAAAAAAAAATTATTGATATGATGAAAAATATTATTTTATTAAAAATATATGATTGAAAATAAGTAAAAAAATGAAAATAAAAAATTTTAATTTATACTTTTATCGTAAACAATTATTTAAAATTATTTGTATTAATGTATGAAACCTCGTAATAAGCCAAAATTGACCTCTAATTTGGCATGTTAAAGCCTTCAATGAGTTCAACCACACTTTTCAAGCAAACAAAGATGTAAAAAATTTCAAAAAAAAATTCACTTTTTGAAAAGTACAAGATTTAATTTTGTTACCATATCAAGGCCATATTCTATAATACGAATAATTTGTCTATAAAATTTATTAAGCCCATGTTTGGGTTTCAGAAAATACATTTTAAAATAGTAAAAAGTTCAAGAATGTGATTAAAAAATATGGAAAAAATCTGAATTTGCATGTAAAATCAAAGAATGTATAGTTAAAAATGAGCATTGAATTTTTTTTTTTATATATAATAATTGGCTAAAAGTAACTTGCTTTTTGAAATGTACTTGAATTAATTTTGTTGCCATTTCAGGACTAATAGGAAACATTTGTCGATCAAATTTATTAGAAGTAACTTACTTTACATAGTCAAATAAATAAACATTTGAAAACAAAAATGTCATCTTGATTTAAAGACTCATTTTATATGCTGTATAAACAAGATCAAATATTTTTTTTTTTTTTAAATCTTAAAGAAGATAAAAAAAAAAATTATTTACTGTTCAGTCATTTTCAGTGGATCTTCTTATCTTCAATTATTGATTCAGTTTTCGGTAAAAAAACATCATAAATTTTGATGACTATCGCTTCTTTCATCCAATGAAATGGTGGCTTCCCATCAAGCTCCAACTCATAATTCCGCAGTAACAATGAAGTTACAGTCTTAGAGATTAGTGGAGAAATCACTGCATACACTCAAAAAGAACGGTATATAGCACGCTAAAGGCACTTTTTACTCTAAAAATTAGGGTCTCGATCTGTCCGTGTCCTCTTCCTCTCTAAAACCAAGGTTTTACCCAATTGAACACTTTCTATCTGTTTTTTAGCTAGTCATACCTCTTATCTATGCTTTAGTAGAAAAGCTGTAAACTTTTTCATCTTAATTTTATGCTAAACTTGTAAGTGTTTTTATTTTTACCTTCTTGATTTAAGAGCCCTTTTGAGATCTCAATGTAAAAGATGCATCTTCGTCATGAATTCCGTAATATGTTCTATTATTCTGCAATTTTGGTTGTGTATTTATGGTTTAACCTCATTTCTTGCAAATGGGTCTTTAGGGTTTTAGCTGATATTTAGGATCTTTTATGTTCATTTCATCAATGATTAGATTTTTACTTCAGATTATGAGTCAATTTACTAATAATATTTGTTTCATTTGCAGGAAGAGAATTTGTACCGGAGTATGAGTTAAAGTTTGCACCTTTGGTTTGTTAATTGTATGGCTTAATATTTGATTATGCCGCTCTATTTAACTGCATTTACTGGTTTTAGTAGTATCATGATAGAGGGAAAAAGGTTTATCTTCTATGGTGGAAAAGAAGAGTGTTGAGTAGGTGGTTATTACTTATTAGGGACTTTTTTGCATAATTTGACAAGTTAGTTGATTGTCTGGAAACTTATAGAAAGTGTACTTGGCAGTGGTTAAATGGACCAAGATTTGGGTTCAGAGTCAAATCTTCCATCTGGGTCAATTGATAAGTCTAGGGTTTTGGATGTGAAGCCATTGAGATGTCTTGTCCCGGTACTCCCAAATGCACCTGGTATGTCATCTGTGTCAAGTCCCCAACCAGCACCCTTTGTATGCGTTCCACCAACTGGTCCTTTCCCACCTGGAATCCAACCATTTTACCCGTTTGTGGTCCCAAGTGCTTCTCAACACAACCCATCTAGTGTCCCCAACGAAGCAGCGAATTTCAGTTTTGGGGCCCCTATACAGTCTCCTGTTCCATTGAATTCCTTTAGAACTCCAACTAACCCAGTGAATGGGGGCATGGAGCGATCTAATAGGACAACTAAAACTTATGCATCAGGAGGTGTATCTATAGGAGATGGGTATGCCGACTCTTGGAATCAGAGTGATGTGGAGAATGCTAGTAATTCAGGGAAACGAAAAGGTCAGCCAAGGAAGAAAAGAGACAGCAATGACAATGATGTTATTGAAACGATAGTTAATAACCTCATTACTTCATTTAAGCTTAACAGTTTTGATGATTTTAGAAGAACCAGTGGTGATAAGGAGGTAGCTGGTACCATACTCTTGGTATTTGATTTGCTCAGGAGAAGGCTTACCCAAATTGAAGAAGCATCTCCAGGCATTTCTAAACATCCGAACCTTACGGCTGGTACAGTTTTGATGGCAAAAGGTGTTCGGACAAATAGCACAAAGAAGATTGGACACGTACCTGGAGTTGAAGTGGGCGATATTTTTTTCTTTAGAATGGAGCTGTGTATAGTGGGGTTACATGCTCCAATTATGGCTGGGATAGATTACATGAGCGTCAAACTTACCATGAATGAAGAACCTTTAGCCGTCAGCATTGTCTCTTCTGGAGGATATGATGATCAGGGCGGTGACGGAAATGTATTGATTTACACTGGCCAAGGTGGAGTGCAGAGGAAAGATGGGCAAGTATTTGATCAGAAGCTTGAAAGGGGGAATCTTGCTTTGGAAAAGAGTCTGCATAGGGCCAGTGAGGTAAGAGTCATACGGGGCATAAAGGATGTTAGCGGTTCAAACGGGAAGATATATGTTTATGATGGTCTTTACAAAATTGAGGAGTCATGGATAGAGAAAAGTAAGTCGGGATGCAATGTTTTCAAGTACAAATTGATTAGGAAACCCGGACAACCTGAAGCATTTACTTTGTGGAAATCAATTCAGCAATGGAAGAATGGAAATGCCTCAAGGAGTGAGTTCATCCTTCCCGATATAACTTCAGGTGCAGAGAGTCTGCCAGTCACTCTTGTGAATGAAATCGATGATGAAAAGGGACCTGCTTACTTCACTTACAGTCCTATGCTCAAGTATTCGAAGCCTTTTTCTGCTCCTAAGCCTTTTTCAGGCTGTCATTGCCTAAATGGATGTCAACCAGGCAGTAGTAACTGCCCTTGCAGCCAGAGAAACGGAGGATATCTCCCCTATATATCACCTGGGGTCCTTGTGTCTTACAACTCCTTGATACATGAGTGTGGTTCTACCTGTGCATGTCCTCCTAACTGCAGGAATCGAATATCTCAGGCAGGTCCGAAAATACGTCTGGAAGTTTTTAAAACAAAGAATAGAGGATGGGGACTTAGGTCCTGGGATCCGATCCGGGCAGGTGGTTTTATTTGTGAGTATGCAGGGGATGTCGTTGATGCATCTAGGCTAGGTGAATTCATGAATGAAAACGAAGATAATTATATTTTTGATTTGACTCGCAACTATGAACCATTGGGAGCTGTGTGTGATGATTCTAATGGTTCTGTAAAAGTCCGATTTCCCCTCATTGTAAATGCAAAAAATAATGGCAATGTAGCTCGTTTCATGAACCATAGTTGTTTGCCAAATGTGTTCTGGCAACCAGTTTTACGTGAAAGTAATAGCGAGGCATACATCCATATTGCTTTTTTCGCCATCCAACATATTCCTCCAATGCAAGAGCTAACATATGATTATGGGATGGTTCCATCTGAGAAAGGAATTCATGGAAGAAAAAAGTGCTCTTGTGGGTCAGTGAAATGCAGAGGCTACTTCTATTGATTGTCAATGCCAAGTACAATGATGGTTGGATCATGATACTTGATGCCTCTTGGAAAGGGTTAGTTATTTATTCTCCTCGAACTATCTAAAATAATTCTCGCTCTCTTACCTTTGATGCTTTCATTTGTATTTTTATTCCAGAATTGTTAATAGTCTGTTCACTTCAGGGTAATTTTGTCAAGAATTGGATTCCGTGAATTCTGAAACATGCGATTTCAATATTGTATTTCGTTGGATTTGTAGATCTAATCACTGATCATGTCTAACAAATTTAACTCAACTGTATGGAGATTATCTTAAATGTTAACAGTTTTAAACATACATAATGTCAATGGATTGAAGAGTGAAGGAATTCGAATTCTTGTGAGCCAAACTGCTTAGATTTCCAAATCCTTGAGAGTTTAGTGCCTTCATAATGAACAGATCAGGAACTTGGACAGAAACTCAAATGTTGGTTAGTTTGGACCTGGTGAACATGATAAGTTTGCTTGTATTTCGATTTATAAAGAAAGCTAGAAACCTTGGATTAAGATATTGGGGAAATTGGAAAGGCTTGAGTTAATAAATTGCCTGTAACCTTGGATCTTTTAAACATTTCCTGTCCATTCTGTGTAGATGCGAAGTGTGTTCATGAGTAGTCATTGGGGTGTTATGTTTGCGTGTGGTGTTGTGACTTCACTCTGGCTGTTAGTCTATGTCTGACCCAATTATTTTTAGTTCTATTTAGGTCGCAACCCGTGCCCTCCATTTCTTTCTTTGGGGGCGACTCGGGGGTTTGAAGGTTGTTGGGTTTGGTTTTTTTGGAACTATTAGGAATCTTGGATTTGGGCCAGCCCCTGCTTGATAACTGGTCAACTTACAATATTTTGTTCTCTAACATATTACCAACGTGATTGAGTTTCCTTACATTCGTATATTATATTCTTTAACGATGTTTTTCATTTTTTTTTTTGGGGTGGGGTGGGGTAGGGTAGCGGGGCTGCTTTGAGGATTTCCGCTTCCCTCATATCTGTCTCTCTCAATGTTCTAAAGGCACTTCAGTCTCTTAGTGCATGACATCTGGGCTTCACAAACAAAATTATGAGTCTGCCTAGGATTTTGGGAGACAGATTTTTACTTGATATCCAGGTTACATGTAAGAATAAAGTAGAAAAAAATTATCTTTATTGTAAGGCGAGTGTGATTTTTACTCCATTCGGCCTTATCTCAAGTTGGTCCCTGAAGTCTCAAAAATGACCTAACTAGCTTTGGGCAAGAAAGAATCAAGAGTGGGGGTGCTACGGTACAGGGTCACCAAGTGTCAGTGGGGGGAGAGGAGCAAAGCTCGTGTTTATTTTCATCCCCTGTCCTCCTCGATTTATGAATATTATCATTCAGCTTTCCTTTTATTTTTCTCATATCTGTACTGGAAGTTGATTCGAGAACTCTGAACAAAGGTATGTTGATGTACGTGTGAATTTCACAACTCGATATGTATGCTTACAAAAAAGACTCATTGAATTTGCAAATAGGTGCACCCTTTATCGCTACTTTACATTGATCTGAAGTTATTCGACAATAAAATTTTCTTGCAGACTGATTTAAATGCTTTTGCGAACTTTGTAGGTACACCGTCAACATGAATGTCTTTTTGCATCTGGCTTGCTGAACGTCTTTTTCCCTTTTAGTTCATCAGAAGTCGATGGTAGGAAAGTGCTCGTCTCAAATTGAAATATCCGACTTTGTAGGTGTGCGAGTGAACCAGTGTTCTCCATGGCAGGAGCATTTGAACTCAACGTTACTTTTGTGAGTTGTGTAGCACAGCTGGAAACTCGATTAGATGGAGTTCGTTAATGTTATTCGCTTCCTTTATCTTTGCTTATTCGTCTATCTGATACTAACTGCATTCGTCATTTATCACACTTTTACCTCTCTCTCTCTTTTTTTTTTTTTTCCGACAACTTCATGCATCAGGATGCCTTGTTTAAGAAGACTGCATGCAATAAATTACACTCCCACCATTGTTCACTAATAACTCACTGCAGCTGACATAAACTAGGTAGCATAGTTCAAATAAACCCTTCAGAGAGTTTAAGACTACGAGCATGCTTGGCTAACGGTAAAATGTCGGTTTCACAAACAGATTATCAAACAAACTGTTGGAAAATGAATGCAAATTACAACTTACAGAAATATAGAAAATGAAAAACTAGGTTCGGTTGAGGCAAGAGTGAAGAAGAAATTTTCGTGCACTGGGTGCTTATGGTTTGTTGGCAAACGTCTTCCAATATATAATGACTTCTTTTCGTAATAGTAGCACTCCAAATTTTGAGAACAGAGAATCGGACAATGTTTTGTTCTCTCCTTGAATGAGACTAGAACTTCATGCAGGATTACCCTGAAGACAGGAAGAAAGAGCAGAGGCAAAACAGGACGATGTTTTGTTCTCTCCTTGAATGAGACTAGAACTTAATGCAGGATTACACTAAAGACAGGAAGAAAGAAAGTGCAGAGGCAAAACAGGCCAACGTTCACGGCATGTCAATAATGTGTATCAAATTTCAGTTGTACTACGTGTATATCATAACATACAGATTTGTTTATCAACAAATGATGTGACGAGATTTGATTGAGTCAAAATCTCACCAACCAAAAAAATAAATAAATAAAAATTCTCGCACTTTCTTTTTGCCATCTCTTGAATCTCTAGAAAGTTGTAAATGGTGGTGTAGAAAAAGCATTTTCCATCAAATATTTCCCTCAAATGTTAAGGTTGCACGATCTCAAGCAGTTTCTTTATCTAATGTGATTTTAAAAATCAATATTATCCATTGAAGTTTTGGTTTAAATCTATTTAAGATTGTACACATTTCTAATTTAGAAGCATAGAGAACCACCTTTACGATGCTGGTATGAGATGTCCATGAGCTCGAGTGTCTGACCATGGATTGCTCGACAAGGTCACACAGCCTACGTGTTCTCCTTTTTCTTTTTTGGGAATTGATTTCCTCAGAAGCAAAAAGGAGAAAAAAATGCCTCAATGAGTGGACCTAACGACATGATCAACATGAGACATTTTGAGGCCGAACGCCTTTATACCTATACTATCGACCCAAAACCCAAATCCTTGTAATCTAAAAATCAAATTGGTGGTGATTTTTGTGGTTTTCATTTCAGGTGAAAAAAAATCAAATTTCAAGAAGTTAAAAATATCTACATTAACACAAGCTAGACCACAAGAACTCGTTTGAACAAGCATTACATAGAAAACTCAGAAAACCACCCAAGTAATCAAGCAGACCAATAATAAAACGTCACGTGTCTAATATCATTGGATGAGATTAGATTCAATCATTTTCATCCAAACTATATATTGCCAAAATCTCATCTCTGAATAATCATAATTTCTGCTCAAACTCAACCAAAAATGGCAGCAGAAATGGCTTTACTGAAACCCATTTCCAAATTTAACACCCAAATCCCACAAATTAGCAATTCAAGAATCCCATGTTCAAGATTTTTCACCATAAGAATGTCAGCCGCCACCACCACTTCACAATCTGCAAGGAAGAAAAATGCTGGGAAAAAGGAAATACAGGAGACTCTATTGACTCCAAGATTTTACACTACAGACTTTGATGAAATGGAGCAACTTTTTAATACTGAGATAAACAAGAATTTGAACATGGCTGAATTTGAAGCACTGCTGCAATAATTCAAGTCTGATTTTAATCAGACACATTTTGTAAGGAACAAGGAGTTTAAAGAGGCTGCTGACAAAATGCAGGGACCTCTTAGGCAAATATTTGTTGAAATTCTTGGAGAGGTCTTGCATTGCTGAATTTTCTGGATTTCTTCTTTATAAGGAGCTTGGATTGGAAGGAGGCTCAAGGTACGAATTTTTTTCTTTCCGTTTATTTTCTGAGTTCTTGATATCATGTTTGGACGTGCTTAGAAGCTGTTTTTTAGCAACGCGCTGCCGAGAAAATCTGCTGATGTTGGGCTAATCTAATAATTTTAAGGACTTTATATTATGAATTTGGTCTTATTATTTTTCATTTTTCTTGGATATCTTGAAAGATTTGGAACTTTGAATTAACGGTCAATTTAACAAAAAATGGATTCATTTTCTGAATTCTGGAAATAATCTTCTTGTTTGTTGAGTTGTGGTTATTTTGGCAAGTCATTTTACTGAATGCAGGGCTAATCTTGAATCTTTTAATGAATTTATTCCATTTTTTTCTCTGGATTTCTTGAATGATTTTGCACCTTAAATTAACAGGTTAATTAGATAATTAACAATGCGTATAAACTTACTTTGATTGGTACTCAAGTGTTTTGATATTGTTCTTTCCCTATGAGCAAATGTCTTAATTTCTGCCATTTTTGTGCTAATTTTCAAGATTTGTTCTGTTTTGGATTACATGTTCTAGTTCTTTCAGAATGTTTTGTGTCATCTTGTAACGACTAATTTTGAACCCTCGTCACTCGTGGAAAGCTTGTCTCTTAGCTTATGAGTATTCTGACTACCGCGCCATTCAATTTGCTAAATTTCTTCCAAAATACGTCTTCTTTAGTTTTCTACTGTTCATTTAGTTAGTCAGATGGTTAATGCTTCGTTTTCCCATTTCATTCATTTACTCGACCAAATGGCAATTACTTTTGCAGAAAACGAATTGCTGAGATTTTCTCTCTTATATCGAGGGATGAAGCTCGCCATGCCGGGTAGACTGACATTCTTCACCATATGGTTTACTAAATAAACGCATACTGATCATCATTCGATGGAGTTTTATGTGTTTTGTCATCTGTTCATCACAGAAAGACTAATTTGGCACAGTGTCTTTTGTGGAGTTCGGCAGGTACTTGAACAAGGGTTTATCGGACTTAAATTTGGCACTCGACTTGGGATTCCTAACAAAGGCCAGAAAATACACTTTTTTTAAGCCTAAGTTCACTTTCTACGCAACTTATTTGTCCGAGAAGATTGGATACTAACGATATACAGGCATCTCAAGGAAAACCCCGAGTATCAATGCTATCCAATTTTCAAGTACTTTGAGAACTGGTGCCAAGACGAGAACCGTCATGGTGATTTCTTCTCTGCACTGATGAAGGCACAGCCTCAATTCCTTAAAAACTGGCAGGCAAAATTGTGGTCGCGTTTCTTCTGTCTCTCGGTAAAAACCGTGAAAAAAAATCGCCTATACTTGTGGATATAAAGTGCTATTTCGCTTATCCAAAACTTGTATTTGTCTCTATCTTGATAAAGTATAATGCAGGTGTATGTGACAATGTACCTCAACGATTGCCAAAGAACAGCTTTCTATGAGGGCATTGGCCTCGACACCAAAGAATTTGACATGCATGTTATCATCGAGGTGAGCGTTTGATCACGAATTTACACCCCTTTTTTAATTGTTATGGATCAGGACCTAATCCGAATTACAAGAGTAGTTCCAAGCAAACAAAATCAGAAGCGCAGATTTATAACGGTTCAATTACAATAAAGAGTTGCTGACGCAGGTTTACCCGTCTCTTGAACACTGAAATCCTATAATAAATCCTTCATATGGTAGAAATATTAGGGCAACCTTGTACTTATATGAAAGCCTAGTGGAGGAGATACGAGATGTGCAGTTCCTCTAAGCATATTTCAATCAATGTTATGAAAAACATTAGCAAGTAGACAGATGGAGATCAATTTGTTTGCTGAACCAAAAACAGCGAGTTTTTGCTAAAATTTACATTATATTTTGCGCAGACGAACCGAACAACTGCTAGAATCTTCCCGGCTGTACTAGACGTCGAGAACCCAGAATTCAAGAGGAATTTAGACAGGATGGTGGAGATTTAACCAGAAACTGATTGCAGTTGGGCAGAGTGAAGATATCCCATTTATGAAGAACTTCAAGAGGATCCCACTTATTGCAGCTTTGGCTTCTGAAATATTGGCTGCATATCTGATGAAACCTATAGAATCTAGTTCTGTTGATCTTGCAGAATTTGAACCACAACTTGTTTACTGATTATTTTGACACAATCCCAACTTCATTCTTAGTTTCATAGTCTGTTTATTGCCCCTTAAACAATAGTGTTGTAAAACCAGGAAACAGAGGCTTAAGTTTACAAATTACTCTTATGAGTCAGAATGTGATGTATTTTGACAGTAATGGAGAGGCTATTTTCAAAATACGTAAATTTACTTATTCAACTAAAGTTGTTGAAAAGATTCAAAAATAGTTATTTTAAGCATAACTGATTATGAATTAATAGGAAATACATAAAATTAAATTCTATTTCTCGACCTTAGAATTTGGTTGGGAATAGATCCCACCTCCACTCCTCTCCAAGAACGAACGGGTTAGACAAGATCAGAGACTCTCCAAACACAAAGGGTGGGAGAGGTCACGATCGTACATGCTCCAATACTCATGTCAATCAAGAATGACAGTAGAAAGTATATTGAATGCGAGAAAAAATATCAGAGTTAAATTTATAATATTGAGATTATTACCAAAGTTGCAATTATTTTTTAATGACAATAATTATGGATAAGAGAAATGAGCGAAAGATCCTTGGTCCTTGGATACTTGACATGTGGCCACATGCATGACTCGCTAGTCAAGCTCCACAACGTGACAATGTAGCATCTTAGACATCAATAGTTCTGCAACCTTGCACACTCATGTCTTGGTAAAAAAATATAGTATTTGACTCCTAGTCGCTGCCGTAAAAGACGTCTCATCAATTACATCTCACGTGACTACATATTTCAGAATACAACTTATTCAAGGCATCATGGATCTAGCCTCAACCTCCTTGGGGTTGAGGAGGCCCATTTGGTGTGGCTTAGAATTTGAGTCCCCTTTGATCGCCTTGGATTGATTAATGAGGTGCATCAATTCAAGGCGCCTTTTGGAGAGGCCTGAACTCTTGGAGGAGTTTAGGAGAAGTTCAAAAGATGCATGGAGAAGAGTGTTTCAGAAGATGCCTCTGAGAGGTCAAGAAGGCTTGGAGGAGATCTTAAGAGACTTCTCTCAGAATAGGTCGAAAGAGGCCGTGAAGCCTTGCGAACCTATTACTTTGTGACGCCACATGAATAAAAAGGCGTAACAATCCCAAAATCGAAGATCTTGATTATCTATATAAAACGTTGGACTTTGAAGATTGAAGGATTTCAAGTATTGTGTATTTGAACCTTATTACAAGGACGGAATGTATTTATAAAGTGAAGAAAACATTTATGGATACTAGAGTTGAGGCTGCAGTAGAGCCAAAACGACTCCAATTTAATATTATTATATAATTTTTGTAATTATTAAATATTTTAATTTAGTAAATATTAAACTTCAAAAGTTGATAAATAACATATATATGTAACATTATATTTTGTTTATTAAAATATATTTTTACCAATTTTTTACTAAAGTATTCATTAATTTATAATATAATTTGAAATATTTTAGAAATAATAAATTTTTAACTAATAAATAATTAGGTTAATTATTATATTAATGTTTATTTAACTATTATTTCATTATATTAAATTTCATCAAAATTTTGATGGAGATTTTTAGTTTTTAACGCTCACCAAAAAAAAAAAAAAAAAAAAAAAAGTTAATTTCTTTAACTCTGAGAATTGAATAGTTGATTAATTCTCAAAATTTTTTTAATTGAAATAGGAAATTTATTATAATTAAATTAATATGTTTTCAAAAGTACAAATATGCCAAACGGTGCCAGTATTCGTCATCTTTAACTACTTTTCATATAAGGTAATCTCTCACACACAGACACGCATTTATGTGGTCTCGAGTGTAGTTTCTCAAATCATTTCTGATTTTGCATCTCGATTGTAGATTTTAACGATTGAAGATATTGGTTTGATCGATTTCGAGCGCTGATTCAAGGTAGAGTACAATTTTTTAAAGAATTAAGTTCATTAATCGAATTAAAAAAATCAAAATGGTAGTGCTTTTGGACTTTCTTTTTTCTTTTTTTTCCCTCTCAAATGCATGTAAATTTGATTATTTTTTTTCACCATGGAAATGCATTGTTTTTTTTTTTTTGTGGACGGCTCAGAAAGTAATGTTTTCAGAATGCATGTCTTCAAATTTTGGGGTTAATTTTCGTCTGTTTTAATTTGTTATGAATCAACAATCACATTGAGAAAGTTAAACAAAGTTAGAGGGACGCTTTTATAGGTTTATATTTATCTTCAACATACTCATTGATGTGTTGACGGGATTCATTTTTATTTGGGAAAATACATGTGTACAGAAAAAAATTCACAGAATTCCACCAGATGCATCACATGGATGTGGGTCCCATTGTCAATAAAATATTTCAAATGATGCGGGTCCCACCTATATTGTGTGTGGTCCGTAAATTTGACAGAATTTTTTTTTTATTTTTATGGTGAGACCTCATCAAGATTAAGCTATGAGAGATGAGATCTAGTTATTTAAATTTGTAGTCAACACTAATCAATATTTCAGTTAAGATTTATTTTTCCTCTTACGAAATTTACCGTAGTTTATCATCTACCAGGAAGAACGAATACCAAGATTCGTATTTATTATTGGACGAAAAGTTTGGCAAAGTGTAATACGTAAACATGGGAAAAATAATATCTAAGTGGAGCAAAGTGATAGTATTTTGCTGCCAACTTAGTTAAGGTTGCGAGAAACCAAACCACTGATTCGTGAACAAACCAGCATATGAATTTAATGCTTGTATGATATTAAAAAACTAATAGTTCTTCTTGAGCCAAACATCTGTACTTTAGTACAAAACTACGGAGCATGAATTGACAGCACATTGTATTAGAGTGGGACATCTTTTAATATTGATGAGAAAATATGGAGCCTTTATGCTGCCTTTTTCAGGTTTTAAACTGAAATCTTGAATTGCATTCATGTGGGTTGTGGTGGTTCATTATAGATTAATCTCTCTCTCTCTCTCTCTCTCCCCCGCCCCCCCCCCCCCCCCCCCCCTCAAAATTGCTTCTTGTCTCTGTCCTTAAACTGAACAAAGAGCATTTTCTATGTACAAAGAATGTTGGTTGTGTTTTTTGAGCAATCTGCAAATTACTTATGACTGAGACTGATGTTGGTATGTGGTTTATAATTTTAGTAGGACTAAACGTTGGTGATAGTGCACATCCATAGTGAGGTCAAGAAGGACGTCGTATAGTGTACCTTATTTACCCTTTTTTCCTTGGCTGAAGTTCAGTTTTAAGTCCAAAATGATTTTTCACGAAACTGGATATTGGGGAGGGGGGTGGATATGATTTATTATTTATATACTTTTTGCCTTGATGTTGATCCATGTGTGATTTGAAAAGTTAATTGTTTTAAAGATATAATGCATATAAGGATTTTCAATGAATACGATTGGAATTGATAAGTGAAGATTGAATTACAACAATTTGGAAGTTAAATCGGTTTTGGCGACATCAATATTGGGGAGCTTCACGATAGAGGAGTTGGAGCATTTGAGAATTTTATGCTGTCGATCAACCAATTAAATGTCTCCCCTTTGGTAAGATTTGTCAAAAGGTTGGTGTTTTAGTTCACTCATTTATCAATGTAACTCTTCTTTTTCCTTCAACTGGGGGTGAGGCGAGATGCAGCAAACTGTGCTCTACATTTTATATAGTTGTGGGATATTTACTTGAATATCAATCAGTCAATGGTTCTACACTTCAACCAAATGCTGTAATAGTTGGTTATAGTTGGTTATATTTGGCTGGTATTTTAGCTTTTCATCTTGTGGTACTGTGCTACTTGCTTCATTTTTGGATATGGCTGCTATATCTATTATCGTGTTATTTGCTGTATTTTTAGGCATCTAGCAAACAGTTAAATGGCTGGCCCTAGGATTGCTCATGCTACTTTGAAAGGACCAAGTGTGGTGAAGGAAATCGTTATTGGAATCATGCTCGGCTTGGCTGCAGGTAGCGTATGGAAGAGGCATCACTGGAATGAGCAGAGACGAGTAAGGTCATTCTTCGACTTGTTGGACAAAGGTGAGATCACCTTGGTTCCAGCGGAAGAATAGATATTCTACAACTTTTAGTCATTATTGTGATGCCATAATTGGTTTGATGATTTGCATTTCTTTCACTTGGCTTTTGAATCAGACATAAGTTCACTTTGTCTGGATAAATAAGTTGTGTAACAGATTTTGCAGACTTCCCATTTGGCCATTTCCATAAATTCCAAAGCTTTTTGAGATTTTGTTTTCCGGTTTTGTCTGCAAATTTACTATGTTAATTTGTCATTAGTTACTGCCTATATCTCGATTATATTTTTGCTAATTTTTACTGTGTAATAAGAATAGGCTGGGCAAAAAAAAAAAAAAAAAATTGAAGTGCATTTGACAGGTTTTATTTTCCAAAATGCAAGAAAAAATTCAAAAAAGTGAATAGATGAACATATTCTGTTCCAATCATAATGTTAGGAATTCATTACCCGATGAAGATTTAGAAAATTCAAAGGCTTGGTTAGATCGAACAGCTAGTATTGAAAACACGAGTTGTAAAATGTACGACGTGATTTTCTATATTATGTTGATATTTTTATTTAAAAAATCAACATTTTATATAGGGAACATATTATATTATCATGTTACTTTTTTATTCAAAAATCATTGTTGCACAAATAACATATTTTGTTACCATATATTACTCTTTGTTCTTATTCAACCAATATTATTTACAAACATTTGTTATCATTATGTTATCAACACATGTAACACATTATGTTAATCGTATGAAACAACTCCACGCTGCCGTTGCCTGCCAACACCATCACCACAAAAGATGAATACCATGGTTGTTTGAAACCAACAACGTAATGAACGCAATTTGTTATCATTATGTTACCAACACGAGTAACACATTATGATAGCCATATGAAATAACTCCACGCCCCCATCGCTTGCCATATCATTTCTACAAAACACGAGTAACACATTATGTTACTCATCTAATCTCCACATGAGTGTCTATCACAACAACCACCAGCGTAAAACACGGGTAATACATTACCTTGCTCGTTAAAACTTACTACACACCAGTGTCCGCCACCATCACTAGAATACGTGAATAGCTTATTATGTTACCCATTAGCTTCACACTTCGGAAAATTTATCATCAACATTGTCATCACAATATTCACCATCATTCGATCACTGTACCACCAAATATAGAACAAAATAATGATCAGCAATATTTTCAACATTAGGTGAAGACAAACAAAAACCATCACTTGACCATTATACCATAAAATTTTCAATCTATATATATATATTTGGAACGCATAAGAAAAGACGGGTTAAATTTCAAATCCAGAACCAAAGATGATGGTGGAGGTGGTGATAGAGGAGTTAGGGTTTGATTTTGGTCTCTATGGAGGTGGCTGTGGAAATGAAAATGGCCTCTTTTTTCTGTTACGGCAGTAGAGGAGGTGCACGGTGCCGAAGATGGTGCGGCGACGGCAATAATGGTGCTAGGGTTTGATGGTAGACATGTTGATGATAAATTTTCTCATCAAATTTCAAGTACTACAAGCATAATAATTAATATTTTTTATATATGAGTGTCATTCCCTGTAGAAAAATGACAGAAATCCACTAATCATTAAATAATAATTATTAGAATCATTTATTATTTTTCCAAATTCATAAACATGACTATAAATATAACATTAATGTATTCTTAATCATTTACTCATTAATATGTATATGTGTGTATATACATATTGACCACCTTCAAGGGTTTCCTCTTTACCGTTTAAACCAGCCATTTCCTGTCATTTGAAGATTTACGGACGCGTATTCTTTCTTAGCTACATCGTCTCGATCAAGTTTATGAGGTGGGTTTTATTTTAAATTCATTCCAACAACAAAAATGGCACTTCCATGGTTGGATAAATTGCTGGAAACTGTATTTTTCGAACCGTGTCCAGTTCATGGAGATTTTGGAGTACCAGGCCAATGCAATCTGTATTGCATTAGCTGCACGGGAGATCCATTTTGTATTCACTGTAGAGACCACACAATGACCATCGAGACCAGGTTCTTCAGGTGAAACTTCTATCTTCATTACGGAAGAAATTCTGTCTTTGAGTGGATAATGAGCTCAATTTAGATTTTTTTTGTTTTTTTCTGCAGATAAGGAAATGTTTGCATCAAGAGGTAGTAACGGTCGATGACATTGAGGAGCACTTTGACATTTCTTTGATACAGGTATACAAAATAAATGACCAACCTATTGATTTTCTGAAAAAGCAAGAGGAGACTAAAAGGCATGGAAGAGTTAATTGTCAAATGTGTAACCGATACCTCTCCAACCAAGATTCAAGGTTTTGCTCCATCAGTTGCAAGGTAAATTCAGTTTCGAATTCCCACCTTGAACATCAAACAATCGAGAAAAGTATTCTTCATTCCTTATAAGTGTGTTTGGTAAAGCTTTTGTTTGCTAAAAAGATGGTTAAACTTCAATTTTAATTTTTTATCGACCTTTTCACCACACATTTTTTGAGATCTACTAACTTTTATCAACATCACACAATTCCTAAATTAGGAGTAGGGATGGATCCTTTTTTCCACTTCATTTGACTTGTCAGTCTAATTGATTAATTGCGATTATATGATATAAGCAGATAAAGTTTGATTGGTTAGAGTTACGATTATGAGACACGAGCGGATAAATAAGTCAGTTAATTATATTGGTGGTGATGAAGGGTCGATCGGGTGTAGGAGAAGAGCCAGATGATTGCAGTGAAGATCATCGCGTTGATGAGACGAGCCCCATGATACTACAAAAAAAGAATATAAATTATTTTCATTGCTTAATACTTTGAATATTGTATTATGTAGTGTAACAAATAATTCATTAATGAATACAGAAGTTCATGAAATGCTGCATCCATTTGGTTACCTGAATTGTAACATTGTTATCTTGTTTCCCTTCTCTCTTACTATGTCCTTGTTTGGTCTGATTTTAATACACACCAAGCAGGGGCCATATATAAATGTAAATTTCAGAAATGGATCTGCTCGAGTTCAATCCAACCACTGAATCGAAATTTACGATTAGATCCAAGACCAACCTGAAACATAACCAAATGGCCGGGTTGAACCAGCGGTTTATTTGACAATTTCACGTGTATTTTGAGCACCTCTATTAACGATGTGTGTTACACCGGTGAGCAATAGGTTACCATCTACTAATAATGAGCTTCATAATACTCGCCAACTTATAAGTAGCTTCTATTCATTCATCAATTAAAGAGACAGAACTGAATGAATTAAAAATGGAAAATAGAAAAATAATGACGCGAAGGAGGCTTTTAGCATCATTAGAAACTTCATTAAAGACCGAAGTAACCATGAGTTTTGGACACCAGTGTCACAAATCAACTTCTCCAAAACTTGAATGACATACAAAAAGCATCACATAGGGTTCTATCGAATTTTAAATGCGCGATGAGACTGAGAAAATTATGTTTAGTGTCATTAATAAAAGTTAACTGTCAATTGACGGGTAGAAAATATCGTTAATGGACAGTTAACTATATCATTAATGAATGGTTAATCGTTGTTAACGGCAATTAAGTGTCATTAATGTACGACCATTATCTGAATGTTTTGCACTTTCTAGATCTCAAGATGACATTATTGGCTATAAATAACATTTTTAACGATCATACTTGAATTTTATATGATAGAAAAGTAGACATCATTTACCTTAAGTGGTTTCACTATAGTAAACAATATGAAAACAACTACCAACGAGTGAATCTATAACATTTGCTTATCCATTACCATTCAAACAATTGTGAACTCACTTTTTGAACTCATTGAGCCTCTTCACAATAGTTTAATGTATGTATATTGGTCAAATAAACAATTGAAAAACATTTTGAACAGTAACAACGCAAGCACAATTGTCGTAATAATGAAACGAGAATGGAGTCATTACCTGCATGTTTTTTACTTTTCACGTCTTGAGACAATATTATGTGATATAAACAATATTTCAACTATCATACTTTAAGTTGCTATGATGATTAAATTGTTTTACTGTAGTAAATAATATGAAAACAATTAACAACGAGTGAATCTATAACATTAGGTTATCCATTACCATTTCACTTTTCGAACTCATTGAGCCTCTTTACAATAGTTTAATGTATGTACATTGGTCAAATAAACACTTGAAAAAGCATTTTGAACAGTAACAACACAAGCACAATTATCATAATGCTGAAATGAAAATGGAGTCATTATGATCATTACATACATATTTTGTACTTTTCACGTCTTGAGACAATATTATGTGATATAAACAATATTTTAACAATCATACTTTAAGTTGCTATGATGATTAAATTGCTGCAGTAAATAATATGAAAACAATTACCAACGAGTGAATCTATAACATTTGCTTATCCATTACTATTCAAACAATTGTGAACTCACTTTTCGAACTCATTAAGCCTCTTTACAATAGTTTAACAGCACAAGCACAATTATTATAATACTGAAACGAGAATAGAGTCATTATTATCATTACCTGCATGTTTTGTACTTTTCATGTCTTGAGACAATATTATGTGATATAAACAATATTTCAACTATCGTACTTTAAGTTGCTATGATGGAAACTGACATGGTGTACATTAAGTCGTTTTACCATGGTACACAATATGAAAACGATTATCAATGAATGAATGAGGATGGTTTACCTATTTTTCACCATTCTGTAAGTGTAAAATTACTTCTCACAAACTCCTTGAGTCTCTATAAAACATTTTTAAGTATATGCAACATTTGCAAGCATTTTGAGTCGCAAAAACGTGAGTTCCATTATCATAGGAGTGAATAACAATGAATCATTACGTCATTACCTATATCATTTGCATTTTCGTATTTCAAGACTACATTATTTGCTATAAGTAAACGTTCATACGTTATTTTGTTATGATAAAAAAAAGTTGACAATTTATATGGTTTCACTATAGTAAACGACATGAAAATAACTACCAATAAATATATCAATACCATTTGGAGGCTTGAATTTATAAAACTCTTAATGAAAATCAATACGAGGTATAAGTATCTCTAAAAGTAACGAAAATATTGAAAGAAACATTATCAATGTGGGCTTCAAGTAGTACCGCATCAATAGAAAGTTATAGTGCTAAGTGAGTTTAATGAACTTATGAAAAACATAACACTTACGTGTGAGTTTTATTGGTATCATCACGGGGAATAATTAGTTCAAAGCAATTATGTTACTTGAAATTTCGATGATACTTTGTGAAATCACACTATGATTAAATTCAAATCGAAAGATATCTAAATATTATTAGTTTGAAATTGTGAATTTATATAATTTTGAATAAGTGGGGGATTGTTCATAAATTATATAAACATATGGAATTGGACCTTCAAATGGATGAATTTGGCAAAGGGAGCATTGGGCCTCAAAATGAAATTGGTGAATGTACCATGCGTTTGCATGGCATTTAATTTGAAAACCCGAGGCTAATTCACTTGAGAAACTAGTCGTTAATTTTGAATTCTTAGTGATTTTTCATAAAAAGTTCATAACTTTTAATGAAATGTTGTTACCAATTCGTGGCTTGTGGTTGAGAATTTATAAATGTGTGATGGTCTTTCAACTCTATATACAAGAAATCATCATCCTTCTCCCTCTGAGTGAAATCATTCCAATTCTTTCATACAAAATCAAATTCTTCGAAGTTTTCACCAAGTTCTTGGAAGAATCACTTTTGGTTATGTGTTTCTACAAACTATTTATTGATGAATCCCTTTAAGCTACCTAAAAATTATAGAGGGAATAAATATCGTTTGAGGACATATTATTCTTCATATTGTGTGTTGTATCATTCTCCACTTTCACGATCACTTCGACATTTCTTCCATATAGACGTATTGACACGACCCCGCCTCGAGTCACCCTAGTGGACCTAGACGTGGCGTGCGCCGATGATGAATTCCAGCTAGATGCTGGACCCACCACCAAGGCCACATAGACTGTTCTATGACTAATTGACTAATCAAGGACTATAATATTTTTATAAAAATTTTGACAGGGTTTCCCCTAAAATATGGACAAAACCAACCTGAAAATCAACAAATATTCATAAAAACACCTACACCAAACATTGTGGAAACCACCAATGCCACCACAACGCAACCACAATGCATTACATCAAGTTTTACAACATTTCGACTAAATGCGCCTCAACAAAATATTAGACCAAAAGTTTTATAATATGAGTCCCCAAAATACAATACATACTATGAAATGATTAAAATCGTGCAACTAGATGGTGGTTAATCAGGCTCTGACTGCAGCAGGCTTTCCAAGTATCTCAAATTCAGCGGCCTCCTGATAAGGAAAACATGACAAAAGAGGTGAGCTTGTAACTCAGTGAGTGGCTAACTTGCATTTACATGTACTATTCCATTAATGAATATTTACTGAAAATTCTAATTTAATTTCTTACAGCTTTAGGAAGTACTAAATTCTGATCATCTGTTTATAACCGAAACATGCTAAAATCACAATTCTTACTCTTTGTGCAGAATAACCAACTGAAAAATATGCCAAGTATAGATAATCTGGGATCAACAAAAATCTGTATAAAGCTGTCATTTCTATAAGTTAAAATCGTATTTCTGTAACTGAATAAGCTAAATTCTATAATTTGAAGGAACTATCATCTGATATTCAAAAATCTGTGAATCTACAAATGAATAAACAAAATGTGATATACTAATAGTCACACCAAGAAGTACCCAATGAATAGCCTTGCACATGTACAGAGTAATCTCGATGTACAAGGCAAAACCATTCAAATCTGATAATCTGATAATCTGGTCATACGTACGCAGAGCTGCCCCAAAGGCTAAGCACCCTAGTACACGGCCCAAAGCCTATATGTGTACGAGAGTGGGTCCCAAAGACCTCTGATAATCTGGTCATACACTGTGGAAACACATTCACATCAGTGCAGAGCGGGTAAAATAACTGAATCTGGTCATACACTGTGGAAACACATTCACATCAGTGCAGACCGGGGTAAAATCACATGGGTACTTTCTGGTGGTTTTAAAATAACTTTTATTATGTTGAAACACGTAATCTGAATATAAAATGCTATATGAATAATTTAAATGAACTGAATTTAACCTTAAAAGAATTAACTATAAAATCCATTAAATTCTCGAAATCATGCTGTCAAATCGAATATAGGAAATAATTAAGTTCCTAATATGATATAAATTCAATAATTATTTATTTCTGAAAAGTAAGTTTTTCCACTCACAGAGTACGAGCTACAAGTTAGATCGGCTGATAGACGTTTCCAATTTGTTCGTCACCACCTGAAATATGATATAATAGCCAATTTAGCCACTGACGAACCAAGACCTTTAATATCGAATGCAATAGTGATTAAACTAAATTTCCTCAATACATGACTAAATCTCCAACATAAATCACTTAATCCAATGAAACTAATTACACTTTCTAATTCCATTACTAGCTCACCATTTATCAAATTACTTCCATCACAACCACAAAAATAAATGTCAATCTTCCCTTTAGTGAAAACTTGAAATCATAGTTCCATCATAACTTTGACACCTTGTTCCATTAATACATTCCTCCAAGTGAGCATTATATCAACATAATCATTTCTCCAACAATTTTCCAAAATACCCAATTTAGAATTTCTAGGGTTTGCCAAAAATTGATATAACTTACCTTGAATCAAAAGGGAAGCTAACCAAATATGAAACTTGAGCTAGAAATCAAACTTTTCTCCTCCCATTAGAAATTTTCGGACCATCTAAACCCTAGAAATCAACATAATTAATTTCGACCTCATGAAAATAATTGAATAAATCGAACCCAAAGTTTGAAGAAATTAATTCTTACCTTTTTCCTTCTTCCTTTCCTTCCCTTTCCTTCCTTTCTTTCCTTTTTCTTCCCCTTTTTCTCTTCTTTCTTCCTCTCTGCCGGCTCCCAGAAACTCTCTGCGTGAAAGAGTGAAGGAAATGAGGGAAATGAGGGTTGAAATTTCAAAGTAGGGAGAATTTGCACATGGAGTCCTTATACTTCCCATGGTGTATAAGTAAGTTATCAACTTCCCATCTAATCTATTTAAATCCCTCAAATATATCCAATAATAAAATTAACCCCAAAACATATTTTAGTCCAATTAAATCCTTATTGAGATTGACTTTGACCATTCCACCTTTGACTTTGACTACTTAAAAATTGGGTTGTAACACGTATAGTACTATAAATAGATAACCTGTTGTTTACCTTGCTTAAGCGGGGACCTGGTATAGAATACGTGGATACGTTTGATGTCGAACATGTGAAAATGAACTCACCGAGGGAGATTCAAGGTTGTGCTCCATAAGTTGCAAGGTAAATTCAGTTTCCATTCCTTACTTCTAATAAATTCAGGTTCGAGATGAATGATTTTTTTCCCACTTCGCTTGATTTGTTAGTCTGACTGGTTATCATAATATGATACAAGCAGCTGAATAGGCCAGATGATTTTAGTTAAAGAAGTCAGCCTGATGATCTTGGCGGTGAAGAAAGTTCGTCTGATTGGCTAGAGTTACGATTATGAATGGCCATCGGGTGCACCAGATGAGCCGGCCACATAAACCTCGCGTGAGGTTATGACACTTTTTCCTTGGCAGAAACCTAAGAATTTAACATAAATTTCCCATTTTCATGCTATATATTAAATTATATTTATTTTCTTTATTTATCTTTATATTAATTTTAATCGAGAAAAAAATATTTTTCTTTAGTTTCAAAAAGTTTATTTGTTTTTATCTTTTTTACCTAATGATTTCATTTTAATCACATTTTTTTTAATATTTATTTCTTGTTCAAATTCAATTTGCATTCCTCATTTTCTTGAAAAATAAGAGTCGAGATTAATCTTTTTTTTTTTTTTTTGCACTTCATTTGACTTGTTAGTCTATCTCGTTTCGATTATGTAAGTCAATCTGACTAGTTACAACTATGATTATGAGATACAAGCAGATGAATGAGTGGTGATTCTAGTGGCGATAAAGGGCCACGGAGTGCAAGAGATGAGCTAGATGATTGTGAAAAAGGTTGTTGATGAAATGAGACAAATGATATAGAGCATGTTTGAGCCAATTTTTTTTTTTTTCCCTCTAAAATGCATTTTAAAACAGTATTTTGATGAAGAATGTTTGTTAAAAAACAAGAAAGAATTTTTTATCTACATTAATATAATTTTATTGGAAAATGTGTGATTAAAAATAAAATAGAGAAATATATATTTGAAAATAATGAGGACCAACGATAAAATTAAAATAATCGGAAAAATTACATAAACCTCCCTTATGTTTTTGACAATCTAAAGAAACGCCTTATTATTTTAAAATCGTAGAAACCATCCATTTTAGCAAAAGGGAAAATTTCATAAGTGGTTTAGTTTTACCCATTTCAAATTTAAGACAAGGTTTAAAATTCCAAATTTCAAATTTTTTAAATTTTATTTATAATTTAATTAATTAAACATAAATTCCATGTAATTTGGTCACAAATTTTATAGAATTAGTCACAAATCACAAATTTTATATGTCACAATTCAAACATTTTATAGGTCGCAATTTGTTCATCGGTCACAAAAATTGAAATGTCACAAATTATTTTACGGTCACAATTCAAAATTTTTATGAAATGTCACAATTTTTTCATCGGTCACAAATCAAAATTTAATAAGTCACATATTAATTTACGGTCACGATTTTGAAATCTTATAGTATGTCACAATTTGTTCATCGGTCACAATAAAAAAATGAAATGTCACAATTTATTCATCGATCACAAATCACAAACATTATAAGTCACAATTGAGTAGACAATCACAAATTATCAAATTATCGGTTACAAATTAACAATTTTTTAGGTCACACATTATTTTTTATCACAATTTATTTTTTTCATTGATCAAATATTGTCTATTGATAACATATTAATCCACAAACGATCAAATAATCTGTGACCACCACTAACACTTATGACTACAATCTCAGCACTGCCAGAACCACCACCACCTCGCGACAACACCACCAACACCTTAAACAAATCAACACATCGTGAAAAACATAACCACGTCGTCACACTGATCCACCACCACCTCGGGAGACCGTCGCCACCAACATCTCAACGCCACCACCATCGCCAAGATCCACCACCTCTGCTACATCTAACATTACTTCCGCCTCCAACACAATCACTGTCACCCAAACACCACCACCACCACCACAATCTCACCAAATCCAATCACAACCAAACATCACCAAAACCACCGCCACTAGAACAAGCACCACAACCACATATCACCAAGGTCAATAAAATTAAAAAGCCTAGAAATAGAAATTAATAGCCAAAGAAAAAACATAATGATCACCACGAATCTGCCAATTAATTTTGAGATTTAGAACGTCCATGGAACTTTGACATTCGTTCCAAGTAGTGTTGAAATCTTCACCATAAGAGCGTGAAAATGATGCTCCACATGAAATTCCAACCAATTCAGACCCTATTTCTCATCGAGCATGGTCGCCGTCGAAGTATCCCACGGGGTATACTCTCCATTAATATCTCTAAATATGCAAGCTTCATCCAGCACTGAATTTTTATTTTGAGTAGAGAGTGGAAGAGAGAGCGGTGGAGAGTGGAGATAATGAAGAGAGAGCGGCGGAGAGAAGCGGGTAGAGAGTGTGACGAAGAGAAAAGAGATAAAAAGGGGATGAAATTGATTAGGGTTTGGATCAAAATCGTACAATTAATATTTAATATTTAAAAATAAAATTTTTGATTTTTGAAAAGTAAAACCTTAAATCTGATTTCTTTGGGAAAATTTCATAATTAAGATGTTTACTTTTACCCATTTCAAATTTAAGAGAAAATGTTTAAAATTTCAAATATCTGATTTTAGAAATTTGTATATGTCAAATATCTGATTTTAGAAATTTGAAAGTTATTTTCTTATTTTTGAAACAGTATACAGTAAAAATAGGAGAAATGAGTTTTTTTCCCAAAAATAAACATCTTACTTATAAAATTTTCCCAAAAAAATGATATTTGTACAATCATTTGTGGACAGTAATTTATACAGTCCACTTACGTTAGTGTGCCACACTAATGTTACTGTGCCACACATTAGTGGGCTATAAAAAATTACAGCCCACTAATGGTTCAAATGTAGCAAGATTCGTGATTTCTTCAAATATTTTCATTTCTTTTTAATTTTCTCCACCCAGCCCCCACAAGTCTGTCTTGACCCCAAAGAAACCCAATTCGGAGCTCAATCGAATATACATACGTATTACGAACACACACACACAGAGAAGCAGTATATAGAGAAAGATGAGCAGCATAGGCACGGGTTACGATCTTTCAGTTACAACATTTTCGCCGGACGGTCGCGTTTTCCAGATCGAGTATGCTGCGAAAGCCGTCGACAACAGTGGCACCGTTGTCGGTATCAAATGCAAAGATGGAATCGTTTTGGTATGCGTATATGACCGTATTATTATGTGATATTAATTAATTTTAGTTCTCAGGGTTTCTGATTTTTTGCTTTGTTAATTACGATGTGTATAAAACCGAAATAGGGAGTGGAGAAGCTGATTACTTCGAAGATGATGTTGCCTGGTTCCAACAGAAGAATTCATGCCGTCCATCGCCATTCCGGCATGGTAACATTTTTCTATATAAGAAATTTGATAATTTATATGTTTTTTTCATGGGTTGTTATGCTCAAGTTGAATGTCTAATATTAGAAAATGAACTAATAGGAATTACGAAATCCTGGATAAATAAACCAGAAGTAGAGGATTTACGTATGAAGAATTAGATGTACTTAGATGATAAGCTGTCGCAGCTAGATGGAATTCATCTATTTGATTCTATTACTGTCTAATTGAAGTTTATTTGTGTCCTTGCTGATGTACTTCTATTTACAGGCTGTTGCAGGATTAGCTGCAGATGGCAGGCAAATTGTAGCACGAGCAAAATCTGAAGCAACTAACTATGAGAGGTTTATTTTACAGCTATCTTGCATACTGCTCTGTTTCTGTATTCTGCCTTTTTCTAGTTAACATGCCGTAAGTTACTGAGTCAAGAGACTGAAAGCACTGCCTACTCTCTCTCTCAGTCCTTCCCAAACTCCCATAAAGCACCCACTCATCTATCTTGGACCAATTCTGGAGAAAGGTTATCATACGCTACCAGACATTTATCTCATCTTAAAGGAGTAATATGACCTTTGTATTTCCATAACCAAGATAAAAATTTAGTTTTTCCTTGTTTAAGCCTAAATATTGCTGGAGGACTAGTGTGGTCAGTGATTTCCTACAGTACAGGACATAAATCTGATCATAGGGAGGGGAAGAAAAGGAAATTAAGATCTATTTGGGCTTCACCAGGGACTGGAATATGTGAAACATCGGTTTAAGGTTTTGTAGCGCTCAAGATAGTTGACAGATATGCTGAGAATTTTTTTTTAATAAGGAGATTTTATTAAGTATAGTAGCATATATGACTGCACAAATGTAAAAGTGGTTTATCCTCTTGTACATAAACATTCAAATTATGAGAGGACCTTCAACTTGTGAAACCGAATGAAAGAAAATTGAACTGTCGCTAAATAGCATAGAAGATACCACAACCCTGATTTAATTAACAAGGTTAAAATTAGAATTATGAATTGTGCACACTTAAAAATAGAAGAAAGGGATATTAGATATTTTTTTGCGCCATATACCAAAGACCTACATGAATCATGGAGAGAGAAAAAATGTGGTTGTGTATACTATTACTCAATGTTGTAGAGGGGGTTTTAGCATTTTTCTCAGCATTTATACCCATGTGAAATACCTGATGCTACCACCTTTTTCTCTGCTGTTGGATAAAATCTTTGGATTCCCAGAAGCTTTCAACTCCGCAAACAACAGTGATTTTTACTTGGACTCATTTTCAGTCAAATGATCATGTACTGCTGTCAAACAATTACCTATTGCCACATCTCTTTCTTATATTTTGCCATTATCTGGCTTCGCAGTGTGTATGGTGAACCAATTCCAGTAAAAGAACTTGCAGAACGTGTTGCCAGTTACGTCCATCTATGTACACTATATTGGTGGCTGAGGTTTATTACTGCATCTGATCAAATTTTGAACGATTATTCCTGTTTAACTGCTTTCTACATGTGATCCTAGTATGAATTTTGCAGGCCTTTTGGAAGTGGAGTAATTCTGGGAGGTTATGACAGGGATGGACCACAGCTGTTCATGGTTGAACCTTCTGGGGTTTCCTATGTGAGTTGATTTATTCCCGTTATTTGCAAATGATAAATATAGCATTTAATGGTTATTAAGCTCTAGAACTATGAATCATTTCATATAGTTGGTCTTGTTGAAAATTTTCTCGTGGTGTTTATTTGGTATCCCATTTGTTGTAGAGATACTTTGGTGCTGCAATTGGGAAGGGCAGGCAGGCTGCTAAAACGTAAGAAATTCCTCTGTGCATGTTCATACCCCATGTCGTACTTCTATACGATCCAACCTACTATTTTTAACATCTAGAGGAACCAAAACTGAAAAAGAAAACATATGAATTTGTGCCTCTCATGCTGATGGTGTGGTGCAATTTCCCTTTTCTCCTTGCTATATTTTGTTGCTTTATTTTTTCAATTATCAGAAGCAGATTAGGTCTGTGTTACTATATAAGGATTTATTTATACTAATGAAGCAGCAATTCTTCCCCTTAAATAATTATCCATTTTTTTTTTAATTTTATTCTAAGTTATATAATTTAACTTTTCAGATAATATAACATGTACTCGTTCATTGCAGAAATATTTTTCTTTTGCATGTGCTATTTGTTAGACAAGCTTTGTTTTAATACTGACATGGAATCAAAATGATGTGTACAGTGAGATTGAAAAATTGAAGCTTTCTGAAATGACCTGCCGACAAGGGGTTATTGAGGTGGCCAAAATGTGAGTATTTTCTTCCAATCGAAGTGACACATTTATATCTGTCTGGCATGAATCTTCAAACATCTAAACATCTTTTTGGCTACAAGTGTTTCCTTCGCCATAGTTTCTGGTTCAAAACAGATTGAAATTTTCCAAAAATGCCTGTATACTAGTTGCACTATCAACACTCGCTGCAGCTGATGAGGCTTTTGTCGCTTTTCTAACATATGACACTACCAGTCTAATATTTATATTCAAAATATGATGCTAGCCAGCTTGGCTATGTTTCCCTCTCGATTTTGCAAAAATGCAGTCACGTAGAAGATTGATTGATATATAATTATGTTAAGGAATCAAGCTTTTAACCTTACTTTGAAAACTGTCCACAAATAAAAGGACAAATTTGGAGGTCCCTGCCTTCAGTTTTGCAGCAAACTCAATTCTGTTAGGGTTGACTTAATTTAGTTTTATGGCTGAGAACTGGATAATAATACTTGGCAATGAGTCCGTTGATATAGGCGATAAATGAGATTTTAAATACTAGGAGGCAAAATTGAGAACCAGCTCTTTCGGCTGTTTTCACTTCATTGAAGTAGTTCCTGATAACATTATATAAGAACTCTGAAATTTAGTTGTTTTGGGGGGAATGTAGATTGGCTTGATGATATAGGATGATAAGGGTCCTGGGGGAGCCGGTTATAATTGTTTGGGAAGTGGAGAACGAGAGAAGGGTAAAATGATAACACTAGGGAATAAAGCTAGAGTGGCACGGCTTCATGTCATGTCAAGAGTGCCCTTAAAAAGTTTTGGAGACTCAATGAAATAGTTCAATTAATTTTCGAATTTACAAGTATTTATGGGCTGCAAAGTAGATCATATTCTAGAATTTTTTATGCCAGATTGACTATCTGGAACTTTTGTTTGTGAATTAAACCTAATATAGAATCACATGCGTATGGATAGCTTCATAATTTTTTATTGACAGCATGTTTGCTAAGCTAAGCTTTTCTTTAAAAGTTACATTTTTTTGAGTTTTAGTTCAAAGCATCACTATTTTAGAGGCATCTCAACCTTCATGAAAAAGTAAATTTGCTTCTTTTTTTGGCTTAGCCAAACATGCTCCCATTTCTTGAATCTCATTTTTTTCCCAAACTCGTTTTTAACCACGCATTCAATGGGATTCACAACTTTTATCAAATTTTTTAATCACACATTTCATCAACTTTTATCAAAATATACTAGAAATCTACTTTTTATCCAAACCAAACACGGGCCTAATTTTCATAGTTTTAGAATGAGTTATCAACATATATGCACAACAAGTTTGTCTGGTTTTGAAACTATAATGACCTCAACAATTCTAGAAACCAATAGTTTCTCATAAATCATCTTGTTTTCTCATTTTGTTTTATATGTGGTTTTAATTTGCACAATCTTTTAGCTTTTAATATACTTTCTAATAAGCAGAATTTACGGAGTTCATGACGAGGCAAAGGACAAGGCCTTCGAATTAGAAATGAGTTGGGTCTGCGATGAGTCTAACCGCCAGCATCAAAAGGTACGTGCTAAATCTTAGTACGCTTTTTTCTCCTTGTGATGCATTGCTGTTTTGCCACTTTAAGGCATACCACTGCTATTAATCTAAAAGAACATTCTCATGTGAAAAACCACCCGTTTGGTATTATGTTTTGATCATTCTAGCCAACCTGTGAGATCTTGATCATAAAATCTAGTTAATTTTTTTTTAATAAAATATAAAGATTATTGAATGTGTTTTTGATTGTTTATAATCGACTTTAATATGTTTAGCCATTATATAGACTAGTAAATATATAGAATTTTCATTGGTGTAATATGTTCATCGCAAAGAAATATATATTTCTCCCCTTAGTCTTGTCTTTCGAAAAATTGAAGCTTAAATCTAAAAGCTTAACCTGTTTGATTAGACTACATGTATAATATTTAACTATTATCTTCAACATGTCCACACTCACTTGTAGACAGAATTTCTTCACGAAGTCTAAGGTGGACAATTTTATTTAAATGAGTGACAACGAGATTTGGATCTACTCTGATACATTGTTGAACTAATTGATCTAAAAACTTAACTGTTAGATAGGTCCAAATTTAAATCATTTAAATCTTTTCTTCAACACCTGACAATAATATTAGGTTTAATTGTTGTATTGTATACCGAAATTTCAGTTCTCATACCACTTCGATATTTGGTGTATGTATTTGTGAATACTTCGATTGTCGGTGATTGTCTCAGGTTCCAGATGATATATTGGAGGAAGCCAAGGCAGCCGCTAAGGCCGCACTTGAAGAAATGGATGCGGATTAGTCTCTAAATTATGCAATTTTCATTTGAAACTTGGTTATGTTTTCTCCTGTGTCAGTCGAAATCCTCTACAGTTACGTCAGTAATTGGATTTAGATACTTGTACTATTGCTATATTTATGTTTCCAACACAATTTTTTGTTCAATGCAACTCTTTTATTACATAATAATTCTTAAAGGCTCCCCTTCCCTCCATATCTCTGCGACATTAGACTAACCTATAGGTGTAAATCTGGACCATGAACAAGAAACCGGCCGGTGTTTGTCATGGCACAGTCAGCCTCTGGAGAGTCGGGTGGCTGGACCTGGCACATAAAATGTGGGCCATGCTGTACCCATAACTATGAGTTTTCCAAAAATTCACGGAATCCTTCCAGGTGCTGCCCTTTTTTTTTTTTTAGGCCATCGCCCAGTGATAATCCGCCAATTGTTCTCCTATATGGATTATGATTTCCCTGGTGCGTAGGCATTGCTCCATAACTATTGCCCTTAATCAGAAGTATTGTCAGTGTGATCTAAATGAGATACATATATCTAAATTTTGTACTCCTTTTACTATTTGGAAATTCTCTATAGAGAGAATCTCCCAATAGGCTAAACGGTGACATTTCATTTCTCGTTACATCGAGAATGTGTATCCTGTTGTGGATGATGTAGCTTCTCGATTTGGCGGTGTTCTTTAGGGGAGTTGCTGCCACACCTATCAGGGCAATTCGGCCACCCAAAGTTTGACTCTTTGATATGATTAGAGAAGAAAGGAATATAGATAGAAAAGATCGATCTAAAAAAATAGCAATTAGCACTACAGAATGAATCGAGATACTAAGTACGTGAGACAAATAAGTCCACCTAGCATTTGAAAAAAAAAAGAATGAAACAGTCAATATGAATTATATTCTCATAATCCAATAACAAATGGAGCCAAAATCTAAATATTTATTTATTGGGTTAAGTAAATCATCACTAACGTGACCTAGAAAAAAGGTTACTCCCTAAACATTCTGGCGGCAAGAGGGGCAGGAGGAGTGAAGTCCAAGCCACTTATCAATGCATTCAACGTGGAATCCATGATCGCACTGGGGAAGCACTCGGAGTTCATCTCCGTCAACGAACACCTCCAGGCAAATTGCGCAGTCGGAGAGGCTGTCGTTGTTGGCTGCGGCGTAGGTCAGCTTCGGAAGGTTCTTTAGGTCATTCTTCTTCAGGCCATTGTTGGCCGGTGCAGCGTCGTTTCTATCCGAGAGACCGAGAAAGACAAACGTACAGACTCCGGTGACGAACATCGCTAATCGTATGCCGAACTTTACTACCGGAGGCGGAATTGCGCCACCATGAAAACGTGAACCTGGAGTCATGTTAATGGATGCGAATTGGCGTGAGCCGAGAGGTACAATTTTATAACAAAACAGCACAAATATTTCCATACTTTCGAATATTAAGCAACGCACGTTTGCTTAGTTTATATTTAATAGTTTTGTTTAAGAATTAATTTGTTATTAATAAATATGTAATTTTTTTGGTTAATTAAATAATTAATGATGTAATGTTTATGTAATTGATAAATAATTAAATAAAGTGCTTCTCTCTGTCATCTTTAACCCAAAATCACAAACAGAAAACTCAAGGTATGTTCAGGGGGTAAGAAGATGAGTTTACTTAGGCTCCGTTTGATTCTCATTAATGTAGAATGAGGATGAAAAATATAGCCGTTATTGGACCCCACACAAGAGATAGAAATTCAAAATTGATAGATTGATGTGATAGATAACGGTCATATTTTTCATTTTTATGGATTTTTAATGAGAAACAAACGGAGGCTTAAACTTATTGCATAACTTAAGTCTTTACTCTTTTTTTTTAAGTAATAATGCAATTCATTTTATCGCTAAAGTATGATATGTATTACGATAATATATGTATATCATGTGTTAGATTTAGTATTGGTAAGTGACGGGTAAATTTTCGAGAACGAAAATATTTTAAGGAGATGAGAATGTAATACCCCGAAAATTTTCATAAAATATAATTCAATTTTTATATATTATATTTTAATATTTTGAAAGGTAGGGACTAAATGAAACATTTATCAAATTATATTTTATTTGTGTCAAATGTTTAGATATTGATGGAGTTATGGTAAATATATGAATATTGGTCTCGTTGGATAAATCGTAATTAGATACATAAATCAGATTCGAGAAAAGGTCGATTTAAAACAAGGAATTCCGTTAGTTTTTCCGTTAAATCAACAAATTTCGTTTAATAGTCACTTTTTATGTATAGTCACTTTTTATACATAGAAAGATAATCAATGAAATATTCCTATTTATAGAAACTTAAATAATTGTAATGTTATTTAGGATTTTTTTTTCTCATATTTGTTTCCACAATATAATCTTATATTATTTTCTACCTAATCGCTACTTCTATTTCTCGAAAGCCAATTAAGGGTATGATGAACATTTTGGAGGATCGTTTTATGGTAATTTATTATCTTTTAAATATTCCAACTGATTACAATAGATTGTTAAAAAAAAAAAAAAAACATTCATCAGCCGACTCGAAATATTTAAGGTCGCATAATGGAATGATAAAAAGCGCATACTCAATAATATTCACATAAAATCATAGTATCCACTGAAAGCTCTGTCATCATTCATTCCAAATAATGTACAATAATTACCTCAATACAAATAAGTTGATTATCGTCAAAACATCTATCAAACAATTTAAACAATCCCAACCGATGGTATCTTTACACCAACGAATGATAGTCGATACATCTCTATGCCAAATCTTTACAAAAAGCAAAAACAATGAATATCGATACCTCATTGACTTCATAAACAGGCACGGGATGTTCTTCAATTGCTTTTTAACTTCACCTATTATCCTCTTTGACGAAGGAGGAATGAATCCTGTAAGCATGTCTCAAATGGACTAATAATGAAAGCTTACAGTTAACTAGATGTGTCGACTTCCTTTCCATTATCTTCCTCAGGAATATGTCTTTTCAACCTTCTCAACCAAATGTCATAATCCATAGGATAAGGTGTTCCACATAGGCTGTCAACATAATCTGCAAATGCTTTCAATACGGCTGAGATGTCTCCAAGCTTTTGTTGTATCAGCCTCCTTGACCAAGCAGTTTCTCTCCACTGAAGTGCCCCTTCGACTGAGTCCAGAACAGGCAAATCCCCACCGGAAGAAAAGTAAAGCATATATACGAGGCTCTCTGCATCAGAAGCAGAGCACAGCTTCCCCTCCTGAAGGGCAGAAGTAGAAGAGAAATGAAGATTCATTGCTGGACGGTCCCTGTCTTCTAAAATAGCATGTCCCCAACCGATAAGGACATAGTAAGGCTGCCTTACACCAAATGTCACACAAATAACATTCTCCGGCCTGATGTCTCCATGCCGAATTCCCCCCAATGTGGCAGTAGAAAGAGCAGATAAACAATCGTGGCAACATCTGATAGCTTCATCTAATCCAAATTGGCCCATTCTAACCATGTCAGCAACAGTCGTGCCAACTGGGCTGGTTACCAGGACAGGAGTACCACACCATGGGTGGTCACAATTACCACCAGAGCTTGGTCTCCGACACTGACCGGGGTGAATTACCTTGCCCGATGCACTCAAATGGGGAATATACTTGCTGGACAAACCTCTCTGTTTCATAACACTCAATACTTTAGTTTGCCTCTGAACTTGATACCACAACTTCATATCTTCCCACGCTGGCTCTAACTGAGAAGGATGTGAACCAACATACAGAAACAGATTCTTTCTAGGGTCTTCAACAGACGATGCCATATAATATGGGATCTCACCATCATTCAGCACTTCATTAATCTGATAACCATTCTGCCAATCTGAATCTTCTATCCACAAAACAGATCCTGCTCCTAGCTTCATTAACTTACCTGATTCAACTCTAGCATATTCCTCCTGAACTTCAACAATTTCAGGTGAAGCACTTCTCTGCTGGAACCGAAAAAAGCCATTTACATTCACCCTTGTATCCCCTAACTGCCTCTCAATCCTTCTAGCTTGAAGACGGGAACTGTGGTCGGCAGCTAGATCTTCAACCGAGTTCTTAGGCATTCCAGCATATTGTGTGATGGAATGAAATGTAGCAAAAAGTACCTGTAGAGCACCGATATCCGCCCAGTTAGCATTTCCAAGCTTGTTCCAGATCATATCAATGGGGGAAATTGCAATTCGAGAATGATTTCTTATCCATGCAGCAGAACATTCATACACATTATTTACATCAAACTCCAACTTATTCAAATCACCTTCGACTTTTATAACACCACCATATTGACAACCAACTACTAAAACAAACACAGAATTCAAACTAAGAGGAATACTTGATCTGCTAAGACTTCTTGCGAGCAATACCCGAAGAGCAAAAAACAAAGCTTCACCTATAATTGGAACTGATGGTTTACAGTCATTTTCTACTGATGCAAGGGTTCCAATGTCAGGCCTCAGAAGTGCTAATTCAAGAATATCATCCCACTTTCCTTGTGAATGTCTAGGGTTCTTTAGCATTATAGCTGTGGCACAAAGTCCTCCAAGTTTACCTTTAGCAATTGCTTTCTCAGCTTGGTAAAATCTCAAGTTTGCATTGTACAAAGAGGAAACAAAGAAAGGCATCGGCTCATTCTGCTGACCCCAGAAAGACTCCCACAAGCTTTTTGCACTTGCATGCATGAAGTCCTCGAGAGCAAGATAAGCAGTCGCTTCAACAGTGCCAGAAGTTGATGCATAAATAGCACTAGGCATCCGAATCAGCTGCTGAAAGGGAACACATTCGAGTGCATAATCAAACTTCTGAAGATCTACCAATTCGAAAGGAACATCAAAAGCGGGCATTGTATTATCTTCAGCATTATTCTCAATCCAATCTGTAAGCTTTTCCGTCAGCAGATCACTATCCAAAAATCTACGATAAAACTCTTTTCTATCCTGTGCCCGACCACCTGATGAAATACTGGATTTTTTTGTACCAGACTCCAGCGAATCCCGATCTGGGGATTTACCTGTGATATATTGGATTTTACACCTCTGTCAGTTGTTTTAGGGAATTCAAAATGAATGAGTTTTATGTTTGAGATAAAATAGAGCCAGCAATTAACTGAAAACAACCTCAAAATGACACTAACTGAATGGAAGTAGAACCGGAACACAGATAGACACAGAAGAAAAACGTGAACATTTCACAACTACAACAAGCAAGTGCAAAAAAACAATTCAGAAAGCTGTCCTCAACAATCCAACAAAAGTTCGCAATCCATGCAGCATATCACCAAAAATGAACCACAAACAAAAATAAGTAGATTAAGCTGAATTTCTCACCAGACACAGAAATTGTAAGGGACATTGTTTTAGAGAAGGCCAATTTCATCATTAATGAGTTTTATGTCTGATGCATTTTGCCTCCCTGACACGAAGTGTATGCCACAATGCGCTATCCCTAGAAAACCTGAGAAAATTCAATTATGAAAACAAGCCCAATAATAATGCCTAAAAGGGACAAGGTTATTGAGCACGTTTCAGCTGCACAGCGGCTCATGCCCAGAGACATGCACCTCAGGAATCAGGGTGCACCTAGACAAGTGGCACTTAAAGCATATGCTTTGAGGTGCTCCTCAAGGCGTAACCATCAAGTGACTTTGAAAACAACAACAAGGACAAGCCCTGCAATTGGTTAAATTACCCTGAGCACCCTCCCTCCTCTTAAAGGTTGAACCCCAACCTTGAGGCCCCACCCCGCCATGCCCCTAGAGCAATGTGGACGAGGTAAATCTCGGGATGTGCATCAACAGACCAGGGTTCAAGAGCTGTCATACTGGTATCCACAAAAAGTCCCAATTCCAAACATTATTTGAGACAACAATCGCACCCAAACACTGCGACTGTCAACTCAGCTAAGACTATCTCACTCTTGTCCTTTGCACCACTGAGCTATGACCCGTCGCACCCTCCCTCCTTTTAATCAAACAGCCATTCACCATTTCCGTTTTTCTATTTCCTTTTCTGGCGTATGTCATGGCTACATTTGCACCTGTAAGCGCGCGCGCAAGTCTTTATAATCAATGCCAACAGAATTACCAGTTTATATTTAAAAGCTTCTTCAACCACAAGACACACTTCTATTTTTCGAACACTAAAGGAGATCCATTCCAAAGTTCTTCATCTCCTAAAGCAGCCACAAATACTTAAAAACAGAAAGGGTCATTTGATTAATCAAAAACATATGTAAGAACAAGCAGCGTGAAAAGAAACCAACCCTTTGCCTGGATAGACATATTGTTTAATAAAACAATTTCTGCATATCCATTTTACTATTCTCGTTGCACAGATCAAAAAAATCGAACACACAATTATCCAACAAAAAACAAAAAGACAAAAAAAAAAAATCATTTAATCATAGATATTCATCTAACTACAGTAATCTCCAAAATTCAAAATAAACACAAAATTAAACAACACAATTAGCAGAACACTAAATAACAACTTAAAACCAATCCATAATTCAGTAATATAAACAAAAACAAAAAATCCGAAATTTAGGGTTTACCTTCCATAGCAGAGAGAAAAAATTGAATCCAAATGAATACTGCTTCTAGATCCTCGGCTTCAAAGTAGACATCAGTAAACAGCAAGTCTTTAACGATCCCAATATACTCTCCCTCTCTCTACACCACACGCACACTCTCTCTCTATATGTGAGTGCTAAAAAATGCCTCGGTTTTGACAGAAGCGTGTAATTTATTTTATTCGTCTTATTTTTGGCTTTTTTAAAAAATAATTAATAATTATTGTGTCTGTTGTGTTCCGGTGCTTTTTATAAAGAGAAAAATACAATTAACGTACAATGTTTCATGCGCGAAGTATTAAATTTGATTTGTACCTTGTGGTGGTGCATCAGATGTACCTCGTTCTGGCCATCTGCGTATTTAATTCGATTTGTACCTTGTTGTCCATCGGGTGTACCTTATTCCGGCCATCTGCCGTCAAAAATATAATATTACTTTTCAATATTTTTTTATTATTGAGTAACTCACTTTTTATCTCTAAATAATGTTTACTTTATTACAAAAATATATAACTTATTTTTATAAATTTTCACTAATAAGGTCATATTTAATTCGGGTATGAATAATATTAACAAATTATTATTACATTCTATGAAGGATTGAATATTTGTTTACTCTAATGTAATTATTAGCTTGACTTTATATGGTTGTAAAATTACAATTTTTTGAGGTGAATGTATTTAGCGGAAATTACACTCAATCAGAATTTTAAAGATCTAGCTTCAAAAATTAGATCTAATTTTTTTTTTTTTTTTACAAAAACTAGGTATTAATTCAAATCTTGAATATTAATAATATCAGATATCCTCTCTCTTTTATCTATTCTCTCTCTGAATAGTAAATACACAAACCCTAAAATCTCAAATCACATGACCCACATCTCTCTCTCGGCTCCGTGCGTCAACAAGAGAAGAAAGGTGGCTCCGGCTCTCACGATCGCTGCTAGTTTGGGAGCACGACAACTACACACGATTGATGCAACAACGCCCGTAGCAGCAACAACACCACCGCTGCACACGATCGTCGCATGATGCCGCGACCATCGTGCAGAACCACCATTCTATACCAATAGGTTGATGCTACTATTTTCATTTGATTTCATCGTATGCTGAACCATCAATGGATTGATCGCGACAATCGTGTGCGTAAACCCATTTTTGTTTTCTCATGGATCTACTTTCCGTTTCATCCGGTGATGATACATCGAGGCATTGATATGTTTTCTCTATTTTAGTTTGCATTTTTTGAGTTGATGTGGATGGTTGTCGTGTGGTAGAGGTAAATGAGATGGTGGATTTGAGGTGGCAGTGATGGTGGCGACGATGGCGTCGATAATGGCGGGTAAGGTCAGGTGTGTGGTACAATGTGGCGGAGATGGAGATGGAGATAGATAAGATGGTTGTGATTCTTGATACGACGGTGGCAATGGTTGTAGTGGTGGTGCTAGTTGTGATGCTCGGAAGGTGGTGGCAATGGCGGTGGTTCTGGTGCTGATGGTGACGGTGACAGTGCCGATAGGTAGTGGTTATAGGGTTGTATAAAGAGGATTTGTGACCAATTATTTAGTTACTGTGACCAATAAATAATATATGACAAATTATAAAAGATTGTGAAGTTGATATTTTGTTACTCATAAATAATATATGATCGATAATTTGTGACCTAAAAAATTGATTCGTGACTCATTAAATTTTTATTTGTGATTGATAAATAAATTGTAACCTATAATTTTTTTTATTTGTGAACAATAAATAAATTGCGACTTATAAATTTTTTGATTTGTGACCGTGAAATAATTTGTGGTCCATTAATTCGATAATTTGTGACCAAATATAATAGAGTTGTGACTTTAATATATTTTTAATTAAGTATTTCATAAATAATATTTAAAAATATCTGATTTTTGAAATTTTAAACCTTATTTCTTAGTTTTGAAATGATCATACTTAATTTTTTAGATATGAAATTTCTTCATTTATCTGCCGATAAATTTAGGTTCCGTTTAGTATATATGGGCCCACGACCCATAACATATTTTGACGTTAAAAGCCCACCCAAAATTTTGCAATAAATAAATTTATAATCTTTATTTTAAAAAATTCTATAACTGAAAGCCGATAAATATATTAAGACTGTTTGGTATATATTAAAATTTTTATTTTTATTCTTCTACTCATTTTCAACCACATATTTTTCATCACATAAATAACTTTTCATTTTTTTTCAATCACACATTCTCCATCAATCCATTATTCCAGAATACATTCTTCCAAAATAATGTGGCTCAAACACACCTTAAATTACCCTTTTCTATTATTACTTTAGGGAATCCAACTTGCTTTGCATGATTCAACTATATCACTTATTAATATTTTGTTTATTTGATTTATAAAAGAGGAGAAAAAATGTTAGAATATGTTGCACCTACTAATTATTCGTAGCAAATCACAATTTTTTCAATAGTAGTTGAATACGATAAAAACTTAACCTAGATCACAATTGAGAATTTGTGCAAAGTGGATTTGGCTGGAGAGACGGCGTTCTTATGCAAATTCAAGGCTCGAAATGGACAGACTTCGTTTTTTTGAGGACGATAATAGACTTAAGAGACTTTGATGCTAAACGTTGGTGACGAAGGGAGCAATTTTCACTTAAATTAAACATAACATAAATTGAGTGCCCATATTTTAAGTTAGGAGTGTCGGCCCTAGTTTGGTTCCAGGGGCGGACTAAGCAACCGATCAGCCCTCGGGATCGTTCGTGCTGGATCCATCGGGATTCTTTTTTTTTTTAAATGGATAAATTTTTTAGCTTATATAACTGTTAGTCACTTCATTTCATTTTCAAACTCCTCATTCAGTTGAGTTTGTTAGAATTTGCAATTCTTATGAGATATTTCTGGGTCGATTCTCTAACTTGCAATTAATATATTTTTAGTTCTCCAATTTTTATCAATTTACAATTTTTACCAAGATTAATGACAATATGGAGGGTGGAGTTGAACATGTGATTATCCTTAAAAATTATTGGAATTCTTACCATTACATCACTTGTTGAATTTGATATTATTGCTAACATAATAATATATATTAAATTTTAAATATTAATCCGATCAACGTCCGTCCGGGCTGAACTTCAATATTGGGTCCTCCCCTATTTGGTACACATTAAAATTTTTCATTTTCATTCTTACTCATTTTCAACTACATATTCTTCAATAAAATAATATTTTTCATCACATTAATAACTTTTTCTTCTTTTTCAACCACACATTTTCCATCAATCTACCATTCTAAAATACATTTTTCCAAAATAACGTGGCTCAAACACCCCCTCAATATAAATCATACTTTTCTATCTCTCAATCATTTATGAAGGGGAGATTTCGCTTTCTGATTTTCAGATTTGTGGTATTTGGTGGGACCCCTTCTTGCATCAAAGGAGGTGTACATAATTTTTGATAAGAACATCCCTTGTAGAAAAAAAAAAAACTCGAAAAGATGATTTTAAATAAATTCCCCAACAAAAAAAAAAATCATAATGAATTACTCTGTTGACCAAAACACGCATTAGCTCTCAAGAAAAGAATACTAATATAAACAAATTGCCACACACAGCGTCAGTAGAATCTTACAAAGAAATTAAGTCTAAGCATCAAAGAAAAGAACTTTAAAAGAGAACCCTTTCAGATCAAAATCAGATGAATCAAGGAATTAACAATATACATTCCACCTTTAGTTCGACCACTGAAAATGAAGAAGAAGACAACTAAAAATCCAAATATTAGAAAACCTGGTCAATTCATAACTCCAATTCTCAAACAAAAGTCGAAATTAGATGCAGCTTCATGAAAGTAAACAAAAACCCAGGTGATTAAAATACCGTTCGAAATGGAATCTTAGTGAGATTTTGATGCAGAATTATTCTTGGTGGTGTATATAAAAATGGGTTAATTTCACAAATGGTTACTGAAGTTACCTGAAAATTTCAAAACGGTCACTGAAGTTTCAAAGTTTCAGAAATGGTCACTGAAGTTTGAAATTTCTTTCAAAACGGTCACTGAATTTTCAGATTTTTTGGCCAAGTTTGAGGCAATTTTTCGGCAACTTCCGACCACCAAAACCGCCGATTTCGGATACCGTTGGAAAGCCCACGATGTCCTTTTCAATTACCACCAAAAATCTCTCCAAGACTCCAAATGATTCGGCTGGAATAAACCCACGAAGTCGGCAACCGAAAATTATGAAAATCTGCCCAGATTTTCAAATTTTTGGGGCAAGTTTGAGACAATGTTTCGGCAACTTCCGACCACCAAAACTGTCGATTTCGAATACTGTTAGAAAGCCCACGATATCCTCTTCAATTACCACCAAATATCTCCCCAAAACTCCAAGTGATTCGGCCGGAATAAACCCACGAAATCATCTACCTAAACTGGGCAGATTTTCGGACTTTTTTGCCCAGTTTGGGTAGCTGACTCGTGGGTTTATTCCGGCCAAATCACTTGGAGTTTTGGAGAGATTTTTGGTGGTAATTGAAGAAGACATCGTGGACTTTCCAACGGTATCCGAAATCGACAGTTTTAGTGGTCGGAAGTTGCCGAAAAATTGCCTCAAACTTGCCCAAATAATCTGAAAATCTGGGCAAATTTTCACAATTTTCGGTTGCCGAGTTCGTGGGTTTATTCCGGCCAATTCACTTGGAGTTTTGGGGAGATTTTTGGTGGTAATTGAAGAGGACATCGTGGGCTTTCCAATGGTATTCGAAATCGACGATTTTGGTGGTCGGAAGTTGCCGAAAAATTGTCTCAAAGTTGGCCAAAAAATCTGAAAATTCAGTGACCGTTTTGAAAGAAATTTCAAACTTCAGTGACCGTTTCTGAAATTTTGAAACTTTAGTGACTGTTTTGAAATTTTCAGGTTACTTCAGTGACCATTTATGAAATTAACTCATATAAAAATTGGTATATAGACGGGTGCACACTCTCATATTGGGTCCCACTTCACCCACGAGGGTGTGGACTCATGTATAGGTTGTTGCAAAACTGTTGTGATTTTTATTGCTTGTGTGCCTATTTCATTTCTCATTTTCTCATGTTTTATGTTTTCCAATTTGTAATTTTTGTGGGGAACTACGCTGAATGTCCCCTATATTGCTTCTTTCCTATAATAAACGAACGTACTTGTATAAATCTTTTGAGAAGAGTCCAGGAGGTATTTCTGTTCTGTAGAGCTAACACTTTTAATCAACAAGAGAAGGCAGAGATTAAGCTGCGAACATTATGATTTATGAGTTTGAACCTAGAATAAGAATGAGATGGTTTGAATGTATTCTTGTTCTTTCCTTAGTTTGACATAGAAATCTCAGATCTTGAGAGTCATTTAGTTTAAATTCAATGATCAATTTGGCTTATAATTTGTTTTTAGTAACTCTTTTATAGGTAGTCTTCATTTCGTCAAGCATGCCGATCACCATGAATTGGTAGAGAACGGGTTTATGTTCTCAATTGCATGTTTACAGCAGAGTGACTTGCATTGGTTACTTCTTCCGTCCTAGGTTCAGTGTTAACTTCTGCATTTGCAAGTTGGTGACATTGTTTTCATCGTTTACTATAATGTATAATTCACAGTTTTTGGGGCCATCTTGTGTTTCTTGTAATGTAGAAATCTTGGGTTTTCCTTCTCTATTGTTCCGTTTTGCTTGCTCGGCACGATGGGGAGTGGGTTCTTGGGTATTGAAAAGCAGATGCTCAATAATATCAGATTGGTGCCAAATAGGCCTAATGGTGGATATAGTTCTCGAACTTGTCGTGGTTCATTTCTCATAGACCATTTATGGTGTTTAGTTATTCTTAATATACATTTTCCCAATTTTTTTTTTCCTATGTGGCAATCTCCTCACATAGTTGGAAAAAAAGATACTATTTTTAAGAGTCTCGGGGTTAGTGTTTCAGCCTTTCGATGGATCCTGAATTTAAGTGCTCGCTCCATTGTTTTGCAGGAGTTTTTGTGTCTTGATTATCGAGTCCTCAGAATCCATAAGACAAAAATTCAGGGGAAAACTCTGCCAAAGTACTGACTTTTGTTAGCAAAGTTACAGGCCGTTAGGCATCTTGTCGCTTTGCAGAATCTGCTATGTTATTGTTATTCTCCAACGAAAAGTTCATATCTTGGTAGTTAACTTTTTCTCTTGCTCCCAATGGGGTAAAGAATCTTTAAAGCATTGGCTGTAATAATCGAAGAATATTAGGAAGAAGTACTGGATAGCGAACATCAATGATTTATCATGTTTCGCTTTGCGGAATATGGTAGTCAAGTTAATAACTTAACATTGAAATGTGTCAAATTCTATAGCACGGACACTTCAATTAGGGTAGCGTGTCCGTGTCCGGCAATCAATACCGACACTTCTCAAACACTCTACCGTAATCATTTTTCTTTTTATATTAAAAATATTATATATTATTAATTCAAAATTATTAGCAAATAACAAATATGAACTCATGTTTAAAAGATTTCAACAAGAAAAATTAATAACAAGTATAAAACTAAATTTATACTATATAAATGAATTTTTTTAAGAATTTAATCAACGTGTCGATGACGTGTTGTGTCAGTAATTTTTTTTTAAAAATCGCGTGTCGACATATCCGATACATATCGTGTCGGACATACGTGTCAGTGTCGGTGCATCATAGGTGTCAAGTTTAGCTTCATTTTTTATTTTTTTCTAATGAACCTAGTCAACAACAACTATGATCCTAGGTCTTTGCTTTTCTATATGGAGCCTGTTTGAGTTTCATCTTTTTCCCAAAATGCATTTTGAAATAGTATTTTGATGGAAAACTTGTTTAAAAAATAAGGAAAAGTTTTTGGTTTACATGTAATATTATTTTATTGGAGAATGTGTGGTTGAAAATAAGAAATAGAAACATGCATATTGAAAATAATGGAGAACAAACCAGGGAATAGATTATGCTATGTGTACATGTTGTTTCACATTCTCATTTATTTCATTGTGCTGACTATTGTAGGCAACCAATGAAAATCTTCCCCCAAATGTAATAAAACAGATGGCAAAAGAATTGAAGAATCTTGATGAGGCACCCCCTGAGGGCATTATAGTAGGCGTAAATGATGATAACTTTTCAATTATATACGCTGATATCGATGGCCTGGGTATGAATTTTCCTCATTTAGTCTTTTCCATTTTTGTCGTTGAACATTTTTCCCTGATTGATCATATCTATAACCTTGCAGTTGGGACTCCATATGAGAATGGTGTTTTCCATATGAGGCTAATATTGTCCAATGATTTCCCACAATCCCCTCCCAGAGGTTTGGGAAGTTCTGTGGATGTGGATATGGACACATCAAAGAAATATAAGCCAAGTTTCTTTGATTTCTCGATGTCACTAATGTTATACAATTCAAAGAGAAAAAAAGAGGTTAGAGTTTCATTAACTCTGCATGATGAAAAGTGAATATAAAACCTAAATATAAAGAGACTATATATAGTCTAAAATAAAGGAAATTAAAAAAACTATTCTACCATTAATACTACTATATTTCTTAACATCTCCCTTCAAACTCATGATGCGGCAGCTACAAGTATCGAGAGTTTGCCAACTAGAAAACGAAAACGGAAAATTGAATGCGACTTGATAAAGAAATATGCAAGCTGCAAAAAAGAAGAAACGAATGGCAGAGTAATTGTGTCATGCTTGAGATGATGACAAGTAAGGTGACAATCGATCTCAATGTTCTTAGTTCGTTCATGAAAAATCGAGTTGTGAGCAATCTGAATAGAACTCTGGTTGTCGCAATACATATGAGTAGGATGAGAAAAAAAAACTCACATATCTGCAAGTAACCAACGTAGCCAAACAATCTCTTTGGTAGTAGATGTCATAGCACGATATTCTGCTTCGGTTGAAAATTGAGAAACAATAGATTGTTTCTTACTCTTCCAATAAATAAGAGAATCACCCAAACAAATATAAAAACCAGTAACAAACTTGAGATCTGTGGGATCGCTGCTATGATCAGCATCAGAGTATGCACGCAGCTCCAAGGAAGAGGTGGATGGAAGTAAAAGACTCTGAAAGACTGTACCCCGAATATACCGTAAAATATGAAGAGCAGCTGCTCAATGAACTGTAGTAGGAGAAGCAACAAACTGACTAACAACATGAACATCGTATGCAATATCTGGATTTGAGATACTATGAACTGAGATGAGAAACTATCAGAATCGTCAGAAAAGTGATCTATACGAATAAGATCAGATTGAGTCAAATTATGAGTAGTGGATGGAATAAAAAAGAAAGGTATATGTTCGAGAAAAACAATATGACGAGACATATAAAGTTTCTGAGTTGTTGGATTAAAACAACGATATCCCTTTTTACTTTTACCATAACCAAGAAAGACACCAATAGTAGATCGAGATGACAACTTTCTACGTTTTACATGAGGACGAAGAACGAAATAAGTACAACCAAAAACTCTAAAGAAAGAATAATTAGGAGCATACCCATACAACTTTTCGTAAGAAGAAAAATATGAAATATGAGAAGATGGAATTGTATTAATTAGACTTACAGTAGTAAGAACAGTTTCACCTCAAAACACACTAGGAACAGAAGAAGACAACAAAAGAGAGCGAGCAGTTTCAATAATATGCCTATGTTTTCTTTTAGCCACACCATTTTACTCGTGAGTATCCGTACACGAAGTTTGGTGAATTGTTTCATCTAAGGCAAGCAGCTCACAAAATTTATTAGAAGTGTATTCCCCACCCAAATCACACCTAAAACATTTGATAACAGCAAAATGTTGAGTTTTAACAAGAGCAAGAAATGTTGAGTATATCTCAAAGAATTCAGAATGGTGTTTCATTAAATAAACCCAACAATAATGAGTATGATCATCAATAAAAGAAACATAATATCGAGACCCTCCTTTTGTGGCAATAGGAAAAAGCTCCCATACATTAGAATGAATCAAATGAAAATGAGAAGAAGAAACAGAAATACTTCGATTAAAAAGTAAAGCTGAAAATTTTGCCAGTTTACATCCACTACAATCAGAAATATCACAAGGTTGCAAATTTCCTAACTCTCTAATGGAAACCAAAAATCTTAAACAAGAAGACGAAATATGACCTAAACGAGAATGCCATAAATAAAAACTAGAAGAAGAATGATTCAAACGAAAAGAAGACAAATCAACACTAGTAGTAGAAGCATCAACTGACACTTTTAGCTCATCCAAAATATATAGTCCAACCTTCCTACGGCCTGTCCAAATCCGCTTTTGAGATTGTAGGTTCTGCACATAACAAGAAGAAGAGAAAAATGTGACTAAATCACCATAATCCAAGACCCATACAGAATGTGACATACCTGAAGAACCATGAGGGAACTGACCTACGGAAGGAGAAGAAGCAGACATAGCTTGTGGCTGTAAGGAGAGAAACTTCTGAAATTGCTCAGTCAGGGTACTAGGATCGGTGAATGGGCATAATGAAGCTACTGCTGCAAAATTAGACTGTGGTCGTTTATAGCCCTGAGGTGGTCTATGAACATTCGATTGTGACTGGTTGCCGAGCTTCCAAGCTTGAAATTGTTGCTGCGATTGATTCTGTTGTCTCAACTTAGGACATTGAGCCTTCCAATGACCTTTCTGCTTACAGAAGTTGCACTCGTCGGGGGGAACTCTTCCGTAAAACTTTTTTTGATAATTAGAAAGTAACTTAGAAGGCACTGCTAACACAGAAGGATTAGAAGCAAAAAGGATTCCCTTTTCAGAATAAGACTTGACACATATTTCTTCAGTCAATAACTCACTAACAACTGAGTCAACAGAAGGAAGTGGAGAACGATGCAAAATTGAACCTCTAAGTCCCTCAAAATCACTGCAAAGTGCAGTTAAAAAATGTACCAACCGTTGCTGCTCTCTATGAGCAATATATACATCACATGCCTTTAATTCGTCCGATTCTATAAGAGCCAATTGATCCCAAAGATTTGTCATAGCAGAATAAAACTCCTGAATACTCATATTCTTCTGTTGAAGAGCTTGCATGTCATTCTCCAATTGATACTGTTTTGCAAAATTTGACTGAGTGAATAATATTTGCAGATGATCCCAAACCTCATTTACTGTCTCATACTTCGTCAACTCTCTGCATATGGAATGCTCAACAGAATTGTTAATCCAAGTAATAATTATTGAATTATTTAATTCCCAGACATCTACCAAAGCAGCATAATCCTCATCGGTATTCTTAGGTTTCACAAAAGTTCCACGAATGTATCCCCACATGTTTTTACCCTTAAGAAAATTTCTCATCACATAACTCCAATACGAATAATTCTTTCCATCCAACCTCACACTCATAGACTGAAGTGAATCGTCTCTTTCAGTAGCCATAATCAAAGAATAAGGAAAAACAGATCTCAAAAGAAAGAAAAACGAAATATCAGATTGCAAAAACTGAAAGAAAACTCTATCGAACTTGTCTCGAAATTACCAAAAAAAAATTGGATTCACGAAAGCTATGTTTGATATTAAATTTTGTCTCATGAAACTTTGCTCTGATACCATGTGAAACAATTCAACGAAAAGAAAAGAAAAAAAGGAAGGCTAGAGTTTCATTAATTCTGCATAATGAAAAGTAAATACAAAACCTAAATATAAAGAGACTATATATATAGTCTAAAATAAAGGAAACTAAAAAAAATATTCTATCCTTAATAAATAATAAAACAAAATAATACTGCTATATTTTTTAACAACTAAATCATATGTGATGGACATGTAACCATTTGAGGACCCAATGGTGCTTTTTTAGGCTATTTTCTGACCAAGATTTTTCATCCAAACATTGCCAACAATGGTGAGATTTGTGTTAACGCATTGACAAAAGATTGGAACCCAAGTCTTGGACTGCGACATGTTTTAATTGTATGTTCTCTCAAACTTAGTGGTTTACTACTACGTATGTTCTTTCTGTAGAGTTTGATAGAGCCACAACTACTGAAGTGAATATGTTACTTTTCGTCTTCTTTCAAATGACAGAAGATGGTTGTTAATTGAGCCATTTCCGGAATCAGCTTTAAATGAGCAGGCTAGCAAGATGCTGCTTGAAAATGACGAGGAGCATGCTAGACATGCAAGGTAAGATATGTCATCCTAGTTTTATTTCATTCTCATCTTTATGATGTTTTACGAGTAGGAAGATGATTACTCTTATTCATATGGTGCTAAACGAACTTATCTTTCTTATGAGGTGTACTGTAGTATTGGGCCAGAAAATATGATCTTTAATACTGTTTAGCCCCATCAAGTACTAGGTGCCGATCATATATTTTGTCGTGATGTAAGGACTTTTTATGACTATAATGAATCATGAAACATGCTTTTCAAGCTGAACATTTTCCTAGGGTTTAAAATGACAGGCTTTACACTGGAATTCATGCTCTGAAGCCGAAGCTAAAGTTCAAAACAGGAGTTTTCCGAGTCTACCATTACCCGAAATGTTGATCAGACGATCTCCTCTGTTAAGAGTGCTACCAGAAGAATGCAGTACCAGGTCCGACATCTTCATTAGCCCCAAAACTCGAAAACAGTCAAGATCAGCCAGCTGTCATAGCTTCAACAACTGAGACAGGAGTTGGCGGATCAATGACCGCTCCATTGACACCGAAGAAAGTAGTTGGGCTGTCAAAAGCTCCCACAGACAAAAAGAGAGGATGGATACAAGAAAGAAAAGCTTGAAGCGATTGTAAAAGTTCCATGGATTTTGTGGCTCATGGTTCTTGTTTATCCAATTGAACATAATTTTCGGGCAAATATTTATCTTTCATTGATATATTAAATTCGAAATTTTCGATTCAACTGCATTTTAGTATTTCGTTTCTGGTTTTTTCAAGTTTTGGTTCTGACATTATTTCTTGAATCTCTGTTCTTGTATATTTTAGAATTAGAGGAATTCATGAATCAAATAAACAAAAGTGCTCGTAGATTCCAATCCGAGTTAGTAGAGCATAGCGTCTAGATTAATACACACGAATACAAAAACTGACTATCAAAGAACAAAAAGAAGGTAGGATGGGTAATTCTTCACGGGCAGAGAAAGATTGTTGTCAGTTTAGTAAGGTCGAGTGACATCTTATGTTCAACGCATTGCTTGGATGCGTAATTCTATTCGTACATAATCATTTACCAAATTTTTTACCAAATTAACAAGTGGCGGCCCCCTATTGGGGGGGCGTCCGTGGGCCCGGGCTCCCCCCAATAGGAAGCCGCCACTTGTCAATTCGGTAAAAAATTCGGTAAATGATTATGTACACATAGAGCGATCGTGGCTTGAATATAGCCAAATAAATAGAATTCGACAAGCAATGCAGAAATGTAGAATCACATAATGATCAGTCTCCACACACGACAAACATTTAAGACGCCAGCCACTTGCAGAAGGCACATCCACTCATCGGCCCAAGCGCGAGAGAATGCTAGCCATTTGATACAAGAACGTGAAATGTCGAAAGCATTACATTATTAATAGAATGTCGAAAAAGGAAACTAGAAACCCAATATACTAGTTTACCCTACCCATTATTTATAGATTCATAGAATTAATATGTAGTTAAGGTAGGATATCACTTGGCCATCATAATCTTGACAAACTCTTCATAATTGATTTGTCCATCACCATCAACATCGGCCTCTCTAATCATCTCATCAACTTCCTCATCTGTCAGTTTCTCGCCAAGGTTCGTCATGACGTGGCGCAGCTCAGCAGCGGAGATAAACCCGTTCTGGTCCTTGTCAAAAACACGGAACGCTTCCTTCAGATCCTCTTCAGAGTCGGTGTCCTTCATCTTCCTGGCCATAAGGTTCAAAAATTCTGGGAAATCAATGGTTCCATTACCGTCAGCGTCCACCTCATTAATCATATCTTGGAGCTCGGCCTCTGTTGGATTCTGCCCCAGAGATCTCATTACGGTTCCTAGCTCCTTGGTCGTAATGCAACCTGCGCAAAATATTTGTTATAAAACTAATTACATAACGAAGCCACAAAATCGAGATCTCTTAATCAGGCATATGACCAAGTCTCCATTCATCCATGATATAATTCAAGCAACTGATGTAATAAACAGATAAAAAACATTTACGAACCTCGTGTGTTGTTATCTTACACAAAAACAACTTTTCAATTGAAGTTCATTAGCAAATTACATCCTTGTTTTTTAACCACACATTTCCCATCAATACACTATTTAAAAATGCATTTTTTTGACAAAAATGGGGCTCAAACACGTGTAAACCTACCGAATATTATCTGGCTGCAATTTCTCCTTATCACACATCCATAGATCCAGCTACAGCATTTACTTCATTTTCAAAGTATGTCAAGACAAAGTATGTTTTCCCATGTTATTCAAACAAATTCTGGGCTAAAGCATTATCCCATCACAGTTATTATCATCATTTTCATTTTCCAACGAAACTGAAGATCAGAATAAGAACCATTGCTCCGAATCAAATATCAACAAACCTATAGTCCCCTTCATTTTCTAATGCAAAAGTCAGGACTTACTTTCAAGAAAAAGTAAAATGTCGTTAGTAAAAAACATAACTTTGGAAATCACATTTCATAAAATAAATAATTACATTTAAGCACAGCCAAACATGGCCCGAGTACAACTCACCATTCAAAAGAGCAGCTGAAATCAACCAACCCATGGAAAAGCATCATAACGATTTAAGCATAGTCACTCGTATAAGGTCTCGGGACAAAAATAGAGGCAGTTTCGAGGGCTTAGGTGCCAATTTTGGGCGAGGTAATGCTAATTGATCATTCTTAGTGTTGGAATGCGAAAATAGAATTACCCAGAAATTAAAAAAATTCTTTAATTCAACAAACAAAATCGTCTAAATGATTCAAAATTTTACCTAAATTCGATGATCAATTCTTGAATTAATTTTGAATCACGAACTTCCAACCTTTTTGTATCATGAGCGTCCAGCCTTTTAATTCCAAGTACTTGAAGCACCAAATCTTCTATGATATTCTCCAGAGTCAATACTACACCGGTGGATAGACACCTTCTTTTAATTAAATCAAGAAACTAATTATTGGACCGGACAATAAGAAATATATATTTTCTCACTTTCTCTCTCTGTCTCCAATTTGAACACCATGGAATTATATATTATGATTGCTCTAGAATTTCTATATCCATTTAGTCTCTAATTATAGAGATAAAGATATTTCACTCCATGTACAATAATAATTCCAATTTCAAATAGAAGTCTTAATTAAAATCCAAATAGGAGTTGTAAATAAGTGGAAATTATATAAAACTAAATTTTTTAAATTTCCATTTCAAAATTCAAATTTGAAGTTTATTTATACAAAAATCGGATGATAATTCATTATTAATAAGAATATTATACAATTGAATTAATTTATATAGCAACCCTACATCCATCTACCCTAGCTCACTCCTCCAAACCCTTAATTTTTCCTTATTCTCTCTCTATCTCTAATAGCATTGCTGGTCATCTCTCTCCCTTCACTTTATCTCATTTTCTCTCTAACATCACTCACATGGATGAGCGACAGGCAACCTCTGTGCACGATGCGACGCGATGCAATGCAAGCGAGCTCCGATGCATGCACTCTCATCGGCATGACTATGAGTGGCAGTGGCTGGTTCGATTGGCCAATTGGGATGTTGTAGACGCACGGCAGATAAGGTAGTTTTTATATCATGTCGGCGTGATGGTGTTGGTGGTGGGGAATGAGTGTTGCTGTTGGCGGCGATAGTTGATTGGTGTTGGTGACGAATGTGTATGGAAGTACCAGCGAGAACAATGGTGGCATGGTTTAAGGTTTGAAGAGGTGGGTTGGATTGTTGAGGTCTGGGCCGTTATGAGGATGCGGTGGTGGATCTAGCAACGACAGTGGTAGTTTTGTAGTTGAAGATGTGGTTTGTTCGTTGTGACCTAAAAATTTGATCAATCGAATTGATGTCACCCATTGGTGAATCAAGAAACCATTAAAATCACGAAAAAATATAGATAACTATGTTAAAGGATTTAGATGAAATATACGACGATCAAGTAAAATTTAATATTCTGCACGGTCATGCATTAGATTAAACTCGAAACATGGTCCGTTCAATACACTTCAAGTATACTAGTATCACTTGTACTTATTTTTGTGGTAAAGGACAAATCAAAAACCTAATAGAGAATCGGTATACACTACAACCTTTTAGTATAAGATGTCAACCCTCAACAAATTATTTATGATAAAAATATAAGTCGGGTCATACTATACTTCTACCCAACTTAAATTATCACAAATCATCATAAGGCACTTTAATTTGCATAATCAATAATAAATAAATACAATAAATAAATAAAATCACAATTTATTTATTATAAATTATTATTTTATCATAATATATTTGCACACAACCCAATATTTAGTTGTTGAACCGAACTAAAATCAAACAACTCCTTCGAAAATTCGTATCCTTGACCTCAAAAGTAAAACTTCACATTCATTACATAACAAGAGTAGCTATTTCAAACCCGCAGCAATTTGTTATAAACAATCAACGAAACAAAGAAATCCCATATAGAGATAAAAATAACCCATATCCAAAATCCAAACAGAATCACGAAGGACCAAAAAAAAAAAAAACGTAGGGGTGAAATGATATAATAAAAAATGGAGAAAAATTTGAAGAAATATCAAACCATCGCCATCCTTGTCAAATAGGCTGAATGCCTCCTTGAATTCTGAGATCTGATCCTCCGTCAACTGCTCAGCCATTTCTTCTTCTTGATTCTTTACCCTGTTGATTGCCGAAGAAAGTAGAGAGTAAAGAGAGATTTTTCTTTAAATTAGTCACCTGATTGGCTGCTGGATTTTAGACAAACCAAGTTAGCTTAATACATAAGCACATAAAAGGTACAAAGCTATTCATCCCAACTGTTGAAATCCAATAATAAATTCATTAAGACTATAAATCAAATAATTTATTTACAGTCTGTTTTGGGAGAGTTAAAAAGTGGATTAAAATTGAAAATATGAACGTTATTGGGTCTCACCCCGTCTAATAAAAGTCAATAATAACGATTAATTTTTCAATTTTAATCCAATTTTAATCTTCACCAAACGGGTTCGAATTTAAATCGATGCTCTAACATCGTTGATATTAGACGACATTATTGCCAGGGGCGGACCTAAATTATTTTTTGAGTGGGGGGCGAGATTAGGGAAGGAGCCAACCCGCTAAGTAGAAGGGTCCAAAGTTGAGGGGGTGGGGGCCTATGGGGGTTCGGGGGCAGCGCCCCTGAAATTTTTGTTTTTTTAGTTGTTGAATAGTTTAGATTTAGTTACATTTTCCCAACTAGTTCATGCTATATAGGCCATGAACGAAGCCTCTCACCCTGCATCAAACCCACAAATATATTCACTCTGACCATGCAACACTTTTTGCAATCACAGACGGTCAAAATGAGATTTACATAATATACCAATTCTTCAGCAATATTAGCCACCTGAACTACTACGTGGCCAAAATACTTTCCTTTTGAATTGTGGACTTCAATTGTCAAATCATCTCCAAGCCCTTCTGGCAAGCTGTATTTAAGTGGGAAGGAAATTTAACCATCTAACTCTATGAGATTGAAGAACATGTAACAATATTAAAAAGAAAAAGATTACATACAAAATATGAGTTTCATCAGGTCCTCGCTACATTCGAGATAGAAAATAAGCTAAAAAAATTGTAAAAAAAAAAATTTGATTTTTTTTTTATCAGTTGGGGCGGCAGCCCCGCTGGACCCTTCGTGAGTCCGCCCCTGATTATTAGGTGATATAGTGTAGGAATGAATGACCACCATGGATGTGACGTGGATTCTATTTTCTGTCCTATTTGAATTGAATGGAATATTTTCTGCTCTGTACCCTTTCCCTTTTCCTTATTTTCATGGTTATTTACTTTTTCTTTTAATTTTGGCCTCTTATGGTGAATTTTTTTAATCCTGAGTCCCGAATAGTAAACAGGATGGAGAAAGAGAATAGAGTCGTGTCTTGCTTCATAAAAATTCTCAAGGGAGCAAGAACAGAAATGACTGCCATGTCCCCTTCTTCCGAATAGTAAATAGAACAAAAACATATAACATGGGCATGTTTGTCTCCCATTTTGAGATAAGAAATAGAATTTTGAAAAGTATTTTTAGAAAATGTATGGTTGAAAAGTAAAGTAATTTTATTGATTAGCGTGTAAAATATTTTATTCAGTGAATATGTGGTGGAGATTGTTTACTGTAACAAACAATGTTTGAAAAAATGGATGACATGTGCTATAAATCATCCCTTGCTTCATGAGAATTTTAGATAGAGCTAGAACAAGAATGATTGCCCTGTTGCCATCACTAAGAATAATGCTTGATATGAAATTCGATAGGATCCTTTAGTTACTTGTCGATTAATCGAAAGTGTGCTATTTGTTCAATTTTATAAATAATTGTGCCATAATCATAATAACTTCAACCAAGTAATGAAAAATTTAGAGGGTGTATTCAATTGAAACTTTTTTAAGTGTTGATTTCTGTGAATTTCGTAATTTTTTTAGAGATTTGTATAGATTTAGTTGAAATCTTTTATAGATTTTTATAAACTTTCATTTTAAAACTTTTAGAGATTTTTGTAAAATTTAATTTAATTTTTTTGAAAATTTTCATTTAAAATAGAATTTAGTGGATCTAGCATAGTATTGTGAAATTATCTCATATGAGGTGGTTGTTCTCACAATTCTCATTCTCCTTCCTTTTTCCCCCCATATAATAATTTTTTTTTTAAAAAAGAATAAAAATTTAAGACATTAATTAAATAAATAATAATTTTACATATAAGAAATAAATATAATATTCAACATTATTAATATAATATGTCTTTAAAGAATAAAAAATATTTAAATTTAATTATAAATTAGTCTATATAAAATTTTATAATTTAATTAAAAATAGATATTTTTCAGAAAAAATGAATGGAAAAAGAAAAAAAATTATAAGAATACAATTTAATTATTTCATAGAGAATAGAAATAAATAATAAAAGAAAGAAAAATAAAAATAAAAACTAATATAATCAATAGAAAAAAACTGAAGTTATAATATTACTCTCTTTTTTCAATGATGTTATATATTTATTATTAGTGGCGGATCAACAATGAGATGTAATTAAAGAGTAATTAAACCTAAATTCATGGCTTGATAATGGGAATTAGATTTTGGGTGGGTCCCACTCCATCATTTTCTCTCTTCCATAATTCTAGTTAGAAGCAGTTGGGTTGTACATTAATTGCATACACTTATGCTTTGACACTCTCAAGAAATAAGTGGATAAAAAAATAGTATTTTTAGGATTAATCTATTTGTACATCCTCGTGTAAACTCGCCTCACATGAGGGGAGGGCCCACGATAAATAAAATAATCGTGACCCTCTTATTGTGAGGGGGGCAGGTGGGGTCCAGTACACGGGGGTGTACGAATAGCAAGATCTTTTTTTTTTTTACTATTAAATGAGATAAGGAAAATGATAGTGGTACATAGAAAGATACATAAGGGTGTTCATAATAGACACTCGGTATCCCTCTATTGGAGGAAGTGTCGGACCCATCGACACTACCTCCAATAGGGGGGATAACGGCACATTGCATGTTGTTAATAAAAGTGTAGACCATGATGTAAACCTTGAACGCGGTTTCACTGAGTTTCTCGGTTGAGATTGACTAATGAGTCGTCTCTTCCACTTAGTAAAATTCCCAAACTACCCTTCTAATGGGTCCCACTTCTATCTTTCTCACCGTTTTTTGACTAAAGATTCCATATTTCCATTTTTTCATCTCTCTCTGTCTCACTGTAAAATACTTGACCGTATAAATCAAACCCCAATTCCCCTTCTCCATCGGATTTTGCAAGAAAGCGTTTGTTCAATCGGAGCCATGGCTATGAGGGATATGCTTTTGTTTGTGGCAGTAACTGTAATTTCTTCATCACTAATAGTGCTGACGGCGCGTGGGAATTCCGAAGGCGACTCGCTTTACGTGCTGCGCCGTACCCTGTCCGACCCGGATAACGTGCTTCAGAGCTGGGATCCGAACCTCGTTAACCCTTGCACCTGGTTTCACGTTACCTGCAACCAAGACAGCCAAGTCACTCGCCTGTACGTTTATATATATTTGTTTATCTATGTGTATATATTTGGGGTATGTATGTGTTTGATTTGGAGTAGAATTATTTGTTAAATTTTGTATGTGCTTAAGTATGGTTAGGTATTGAATTAATTGCTTTCTTGGTATTCAAAGCAAAGCTATAATTCTTTTTTATTATTATTTTCGATCTTTTTTAGTTCAATTGACATTTCTATGCTTATGAATGGTCTATTCGAGAAATTTGTTGTTAATCTTTTCCCACTTGGACTGCAACTTCAAATGCTGGTGAATCTTTAATCCTCTATTCCTGTTAGTTTTCGGCGAGATCAATTCAAAAGTTCGGCTAGCTGCAGAATTTTGATTTTGGATGCACTCTCTTGACGATATGTAAGAGGGATTCACGGTTAAAGCTGAGAGGAAGAAAATCCATATTTGAAATAACTAGGGGAGAATTTGATGTCATTTTGTTACTTTCTAATCTTCACGCACTCGAATAAGAATGGGTTGCCAATATTGGATTGGCGTGATAGTTTTGCATATTTTGTCGTAATTTTAGTTTTAAGTTTCGTTGTGCTTGATATTCACTGTAGGATTACCATGATACTTTTGCATTTTTTTATCATGATCTTCTGTTGGTTTTAATCTTTGACATGCTCATTTGGTTTCGAGAACTAATATATCTATATTTTAGCACTTAGTGTTTTAAGTGGGGATAAAAGGAAAATGACATATGTTTGATGACATGCATAACTTTTCATATAATTCACAAGAGATCGAATCAATGTTTGATGTTAGATGTCTTAGCCTGTCACTGTTCAATATTGACAGAACATTTTCTGAAATATTATGCCTTACTCTTCTTAAATGATGTTTTGGGGATTAATGAAACTAATGAATCATTTTTTCTCTTTCTAACAATTAACATTTTAATTCAGTATTCATTTTAATGCTTTACGTTTTCTCGGTTTCACCTTGTATCTGAACCTTACTTGTCTTTTATTTTTTGATGATTATACATCCTCAAATATGTTTTGGTGTGATTTTCTGCAGGGACCTTGGCAACTCAAATTTGTCTGGTCATCTGGTACCCGAACTTGGAAAACTCGAACATCTGCAGTATCTGTAAGTGTACTTTTTTATGCAAAACCATTTGCAACGTAATTATTACTTTTATATTTATATATATTTTTTTTTTTCATTTTTCTTTAATTTCAGTTAGCTGTTGTATACATGAACTTAAGCATGCTGAAATAAGCTATCATCTTTCAGGGAACTTTACAAAAATAACATTCAAGGGAAAATTCCAGCTGAGCTTGGTAACTTGAAGAACTTAATAAGTTTGGATCTGTACAACAACAATATCTCGGGGACAATCCCTCCTTCATTGGGAAATTTGAAATCTCTCGTCTTCTTGTAAGTTTGAGCTCATTGCGTTCGAACATTTATCTGATCCGTGTGTCATTATATCCACACGTGGAGGGTGGTTGCCTAGGGATTGCACACGTTATTATCATCTCTATGCTATAAGTATGCCAAGATCTAGGAGATCAGAACTTTGCTCTTTATTGAACCGCTTCAAGAATTAAGAGCTTAAATCTCTGTCACTGTCATTATTTTAGGACATCCACATGTGAGAACTAAGCATTTGATTCAAAGTCAATAACCCTTGTCTACTTTGACAGGCGTCTTAATGACAATAAGCTAACCGGGCCAATCCCAAGGACACTTGCTGGTATTTCAAGCTTGAAAGTTGTGTAAGTGCTTATGATTCTAGTTTCAACTATTCATACTTTGTTTACGGCTTAATGCTAATGTTTAAATTTTCATTTACAGTGATGTCTCAAATAACAATTTGTGTGGTCCAATCCCTACAACCGGTCCATTTGAGCACATCCCATTGGAGAAGTAAGATATTTTTTCTCTGTCATCTTTTAAATATTTGTTTTGATTATTTTCATATTTACTAATTATTTCATTCGTTTTTCTGGTTGTCCGGTTATGTTCATATGTCAGTGTTATCTTTACTCGTTTACCGCACTAACCTCTGTGCATGAGCTTCTGTTCTTAGAATTGGTACAAGGGCTCGTGTCTTGACGTTGCTTCTTTTCCACTTTCTCTGTCTTCCTCCATTAATCTTCTTTTAACATATGTGTTTTATAATGAACACTTCCATGGTTTTATACCGAGTCATCGTTGTTTTCTTTATGTGCAGCTTTGAGAACAATCCTCGTCTGGAGGGACCTGAATTGCAAGGACTTGCCGGTTATGATACAAACTGCTCATAAGAAAATGGTGAATAGATGCAGAAATTTGCAACTATTTCATGTTGTTCTAAATGGTGTGTTATTCTTAAATATTAAGTCGCGCGTTGTACCTTAAGACGCATATTGTATGAATAATTTTCACTGTAGGATTTTATTTCTATTAATTATGATTATTTATGGAAAACTTTTTCATGCTGCCTCTATCGGATACTGTAATTTTCTTTTCTAAGTGCTTTTTTTTTTATTTAATTTAATTATTATTATTATTATCGAGTGAAGAGGAGAGAAACAAAGTAGGCGGATGAACCCATTTAGCATTCGAGGTATTGTGACTAGAATCGTTCGAAGTTTGAGGTGTTGTAATTTAAGTGGATTCTATCATGTGTGCATATATGATCGTTTTGCTAAAGTACAATTGGAGAGTTCCCCACCTTTGTAGCAGGCATAAATACATTCTTGAAATCCGCAACAATTTCTTTTCCAAGCGCACTTTTTTTTTTTTTCTTTTCTTAGAGTGGAATTGATACTGTTGCCGATAACAAATTCCGTGAACATGATCATTAAAAGATATTACTTGTTAACAACAGTTCAAATTCAAATAGGCCCTCTTACAACATCTTGAGTTACTTAGCAATTTATTAAACAATCAACCGGACAAAAATTTTAATGTGACAATCCTGTATGAAAATATATTATGATTGTCCATTCCAATCAAATATCGAACCACTCAAGCCATGACACCTCAAATGCCGAGTGGAGAGGAGAGAAACAAAGTAGGTTAATGAACCTATTTAGCATTTGAGGTATCATGACTAGAATTGTTCAAAGTTTGAGGTGTTGTGATTCAAGTGGACTCTATCATGTGTGCATCTATGACCGTTTTGTTAAAGTACAATTGGAGAGTTCCCACCTTTGTAGCAGGCACAAAGATACGTTCTTGAAATCCACAACAATTTCTTTCGAATGATAAAAATGAAGTGCACGGTGTTTCATTAACATTCAAAACATCTAGGCGTCTACAGGAGGGAAGAGAGAGATTTCCAGTAAATTTTCTCAGAAAGAAAAAGAAAGTGCAATTTTTTACAAATGAATGGCATTCACATAAGTAATCTGCACATAATCAACTAGAAACTCATTCCAATTGTAACTTTTACATCATAAATACAATATATTAGGAGACATTTACGAACTAAAACAAGATCTCCACATATTTTAAGAGCACATGCTCGAATCCTAAGTTTATGTTCGAAAGTGCAGTATATAACAATGTGAAAGGTCGAAACAAGCCTCAAAACTGCCCACAGAAGAAAAGTAAACACAACCCGAAGAGGGAAAATCTCACCACGCTGATGAATTCCAAGAAATAAATAGAAACACGTTCTTGAAGGAAGTCGCCATCTCGCTAATCACTTGAAGCAACATGAACAAAAACCCAACGCAAAACACAATGAGCAACAAAATATTAGATGACTGCATGCCCCTTTTCCCAGTGGAAAGCACAAAAGAGGACACGGAACACCATTTTCTTCCCAATCTTCTTCGCTTTCTTACTCTCTTTCGGAATCACTAGAACTTGAGTCGGAACTCGAGCTCAACTTTTGGGAATTTTTCTTCTTGTCTTTTAAAGATGTAGTTGAACTTGTGTCCTTAGGAATTTCAACTCCACGGTCAGGCTCTTCAGCAGAAACTGTGTTGACTTCTTTTCCATCATTTTCTTTAATACTTGATTCCGCATCCTGGTTGGACAAACTTACTTCATGCGCCCTGACTTCAGCCGATCCATCCTCCGGATTTGGCTTCAGAATTTTATCTAGATTACCTTCTTCGACTTTCTTTGGGACCAATTTAATATCTTCAGAAGGTATTGGTTCCACAGCATGCAATTCTGAAGGGGGTCCTTGTATGTCCATGGACTCCAGCGCTTGTAGAGCATCATCAACTGAATCAGGCGGGGTATGTGTCTGAATAATACTATCATGGGCTTGCAAAGGAACCAAAATGGGGTCTTCAGTTGATAGAACTTCAAGAATTGGTGCTCCAACTTTAGTTTCCTCCACTACCAGCTCAGCATGGGTTGGCTCAACATCAATAGGCTTCTCGATTTCTCTCTCGCCGATTTTCTTAAACACCAAGTCACTATCCTGAAGTGTTTGTGCTTCGAGTTCCAGCATTACAGCATCAGCATCTACATCAACTAGATCTCGATGCATTATCGCAGGCTCTACATCCACGACATCAGCTTCCAAGGATTTTAATTTGTATTCCTTAAAAATAGATTCAATATCTTCTATGGATCGCGCTTCAACTAAATGCATACTAGAATTATTTTCTTCGAAACTCAAATTGTGCTCGATTTCCTTTTGGTCAGTAGAGTCCTGGGCATCTCTTCCAGCAAATCCTCCATTCGATGAACCAACACGTTCAATTGCATCGGTAGCCTCATGTGGTGAAGAAAGGCTTTCTTCAGAAGAATCCACGTGTTTTTCAAACTTGTCGAGGCTTGATTGACATTGGTTGACATTAAAATCACCAACCGTATCCAACTCTGACGATAGTCCATCAATTTCCTTGATCTCATCCATAGTTTCAACCATAATATATTCGTCAACATGAGAATTAATTGCTTCCGCTGGAAAGTTGGAATTATCTAATTTCGAAGTTGGATCTCCATTTCCAACTTCACCCCTGGTGATCGTGTTCGAATTCGATGAACTTGCGGGGGTTTTATTTTCATAGCCCTCTGATGGAATCGAAATGAATTCTGGACTCAATGGAGAGTTGACATTTGACAGGACTTCAGCATCATGTTTTTTGACATCTGGGACATTCAAGCTGTCTTTAGTTCTTGCTTCCTCAATTGACTCGAACATGGTATTAGGTGCTTCCTATATCATATCAGACGAGATCATTAGTTATTCCCTGCAGCCTAGTATGTCCATGCATGCATGTGTGGACGAGTCAGCATATAGACACATGCAATGTACCATCACAATACAGAAATAAAATGTAAATAGAGTAAAATGACACTTGGAAACGGAAGAAATGTCATGGACACGTGTGTACATATATGTATTTAGACACACACTTCACCATCAGAGTACAACCATAACACAGAGTAAAATGGCACTGGAAACAGTAAAAAATGTCATGATAAATACCAGAGCAGAGAAACTGAAACGCCGATCAATTTCTTGAAGTACAATTATGAAAATAAACTACTCATGTCTCCCTCTTTCTACAATAGATAAATCAAAATATCATTCTTTTAAGTTAAACCTGCGGACTGATTATCTGATAAAAAGTGGAAAGAAATTATTAATTAAACATTTTGCTACTACATCTAGTAAATATTGTTATTCTTAAAAGAAGATCCATTCTCATAAGTTTTCTGCTAGCAGAATATGCTTGTACATAAAGTACTGTGTATCGGTGTCCAAGGAATATAAAACATATGAACTAGAAAGCACAAATCCAAATGTGCATAACAGGCTCACACAGTTGTCTTTATAAGGTTAAACCTCAATCGTGATAATAGATGTCACAACATTATCCATGTGAAACTTACTATGATTGATGCTATAAAATTATTAACAATTATTCTACAAGGGACTGGGACTTTATATTCTCATACTGTGGTATTTTTATTTTCCTTGAAATCTGCAGTAATCTAGTAGTGAAAGATTAGAGTTCATTAATCTTGAAGTCAGACTCAAATGGACAACTAATTGGTGAATTTATGCAGTTGAGCTTGTTGTATTACTAAATCCCAAATTCTATTATGTGGCTTATCGCATCACCCTAGCGGCAATGACAATGCCTCTTTTCCTCATTCCTCATTTCATCCCTATGACAGAACTTCAAATATTCCAAATCCCTCTGCATGCTAGGTCTGGGCATTTTCTCGTTCAATTTATATAAAAATAAATTGGAACTGCCATTAAATGGTTTGCCATAAAGAGAGGTAACTAAGCTCTAATAGAGCCCCGCACATTTTTATTTTTCTTCTATTAGCAAAACTGAAGCAGAATGAGCTACAACTGAAGTTTAATAATTTTTTTGGCTTTTCAACTACCAGAGGACTACATATATCCCAAGGCATAGCCCAACAGGATAACATGAAGATTGAAAAAGATACCCAAATAGGCTTCTGTCAAGAATTTTGGAGCACGAAACTACCTATATCACAATACATGGCCAATACCATATATTCTCTCCCACCAATCTAAATATTCTTCTTTGACTTCATCAATGCTCCATCACAATCCATTCTGTGAATGCATCCACCTACACGTTTCTCCAGAAGAACATGGGATCTAAAGAACAAATTTTAAGCATTGCCATGAAAAACTACATACCCACACAGATTACAGGAATATGATAATGTGGCACTAAACTCAAGGAAGCTAAAGTAAAGGAGGTCAGAATTGTTCATACTAAAGTCATTTTAAGGATGCCAATGTCATTCCAGAATGAAGACCCAAGAACTACTCTTTTATATAGCTCAAGCTTAGTTCAAGAAACCCAAATTTACAATAAAAACTTAAAGAAATGAAGTCATTGCAGATGGTTATAGTACACGCCCTTTAAACCTGTTTTTCTGCAACCGAAAGCCAATTGGTGAGACTAGTTAGTAATTAGTACTAGAGTCTGAACATTTTTAATTCTCTCGACCACTAAATCCAATCAATGATATTTTCCAGCATCAGTACCTTTATACAAGGCATCTTCAAAATCAAAGAGTCAACTGTCAATTTATTTTCCCCCTTTTCTGGGTTGGGTTGGTTTATGGAGGCGGGGTGGGAGCTTTATTCCATTTTCCTAAGTCTACTAAGCATCCCCCAGGATGATTGTCGCTTGAAGTTTGGGGGTAGACTTTCCACTCCATGGCCACAGTGTTTGTATGGTTACCATGTCCTGTTTCTCAGAAATCAATGTCAACATGTGCTGAAAATGCAATCGAATACATTCAACTAATGTAGGAAAGTGTATCCTAACATGCAGATTATAGAGGCCTTATTCATTATATGAAACTAGTCTTGGGAAAATCATGAACATAAGAAAAGATAATTGGATAAAAAGTCAAGGGAAAAAGGCTGACATGCTAACATTCATGCACTCAGGGATGCAGAATATGTACAGTATATGAACGCTTGATCCCAATCCTTGGATGACGAAATGTCAAAGACATATTTGCACAACACGACTATATCAAGTTTATCTTTATAAATTACGGTATCACTTTTTTATATTTCACAATCAATTTATGTAGTGGTTGACTGCACTGTTAAATTATTGTCTAATTAAAAATGCAAGTGAGAGCCAGTAGATCCGTAGAGCTTGACTTACCTGCACTTCATTACAATGGTCGAAAGGTGGTTCATTCATTGGTTTATCCGTGAAAGTCAGTTCGTCATCAGAGCGAGCAATTGATTTTTTGTCAGTATAAAGTGAAGAAATCAGCCTCTCTTCTGCTTCATGGTGAAAACCCACATCAAAGTTCACATCATAATCGGACAATTGAACCTGGTCCTGGACAAACCGAACAGCTTCTTCCTCGTCGATTGAATTTTCGTCAGGCAATTGAATCGTGAAAGGAGGTGTATTGAGTTGAATAACTGGAGCTTTCTCAGAAATCAAAGAATGCTTTTCCTCCTCTGATTGAACCAAGTTTTTTTCTGCAGATGACTTGAAAGTCTGCTCTGAGACAGGGTCAACCATGACATGAATATCTTCATTGAAACTTGAACTTGAAACTTCACCTTTTGCATGCTGATAACTGCTATGTTGATACAAAATAGTTTCTTCTGTTGAAGCTTCAGCAGGCGATTCCACGTGAATTTGGTCAAATCTTGAGAATTCAGAGTCCATAATATCATTCTCTCTTATATCCACAAGATTCTTTGTCCCTGATTCATTTTTATCTACTGGATGCGGCTTTGAGAATTCAGTCAACATCTCGATGGTATTAGAACTGTCCTCCATTTCCCTACTACTCCCTTCAGATTCTCCCTCAATAACAGAAACAGTCTGCTTAACCAACTCGGGCAGCAAACCAAGTTCAGACTCTTCATGCACATCAGAGGACGTAGAGTACAAAGTAAGGTTCTTCCTAAATGCTCGGGGGCTCGAATCATAAACAGGATCCTTGAACGGATTATCATCAACTGATGCACTAGTGATATTAAGATTAGCACTTTTTAGTGAAGGGTGAGTTGAAATGTCTCTCCCTTCAGGAAAAGCATCTCTCCTTTCCTCCAATGTTGACAAACCGTCACCTTCTTTCCCAATGAAGATCCTTTCACTCACTTCTGACGATGATGAAGAGCTTGAACTACTATTGTATCTCTGTTCACCAGCTTCTACAGATGAATGAAATTTAGTTGCTAGGACTCCCTCTGATTTGGCTACATTTCCTTCTTCACAAGGATTTTCCATGTCTCCTAATTGAATATCAAGCTCATCAACATCAGCATCTCTCTTCTCAACTTGGCCTAACTCCAAGGATTCTACATCTTCGGAAGATTGGCTTCCATGTCCAACATACTCTGAAACATCCTCAATCTTGGAGATCGGCTCTGGTTCCCGAGGTATATCTTCTTCAACATTGTCTTCCATCTCAGAAATCAGTTCAGTCTCCTGATATATGACCTCTTCAATGACTCCTGTCTTGGAAATCACCTCTGGTTCCTCAGAAATATCTTCTTCTGCCAGCTTTCTATCTTCCAGATCCCCGATCGAACCGATAGATTCTGTTTCGGGAACAGAACTCACCTTAGAGTCAGTAAGTTCACTTAATTGTGGCTGAAATTGTGAAAAGCTGGTTTCTTCTGAAATCATACCTTCCGGCACAAAATATGGCCTTATTTTGATATCCCTCTTCTCTTGCCTATTTGGAGCAAAAATTGAGGGTCCCACATTAAAACTTTCATGTCTACGGAAAACCGGTTCCTTTGGTTGAAATGTCATAAACTCCTCTCTAAAATCATCGCCTATAAGATCTGGCTTCTCTTCACTCGAGTCATAAGGAATATCAAAAGGATTTCGCCTTGGTAATAAAATAGATGGAGCAGAACCAGGAATCGGAGGTAGCCCAGAATTATCACGAGGAAGGTCAAATGGGTTATGCCTTCTTGTTGAAATTGGTGCAATGTTGAATGGAAGATCAATACTTTCTAAGTCTATCAAGTTCCTTTCCGGCAACATGCTCATATTTTTCCTTGCTCTCCTCCTTGCAATTAAATTTTCTAACCGCTGATTCCTTTCGAGCTCAGAACTTCCCAGATCCATCAGATTCTTTTGGTCCTCTTCCGTCCACGTAATAGCAGGTTTCTTCTGCTCCTCTTTGTCTCCTAGTGCATCTTCTTCATATTCAGCATCTTCATTGTCATCATCTGCAACTTCTAGGTCCACGTGATTTTCGGTCTCATCAGCCGACTCATGACTGCCAGTACTGGCTTTTGGAAAACGTTCTGATGCCGCATCAGATCCATCATGGGACAAATGAACAGGTTGAGGAACATCTTCGTCCAAAAGTGGGTGAAGTTCATCAAGCATTGGAATTATGTCAGTCATTGAAGCATCTGGAGAGGAACTCTCAGCCATATCAGACTCAGAATCTAAAATCCCACACTCTGCGTTCTCTTCCTCCTCCACTTCTTCTATTCGTTTCCATGGTGACCGAGGAGGAGAATCCAGAGAATCTACATTTACCCTCTCAGAATCAAAAGAATCCGCTTGTGACTTATCGTCATCTGATTCAAGATGTTCATCATTAGGAATAGGAGAGCACTGATTCTCCGAAAGTATCTCATTATCAAGTTGCTCTTCTTTCAATTCTCTCTCCTGCTTATGTCTCAAATCACCCGACTCTCTTTGTGCTTCCTCAGTTATCTTATTCTCCCATTTAATTTCCCGGGATCTTTCCTCAATCAATGGCACAGTATCATCCAAACTATCACGTCCATCAACCTCATTCGTTTTACCATTTTCTGAACTCGATTCTGCTGTCAACTTCTCTGCTGAAGCGCTTCTTTTCTCATCATATCTCTCAACTGAGTAGCTCTCACTTCTCTCAACTACAGTAGAATTCCCGGACAACCCAGTTTTCAAAGATACGATCCCGTCGGTTGTTTTCTCGTCTTTTTCAATCTCGGGTAGGTTCGGTTGCCCAAAACTTAAAAGGGTTCCAAGTAAAACAGCAGTACAAATAAGAACTGGAGAAACAGACACGAACAAGGAAAACACAAAAGGAAATGATCTGTGCAGAAATATCAAGAAACACAAAAGACCTACAAGGAGAGGATGACTGCAAACTAATCTAAAACATCCTCTGATTGTACAGATCACAAATTTTCTCATTTTAACTCCAATTTCCAACAATCCAACACCCATTTTCCCCCCAAATTCTTACTCTCAATAAGTAAACCTCAGTTTCAAACCTGCCACGTAATAAAATTTTCCACCAGATTAGTCATATCAATTCCCAAAAACAATAAACAATTAAAAAGTCACACTAATCAAGAATTTACCTTATATAAATCAATCGAGAAACTAAATATCAGATTATGATTCAATCAGTACCTGAAAAGCCAAAAACAGAGGAAGATAAGACTTCCCAGAAGGTAAAAAAATCATCGTAGAAAAAAGTAAGAATTTTATAATAATTGGAAATAATTCAACTTTATCGACTTAAAAATAGAGATCAATATCCCAAAATTGAAGTATAAAATCAAAAAATACTTTACTTCACGTAAATACAATTCTCTGCTTTCCACTTTTTTCTTTCCTTTTTCACCTCAACTAGAGCTATAAATCCAGTGTTCTGTACGAGTTTTTAATATTGAATATTGAATTGCATAAAGCGAAATGGGTTACCCAAATGAAGAGAAAAAGAATGTGAAAATAAAAAGGAAAAAGAAAAGTTGGGATCTTTCTTTTTCAATTTCAACTTCGTGTTCTTTAATTCAAAGGTGATAATATTATAATAATTGTGTTTAACAAGAAAGTTTCATTCGAGGTCATCTAATGTACATGTTTGTTTCACACTAGTCATTTAACTTTAATTTAATTCAATTTGATCATCTTAGTTATTTTTTCTTTTGACAACACAATTTATGTTCTAAAAAGTACAAATTCTGCATTTTAAAAAGGATTGGCCTTTCAATTTTAGCTCATGTTTGGTACACATTAAAATTTTCATTTTTAATCACACATTTTTCAATAAAATAATATTTTTTATCACATCAATAACTTTTCCTTTTTCTTTTAATCACACATTTTCCATCAATCTACCATTCCAGAATATATTCTTTCAAAATAATGTGGCTCAAACACACCCAGGTAGCAAACTAGGTATAAAAAAGTTAAAAGTAAAACAAATAACTCGACTAGTCATGTCAAAAAATTTACTTGTTAGATCACAATTTTGTCGCAAAATTCTTCAATTTTGATAAGGTTCACTAGGAAAATAGTCATATCAAAATTTAAAATATAAGTTTACTGATGAAATTTAAATAAATTTAGTTGAGTGACCAATATGAAATAAAAACATTAATTTATTTCACTTAATGATAGATAATTTATGGTAATCTGCATGCTAATGATGAATCTGATCCGTCGGATTGATCATTATGATTGTATTAGAGGGATGACATCGTTAATATGTTGATTGGAAAAAATAAAAATAAAAAATCAGACGGCTAGGATTTGAGATCACAGCCCCATGATCTCTAAGGCTGAGCGCCTGAGAGTACTCTTTTTTTTATAGAGAAAAAAAATTAATTTTTATGTGTACACAAATCGAGTTAAATGTTTCATTAGCAACTGAACTTTGGATTGTGTCACGACTTACTCATCGAACTTTTAAAATTGTCTCGGTGGCCACTGAACTTCACTCCGTCCAACTCCATCACTCACCCATTTGAAACCGTTAGCAGACGCGTCTACGTGGATGACAGAAAAATGAGTTGGCCGGTTAAATCCTTCCAAATGAGTTCTCATTGCCAAATAAGCAAGGTCCCATCCAAACACGCCATAATCGATTGAAGAACACAACTCTTTCCAATCTGCTGTAAAATAAACTCTCCCCAAATCCAACCCTAAGGCGTGAAACGATTTCCCCCAAATCCACCTCAAGAACCCTAAACCCCCCAAAACAATCCAATTGGTGAGAAGACCAGAAAAAACCCGTTCGAACCGAACTATTGATGAAGATTTTGTTGCGATTTGAACTAAAATAAAGGTAAATTTTTTACTGATTTGTAAGAAAAATGAAAATGCTTATGCTGACCGTCGTTGTTAGGGGAAAAAAAGTGAAACATCACACCAGAAGCAAAGATTAACATTGTTGGCCGTCTTCTTGGTATTAGTGGCTACTGCATCATTCTACCTCCTGCCACTATATCATTCATTTATTTTTCTTTGCTCAAAATTCATTCACCAAAATGAGTAGAAATGTTTTCCCTCTCTTTTTTTTTTTCCCCTATCTTCTTCATCTTCAGCATGATTGTTAACTGCCAAATAGAGAGAATAAAAATATTATCTGACTAACAAAATGAAAGGAAATGTTACTTCAGCAATGAAACTAATTTATAAGCTTTCGTTTAATATGATTTTCAATCTGATTTCATTTTCAGTTTTTGGCTGTTGTAGCACATTATAATGGGGGGAAGAACAAAGGAATTTGTCATGGTTGTCGGAAGTCGGGCCACTACTTGTTGGATTGTCCAACAAAGAAACCGTGCCCAGTATGCGGCGAGAGAATTAAAAAATGCATGGAGGTTGAAAAGAGGACAGAAAACTTAGGACCGCTATTCTTTTGTTGCACTAACGATTGCACTCATTTCAAGTGGCTCGACAAAAATGAATATTTCAAGTGCTTCATCGGAGATTCACGAGTTGTCGGGTTTGTTGAAGCACGTTGCTAAAATAATCGAAGAAAAGGACGTGGATATCTCTGTCAAATTTACTTTTCGTAAGGGAAAAGGAGAGAAGGATAATGGGAAAAGGAAGGAGCTCCGTGAGACCCCATGTCATTTATGCTTTTCTCAAATATGTGTAATTCGGTGTCCTAAATTTCAATGTTAGTCTCAAGTTCAATGTGTGTAATTCACTATCATTTATGTTTGTAATTCACTGTCCTAAATTTCAATGTTAGTCTGAATTTCATGTGTGTAATTCACTGTCATTTATGTTTTGTAATTCACTGATTTTTTGAGTGCTGTTAGGGTACTCCTGCCAAGAGTTTTAGTGGGCCTATTGGAATTATTTTATCTGACTCTGTTTTGGAATTTTAGATCAATTTTAACCATCTATTTGTGTGAATGTCTGCGTGTGTGATGGGTGGTCTCTAATTTGCACAAACTCAGGGCTGTGCTGTGGTAGAGACTCTAATTCCCTGTCATTTATGTTTGAATTTGAATGGATTAATGCAATGATGAATGCAACACAACTTTCAACCTTACATATCAGTAAAAAATCTGGAAAAGGTCATTATCTTGATGCTTGTGCAATTACCAAGACTATCCAAAAACATCAAAAAGTATTTGTAGGGAAGAAATAAAATAACACCAGGAAAGGCACAAAGAGAATACAAAACAGTCCCACTCCACAATCTCATGGAAGATTTTCTTCCTCATCTCTTGATAAAAATATATACCAAGATGTAATCCAGAACAATATTATCATTTACAAGCCTAAATCATTTACACTGGACAAAATAATATCTCTTGAGAGGCTTTCTTTCACACGTGCCCGCCGCAACATCTTGCTAAGCAGCTACTTGGTTGAAACAAAAAACAAAATACTAGGCACCAAAAAGGACAGCAACTCCCATCACGACGTCCCAAAAAAAAAAAAAAAAAAAGCAGCAACACCACGAACTGAGGATTTGTATGTCCTGATCAAAAGTGAATTGAGGAAAATGATAACTACCATCCTCATCTGATGAACATTGGGAGACTAGATCCTCTCACGACGAAAGGTCTAATTCATCCAACTCGTTCTCGTTGCCTTCTTCTCGTTCTTCTTGAACTTCATTGTCATGGCCGCCCGATCCAATTTCAATCCCATCAATTACGTTTCTATCATATTCGATGTCATCGTCCTCGGACTCAAAGTCGTGGTCTGATTCTACGAAGTCCGGATCTTCCTCATACTATGTAATACAATTCAACCACATTAGATTCGTGTAATGGGAGTTACAAGGTTTTGTGTCAGTTAAGATTTCTCAACTTGGTAATGGAGCTAATAAAAATTTTCGTAGCCTCTTTGTAAGTATCTCCCATTCAAACTCACTTGCAAAAGATTGATGCTAAATAACTAATTTTGAGTATAGAAAATCTTAAGTGTAACAAGTCCCCTTAACATGCCAAGAAATGAAATCCCATTATTCCATTAGCCAACGAACTATCCATGTGACCAGCGGCCAAATCAAATTATGAGACACCAACATAATAACATATCCTTAGATTAGAAACCAGACACCCACTAACAGTAATTGCATTCTATATCAAACTAACAATATTTGATACCTGTAAACCCCAATGCCAAATAGAAACCCATCTCCAAAAATTCAATTCTTTACATATGAATGATGAAATTAACTCAATTAAGAATCATCTTTACCATCACAAATCAAACAGAAAACTCAAAAGGTAAGGATTCAAATCAAATTTTACTTGATTGGAAGAGATGGAGAAAACCACAGAGTGTGAAAGAGGAGAATTGGCCGACTCGGTTTGAGAAATCTCTCACCATATGGGAATTTGTTTTGAAATATTGCTTCATATGTAAATCCTCAAACTCCAAAAATATTCTAAAGAAATAATTATAAACCAATCTACAGGTCAAATGATCCAAAGGCCTGATCCAAATTCAGTTTCTAGGTATCCACAGCAAAGCAAATCAAAGAAATTGCAAACAAACTTAATCTCTACGAGTGTAATAGTTCCATCCGAAAACATCTCCAAACACTCGAATTTACCTTCAACAGTTCCGTCCATGTGCACGCTCAAGCGTCTTGCTCGAAGTCGAACAAGACGAAATCAAATAGACGCTGCTTCTGGTTGGGCTTCTCACCGATTTGATTTTTTTGGGGGTTTAGGGTTCTTGAGATGGATTTGGGGGAAACGATTTAGGTTTCTCACGGCTTGGGTTTGGAGAAACTTTCCAAATTGGGTTATATGAATTTAGAGTCGTGTTTCCAAAATTTGGTTATGTCGTGTTTGGATGGGACCTTGCTTATTTGGCAATAAGTTGGCGAATAAGAACTGATTTGGAAGGATTTAACTGGCCAACTCATTTTTCCGTCATCCACGTAGACGCGTCTGTTAACGGTTTCAAATGGGTGAGTGATGGAGTTGGACGGAGTGAAGTTCAGTGGCCACCGAGACAATTTTGAAAGTTCGGTGAGTAAGTCGTGACAAAACCTAAAGTTCAGTGGCCAATAAAACATTTAACTCGTACAAATCATTAAGGGTCGAATTTAAGATCGGACTAAGAAATTATGCAGTATACGTATAGTAGGCCGAGCCACGCGACGATCCATTTCAAGTGGCATCGCTTTCATTTCTTGTGCAAATTTCACCTTTCACCCCTATAGCTTCATGATATATTCGTCACGCCGATTAATTCCCCCCACGACATAGTGCTTGTTTAGAAGTGATTTTTTTTTTTTGAAGAAATCTTCCACTGTGCAACGATGGTGGGCCCTATCAGACGTGCCTCAAGGATCCCAATTTCGATATCCGGGATAGTAATGAAACATCAGTAAACCTATGATCAATCAATCTCACACACAAACACATGTATCACTGTTAGTATGATAATATTAAAAAGCTAGTTGGGAACGGAGAGACGAGAGAATCAAGAGAGAAAAAAAGAAACTCACTTATGATTTTCATCTTGTGCAAGGACATGGAAAAATACAAAATAAATTTTTCATGGCCAGGGGAGATTTGCATGAAAACAAATATTTATATTCAAAGTATGTTTACACGAAATCCAAATGCAGCAGCAGAATGCCACAAGGAATGGAGAATGAAGAAGAATAAATTAACTAAAGAAGAACAAACTTCACCAACAGTAATTTCTAGTTAAAAGAATTTCCAAGACAGCACAAGAGCACGGGTGTAACATACCTACAATTTTCACTCTCGGCAAATCTTGTTTCTGTCCAAACAGCCTGGCTCCAACAACTCAAATAGCACAGCATAAAAACTTGACAAATGTTTGTGCATCAAATAATGCAGAAGGATATATTCACACACCTGTGCAATTAAGGTTTCGTCCAACATTATACTGGATGGTATCTTCCATTTCCACAAAGGCACGAACATTAATCCAAAGGGTTGATTTTCTCGTGTCCAGGAAAAGTAAATATATTGAAATTAATTTCAATCAGATCTGTCGTTTTCATATGCTCAACTTATTGAAGACAGAAGCATGCCCTGACAAAATCAGATAAAAAATATAACAGAGTGCATATGACAGCATAGCTATATATACATTGATCAGATACTAACATTAGGAAAGTAACTACATTCAGATACTAACAACTGTAGCACTTCCAAGTCCTAACACATCAACCAGGATCATCATTGATATCATTTTAAAAGTATGCATCTAAAGCCTGAAACTGAGCACATAAATCCTGTATCACTAAGAGCATGTTTGGCTAAGATTAAAAGTTCTTACTAGTACTAAGCAAGCAGTTAGAAGTAAGAAAAAAAAATAACCAGAAAAAAAGTAGCTTTAAAGTTAAAAAAGGTAATTTCTACCTTTAATTTTTGAAGCTTAGCTAAACATGCTCTAAATGCATTTCCTAATCTCTGAAAGCTCACTATACACTGAAATAAACCTAGCAATATTTGACCAAAAAATTAATGAAAACAAAATAACGGTTACAGCGATTCCCAAACAACACGATCATAAATTTCTTAACTCAGTGCCTACTGGAAAACATTGTAGAGTCTTCCCTGCATCATGATCATAAACCTAGGGTTCAGAGCAACAATTTCAGACACTTGTCTTATGTGAGTGCTGTAAAATATTTCACAACTGTTGTGCTTCCACTGTGATTTCAAACCTCTCAGACATGAATGAAAAACAATTATAATGAAGATACATACATCAGATTCTGTTGATATGAAAAGTAATTAGATTGCAAAAATATAGCTAATTTTCAGTAACTCTTCTACATTTACATATATTAGTTTGGTTTGTACAGAAACAAGAAATTTGAGTTTCCAGAAAATTGAAAAGAAAAGGTTGGAACACGAAAATTGTGACAAGGAAGAAGAAAAGAATAGTCATATCAAACTATACAATATCATGAGTCAGATTCAGTCATGCATAGCTTACATCCGAGTTCTCTATGGGGTCAAAATGGGAACAGTAGTTATAAAGAAGTTTTCTCTATTTAAGGCCTCGCAATTTCAGTTCTTCAAGTTGAAATTACCATCTTGATGAGATCACAAATTTCTTTTGCTTTCTATAAATAAGTGCTAATTTCTGAACTTATATCCATATGAGACATAGAAAAGCTTCCTTCATATGGAAGAGTTAGTTTTCTTGGCACAAGCACCAGCACAGCATCGCCACCCAAGGAGAGATATCTCCTCGAGTCATATCTTTCTAAATTCTACTACATAAGTTATATTTAACAGCATAATCAGAAAGAAAATGCCACAGTAATCAAATCTAATAATTGAGCAGGAGAAACAGAGTTCTATTTTATTTACACTTTATAGCATTGAGTTACATGCAAAATAACATATCTCTTCAGGATCAAAGCCATCAACAACAATTAGTTTCAATCAACAATGAACAAATCCTGAAAATACACAATTATTCACTAGTTGTTCGCATACAAAAATCTGATGAAGTTGTCCCGGGGAAATTACTATCTCGTCAAAAAGGATAATCCTTATCTTTAAGGTCATGAGCAATGTTGCAATCAGCAAAATCCATTTGTTCCACAGAATTAAGTAGCAAGGATTAGAACATCACCAAGCTAGTAGAAGTCCCAACAACAAATGGTTCCATTAGTAGTCTTGTCAAAAAGTAAAACACGATTCCCAAAGTAATCGATATGGGAAGCGCTGGCAACGCATGACGACAGATTGCCAACAATATGAGAGTACATCCAAGTCCTGATATAATCGCGAGATAACAAGCATAAACAGTCATCAAATCATACATCGCCGCCCTACCCACCAACACACTATAGAAAACAAAATCCCCAAGGCCAAGCTTCAACCCACTTAATCCTGTTCTAGCCATATCCTCCCCCTGACACTCATTATCTCTGGATCCGCTATTACTACTATTAAACTCGAACAAGCCAGCATTATCGTTGTTTGTCCTCTCACTTGGGGTTGATAGCCTTTCAATTAAACTACTACCACCAATCAAAGGAGAGCTCTCTCCTACATCCTCTCTCACTACTTCAATCTCATTACTTTCATTTTCCAACAAATTGATTATGGACTCCCCATCCCAATTATAGTTTTCATTATTATCATTATCATTCCTCAACACCACTTGCAACTCAACCGCACCACCATTACTTCCACTATTATCTCCCGTAACCCCACCGACCAAAAGTCCCAAACTCGAGCCCCTAACACCTGACCTACCCATATCCACAGTTGGTCTCGCCTCGTATATCAAAGCTGGCAACTCTTCATCTCGACTTGCTGCCAACTCCACCAACAATTTTAACGGCCCACCAGGCGCCAAAACTGCCACCAAATCATAAACAGCCAGCGCCACCAACAAAACCCAAGTAGTCCATTCAGGCAACTTGGTAAACCACGCCGCCACAGTAGTCCCCAAAGCCACCATATAACTCTGCTTCAACACAATCGGTCCGCGACTCGACAGAACACAAAGAGTACCCACAATCGTAAAATTAAAATGCAAAACACAGAACGTAACAACATCAACAGGAAAACTAAAATGCTGAATCAGTGAAAGCAGAACTGAACCTCCCATAGACGAAAACACAGCAAAGGCAGAAAAACGCGTGTAATGCACGAGAAATTTAGTAAAGTTATAGTAGTAAAGGAGAACAAGAAGGAATGTCACAAGAGCTATTAGGATAATGAAAACGGCGGCGTTTAGGAGAGAACCCTCAAGTTTTTGTGCGGTAGAATCGGTGGGGGACTCCATGTAGACCAAATTGGCGGCGGTCCTGATGGTGGTGGCGGTGGAGGGATTGTAGAGGGAGTAGACAAGAAGGACTACAAGGAACATGCAGATGGAAACTGGAGACATTACGCCTATGATTTCTTGGCCGATCGAATCTAGGATGCTGCCGCCGGGCTCCATTCTTGTAAAAAAAATTGCGATTGGGGTGATGGAATAGGGGGGAAGCAAGGGAAATGAATTGAAAGAGGAAAGAAAATGGAGGGGAGAGGACCGATTCGGGAGTTTTTTGGTTAGGAGGATTATTTCAAACAGTAGAAGTGGATTCTTGCAATCTCTAATGGCTGCAAAATTTATGGTCTAAGTAACGAGCCTAGTGAAAATTACGCAAAACAAGAGTTTTCAAAATTCAATTTCAAATTTTAGATATAAGGTTTCACGTTTTAAAAATCTAATATTTTATTTTTAAATATTAATTATTAATCATACAATTTTCATCACAAACCATAATCACTTTTCCTCCTCTTCTTACTCTCTTCTCTCTCCGTCTTCTCACGACGACGTCGTCTGCTCAGTGCCGATCATCGCTGCCGTGCGGATGCAAACCCTAGAATTTTCCTCTTCCTTCTCTCGTCTCACTGTCTTTTCTTTTCTCACTTTCTCAGATCGACACTGTCGAACGGACTGGCGTGATCGAAGTTGCTGCTACAGCGATCATTGTGTAATGAGAAGACGGTGTGGGCGTAGCGATGGATCTATGGTGGTGGTGGTTGGGTGTGGTGTGGTGTAAATGGAGATAGAGAAGACGGCGGTGGTGGTTGGGTGTTGTGGGTATTGCGGTGCGCGGTGGTGGTAGATTTGTGTGATGTGGGCGTGGCAGTGGTATGTGGATCTGTGCGGTGTGGGCGTGGCGATGGATCTGTGATGAGGTGGTAGTTGTGTGTGGTGTAAATGGAGACAGAGAAGATGGTGGTGATGTGCTGTGGATGGTACGATGCGGTGCGCGGTGGTGGTGGATTTGTACGGTGTGTGGTGATGGTGGTGGGTCTGTATAGCGACGTTGGCGGTGGTGTGTTTTGGTCGAGAGGTGGCGGTGGTTTTGACGGTGACGATGACGGTGATGGTGATGGTGGTGAGGTGATATCATAAATATTGGTGGTGGTCACAGATTATTTAGTTGTTTGTGACCATTAAATTCATTAATTTGTGACCGATAAACAATATGTGACAAATGAAAAATATAAATTGTGATTTAAAAATTGTTAATTTGTGATCGATAATTTGACAATTTGTCACTGTCTACTAAGTTGTGACCTATAATGTGTGATTTGTGACCGATGAATTAGTTGTGACATTTCAATTTTTTTATTTGTAACCGATGAACAAATTGTGACTTACAAATTTTTTGAATTGTAACCGTAAAATAATTTGTAACTTATAAAATTTCTAATTTGTAATCGTAAAATAATTTGCGACTTATAAAGTTCCTGATTTGTGACGATGAACAAATTGTGACATATAAAATTTTTGAATTGTTATTGTAAAATAATTTGTGACATTTCAATTTTTTATTTGTGGCAGATAAACAAATTGTGACATATAAAATTTTTGAATTGTGACCGTAAAATAATTTGTGACGTGAAATTTGTGACTTGTGACCAATTATATAGAATTTGTAATCAAATTATATGTAATTGTGACATTAATATATTTAATTAATAAATATATGTTTAATTAATTAATTTATAAATAAAATTTTATGGGTGAAATTTAACCTTAGTTATGAAATTTTCCCTTTTATCTATATACTAGTCGTATGCCCATACAATATACAAGCTTTGGTATTTTTAAGATAATATTAGTGTGTGAAATATTAATGGTAAGCTAAATTATTGTGAAATGTCAATAAGTTTTTATCTAACATAATAATTAGTAAAATCTTATAATAATAATATTCAAGTAATATTTAAATGAAAAAATTTTACAATGAAGAAATTAATGGAACAATATTAATTATTTCTAAACTTGCTAATGTTTCAAAATATTTATAATACACACTAAACAAGGAATAAAGTTTAATGAAAAATAAAAGAACGAAAATATTATATGATAATCATAACGTCAAGGAAATGCAAATGTAGGTTTGACTTCTGCGCAGACATGAGAATCCTTCAAGTTCTGAGTTTTAGTCGGTCTCTACAGGAATGTGAAAGAGTTTCTATTATCTGCATGAAAATTAGTAATGTACTAAGTGATTAATTACATAATGAGAAGAATAGATGAAAAGTGTAGGGAGGAAAAAAATTTATAGGTATATTCATTTGTATATTAGTCGTTGCAAATATATAAGGAGAAGTGAAAGAGGTTAAAAACATAGTTATACTTTGAAGTTATTGTGTTAATTATTTGGTGTCACCAAAAGTAATCGACTAAGTCATTATTAATTTTATAACTGAAATATTACTTCAAGGAATAAAAATACTACATGTGAATGGTTAAAGAATCCGTACATTTAGCCTGCTATGACCACGAACAATTTTGATCATGAGTACATGCTATTTGTCGTTAAGAAGATCATATGTCTCAATGTTGGTCATGGTAGAAATAACCGACTAAAGTTCACAAAAGCATACAAAATTTACAAGCATAGATGATAATGTTTAACAAAAAACAACATTGCTAGTTTATAATTAAGTAACAACAACACATTCGAGCAAAAGTGAACGAAACTTTTAGAAGCATACGAAGTTCAGAGACAATGTTTCCGACTGGAATCGACATGCTCGGTCAGGTCACGGAGATCGAGGAGCAGCGCCTCGACGGGGATCGTTGTGATTTTTGTGTATGTGGAATGAAGTTTTTTTTTTTTTTTTTGAATGTTTTCTAGTATTAATATGATGTGTAAATGATTGTGAACTTTTGTAATTTTTATTAATGTTTTTGAATTAAATTATTAATAAGTGAAATTGTATTTAGTTTGTGTAAAATGTAAGCAAATGATACCACCTAAATTTAATTAAGTAGAATAATGAAATGTTCGTTAAAAATAAAAAACAAAAAAATATGCACACAGCGCGGAGTTCACGTGAACTCCGCTCTGTGCGGAGTGACCAATTAATATATATTTTTTGTTCTCGTGCTTCAAATACAAAACATTAAGAAGGAATGAATTATGCCAAGTTTGTAAGAGAGACCAGATCTCTGATTCTACATTCTTTACGTTGTTTCGGCCTCTGCATAGTGATATCATATCAAAACAGTGATTCGACTTCAAATTCGACTTGAAATTTCAAACAAGAAAGATAAACATTGCACTTGATACATACTTGATCTTGGAAAGGCTTTGGAATGCTATAGTTGTGACTCTGAATTTAATTTTGTGGCCATTCATCAATGCCTGAAATTTATTTAATTCCATAAAGATCAACAAGAAAGAAAAAAAGTGAAAAAATAGACACTTGAAATGATTAAAGTTACACATTAATTATTGCTAGTCGTCAGTTAATGCTATCCATGCTCTACAGAACAGAAACGTTTACACCTCAAGAAATAGCAGGCCATCTAAAACTTTAACCTGAAAAAAAAAAAGTTGACCTCTCAAAAGATCCCTGTCTAGAGCCAATTCAAATTCAGACTGTTGAGAAAACATAATTTGACCAAATTGAGAGACGAAGGGACCCACTTTTTTTACTTTAACGACCAAAAAATCAATGAAAATGAGATTTTAATCGGATCCCGACAAGTTAAAAAATAGAAATCATAACCAACTAACAATAGATTCGCTAAACCTTTTTCTGGAATAATCTCACCATCTCGGATTGGTAAAGAATTCCGGATACTGCCATACTCTTCAACTATAATTGACTTAAACGCAAAAACACAATGCATGTTTGGGGTTGCTTTTTTTTTTTTGACCTAGAGAGGGTTAGTATCAAAATAAGTTATTTTTACATAAGTTTGACGGATAAAATAACTCAAAATACCCTTAATAATGGTTAAGACATTATTCTGTTTATAAAAATGTACATTTGTACCACCATTAGGCTTAAAAATCTTTCATATGGTCTATGATTCATAGAATTCGAATATGTGATTATTATCCCACCTGGAAATTTGATCTTTGATTTAAAAATAAATAAAAATAAAAAAGGACACTCTCATTACACATTATGGGACCAAATGAAATTTATAAAATTAAACTTAAATCCAGGTTCATGATGTGCGATAATTTTCAAAAATTCGATATCACAGAGATTATATAAGAGATGTGGAAAAATAGCAAAAATGGACTTGCTATAAAGACAATCAACTAAATCTCTGTTCAAAACTATCTTCAAAGGCACATCAAATTTCATCAGTCGCTGAACAAAATTACTAAATAATTATTTATAGGTGATAGAAATAAAAAATTAGAGATCTTCGAAATTGAGTTTGATGTTGAGGTACCGATCCTCCCGTAAAGCTAAATCGTTCTTTATTTCCCCCTCACTTCTCGTTCCACCAAATCCTTAATGTTTAAGAAGAACAACTGCACATGAAATCAAAAGAAACCAAATCCAAGTAAACATAATTAAATTACAATTAAAAAAAAAAAAAAAGGATGCAAAAGAATGAAGAGATACATTACCATATTTTCATTGGTGGGAGAGAATTGGGGATGCACCTAAAAACCTTCAAATATTTTAGACCAAAAACCCATCTTTATCATATTCATCCCACCCTTCTTCTGCTCAGAAACACCACATGACAAATAAAAAAATTCAATTGAAGACCTTGAATTATTAACAACACCAAAACACCAAATCATTTTAGATAAAAATCTTTGTTCGATGATCTTTCGATCCACAAGGCTGTTTGAACTAAAAAAAAGAACAGAAATCAAACACGAGAAATGATATCACCAAAACAATATGGAACCTTACCCGATGGATTTCACTAATACGTCATCAACATATTGCATGGAAAAACAAGCAAACAAAAAAGTTAGTGTTTATCCAAATATTGATTGCACATGATTAGTCAGATATATGAAACGTCTACTATTAACCATTTCAAGTTGATTTCTTCAAGTAATTATATATATAAAATACTTGAATCTTAACTATATTTCTACCTGTTCATTTCTTTTTAGATGCCAAAAAAAAAATAAATAAATAAATAAAAATAAAAAAAAAAAATTGATTTGAACAAGGCAGCTCCTCTTGAATCCAAGAAAAACTTTATCTGGACTAATTCTACAAACTGATTTGATTTAACTGCTGAGTAAAATAATTGAAAAGGCTCAATAAAAGTAATATCACATCCAATTGGTTAAAATATTGTCTAACCAATTTTCTCAAATTAAATATTTTAATTAATTATTAATGGCTAAAAGCATAAAATAATATCGTTCATTGTGGGACTTGAACATATATTATTCGAACTTCATAAATTTTCACACAAGCAAATTGTAAAACATAACACGAAGAAAAAACATACCATCGGTCGAGTGTGGAGGACTTTTTACTTCATGGAAGAAAAAACACAGAAAAAGGTTTATCAGAAATCAATATGAATCGAACGCTTTGATAGCTCTTAATAATAAAATATTAAAAGGAATAGAAAAGATTGAAAAAGAAAAGGAAACAAAAATGTAGATTCAACAGTATAACTAAACAAACCCGAAGAAATCGCAAAAATAAAAAAAAATAAAAAAAAATACACACGCACAACAAGAATACGAAAGGAACATACTTTAAGTATTTTAGGTTCGATAAATAGAAAAAAAATAAATGATTCAACAATACAACTAAAGAAATCGAAAGAAACATTTAAAAACATTCACATCTACGAAAATTCAAAATCAAAAGAGAATCAAGGAAGAGAAATTACCTCAAATTGTATTCTCTCCAAATCTAAAATAATCAACGATTTTAGAAACAAAAGAAAAAAGCAAAGTATGAACTTGCGTGGGACCGAAAGTGAGATTGAAGAGTGAAAAAACTTGGAGTAGAGTAAAGTTTCAAAAGATTTGAGAGGAAGAATTAATTGGAAGATATTTTTTAGAAAATATGTATTGAAGATATTTCATCCATTTATTTATTACTATATTATGAAAAAGGAAACTATTAACATACGAGTTCAAAAGAGGTCAGGTGTGAAAACTAATATGACAAATAAATAGTGAATCAAGGATTGCCTCTTTTAAGACAAGGAGGGATCCACTCCTTCAAACCTTCAAGTAGAACCTTGTAATAAAAGTGACCATTGCGATGAGTTAATCCAGTAATCCCCTCAATTTATTTATTACGTTCATTTATGCACATCTAAACACAGTTCTTTTAACTATTAGGATTACAGAATCGAAAGGTCCAATTCAATTCAGTTGTACGTAGGACATAATCAAAGTGGTAGCAAAAAGACTATACACACAACAAATTTGTCGAATCGACAAACTTGAGGAACTCTCACTTTCGTGTAAATAAAGATAAACAAGAAAAGAAAGAACGCAAGATTTATGTAATTCAACAATGTGACAAACTCTGGATCAATCAACTACTACAATAAATAACAAGAGAAGTGAAAATCTCTCTCAAAAACAAATATAAGCTCACAAAATTATCGATCACACAAACCAGAGGCTCCCAAAATAATAACTATTACTTAACTAAGCGATTCAAGAATGTGCGTGCTATAGTGAATGTTGAAGAAATCCCTACTATTATAATTATACAATCAATTCAAGCTCCTACAATTACACACTCAGTTGGAATTTTAAGTTAATGGTAATAGTACAAATCCCAGGAGTTCGACTGGTAATCACGAACTGCACAGGATTTTCAAAGCCAGGACTCATTTTGCAAAAAACGTGAAAGCCATTAGATGAAGAGCTCTGTCAGTTTGGAGTCCACGAAGAGAAATGCAAAGATAGGCTAGAAAAGTTCAATAAACACGTTTGAATCCTATGCAAAAGGATTTCCTCCAATAGATGCAACATGGCCTTGTGCCGGGACATTCCTGCAAGAATACCAAACAAATGATTGGGGATGATTATGATTTATCATCAAGCAGTATACAAAGGCAATTACTTAAATCCAGAATCCGGATCGTTAAGGTATTTTACATAAGAAATTCACAATTTAAGCATTTGAATGACATATATCATCACTTACAGTTTTTTATTTCTCCCACGTTATCACTGAACAACTTGCAGGTTAATTAAAATCCCCTCTTCCAATCTAATTTTCATTCATGATCTTTTCTCTTAGTTTGAGTTTTGAAGATCTGATTCTCTATCTTTATCTATATTATATTCCATTTCTGCAACCAAAGTCGAGGAGTATGAAAAGAATTCACAAACTAATAGTATGCAGGAACTATCAAAATTTCCAAACTTCGCCAGGACAAGGAAAAAATGTTGTAGTTTGTTTGAAATTTATAACAGAATTGATACAAGAGTAAATAAATAATTAAATAATGTTCATCGCAATCAGAAATCAGACCATAATACCATAATCAATCAATTTCATGTAACCTTATAAGTCAAACCATTGACATATTTTAGAAAGCTTTATATAGGTTCAACTCTAAGGCCAACCACAAAAGAAACGAGCCACAAACAGATTATAACATAGATATAATCAACAAAACATAAAGCCAGTCAATACAGAAAAAGACAGAATGTGAACATACGGTATCTGGCTGCTTGGTCCTTGTCTAGCAATAAATCCCAATGAGCCTGCGGGGTAAACCATCATCAGAAAGGACACACAACGATAAAATAAAGATTTTTTTCCTTGAAGAAGATGATAGTCAAATGAAAATGAAGTACCAATGGGAGGATCAAATGTCACTCCACCAGGAACATAGCATGTAACTGGATTTTGGGGAAACCAAGACTGAGTTACGCCACCAACAAAGGAAGTTGGTAAACTGCTATTTGGAAGTGCCGATTGCAAAGAGTTCATGTCCCAGAACTGAGACTAAAAGTGAATCATCAAAATTAGAAATAATTCACCGAATATCAATAATTCTCTTTAACTACTACAACAAAATATCCACATTTTATGATCTTGATTAATACAAGCCGATTGTACAAAAAAGAAAAAGAAACAAATCAGTGTCACACTCAGTTCTCTCCAGAAAGTGAGAAACAACTTAACATTTCCAAATTTTAAACCAATGTATCTTGAAAAATATTGTTACTATCATGATAAGCAAGTTCCAGTTAAATGCAACTTAATAAATGATGACAAGAATGCCTCTTCCTTCCAACACCACCACATCCCTCACTCTTGAAAAAATAAAGGTCAAATGGATGCCAGGCAACCAACGTAACAACAGAATAAAGCACCTAGATCCAACTTTTTTTCAACTAAGCACATGGTACATCCTATTATTGAGTTCACAACAAAATCAAGGAAGCATGGAAACACCTCTTAGGGTCGCAAGTCCATGCCCTGGATATATCTGGGACACAGACATGCCCACAAGCTAAAGGCAATCAACAAGTACTCTACTAATTAGTTTGTAATTGAACTTTCTATTAATTGTCAGTTGTCACCCTAGTAGTGCACCACATATACAAAGATCATAGGATTTATCCGTCTAACAAAGGTATATGATCTCCAAAAGCATTTACAATATGATCTAGTTAGCAGCTCTGAATTGAACATTTAACAACTAATCTAAATCACAGTTTGTCATGTATCAATCAAGAATAAACAAAGTAAAACATCCATAACGCAGAAAAAATCAGTGTTTAGTCATTTTGTGACCCAGGTGAGAAACATAAATCAAAACCTTGTTCCTTTTCTCTACTTGGAAAAAAAAAAAAAAAGGCCTCCAGTCCACTTATCCCAAGATCTAGAGGGCAAGTCATTTAACGCAGGACCAAAGAATAAATAAGTAAATAAGACATACCATATTACTAGATTCCATGTCAGAATCATCGGGAAGATCAAATGGATTGGAAGACCTGTGATTTGTCACGTTTGAATGTACTACATCCTATAAACAGAGTGGAAACATATCATAAATGAAAGAAGTGAACACTAATTTAAATGAAAAATTAGTCATTAGTGCAAGAAGGCTCAACCAAAGTAATAGAACAAACCACTGCAGGAAGCGAGTGGAAATCATGCGACAATACACTGGCATGAGATGTTATACTAGATAAAGGGTGTCCACTATTGTCTGCAGCTCTTTGAAATACATCATTACCCAAGGCCTGCAAACAAAAAAAGCATGCAACTAAGTGCAAGAAGAGTAACATATTCATCAGCATTAACAGGAAGATATTGCAACCTCATATATGCTAAATCCAAGACACTGATGAGCATCTGAAGTATATGGGCTGGTGACTGATTCGCTACTTTTGACAGTGTTCTCAGTTGACTGTTCTCCTTCGGAATCTTCGAACGCATTCCATGACTGCACAACATTAAAAGCATACAACTTCCATAAACATATAAGATCATTGAATATAAACAGAATCAAGTTCATGTTCCCCTGGTCATATATGCTACAACCAAATTGTCTGGCCAAGGCCAAAGTTATTTATCTTCTTGTACACACAGGCCAACAGAATAGTGTTTACTTGAATGCTCGTTGCTTTTGTGGTTGCCTCAAAATTTTGAGCACCTTCACGCCATAAATTAGACATATCTGCAGAAGGTCGATGGTCAGAAGAATCTTGTGAGGACGGATTATGCTCAAGCGATCCCAAATCTATGTTCTGTAGAAAACTCAAGTCAGAAGATGGTACTATGGCAGGGGTCGAATTTTCGATTCCCATATATGATGCATTCCGAGGCATGTCAAATGTTGCCCATCCTTCATTTTTTGGCATTCCCTCAGATATTTTTCCATTGGAACCTGTAGAGGATTGCTGCTGAGGCATCTCAGCAAATAAGTCTAAAGATGAAGAAGGAAGGGTTTTGGATGGTTGATGTGAGTTGAAAGTTGGAAATGAAGGATTAGAAGATTGCTGGAACAAATCAACGGATTGAGCTGGAGATGACTCTGGAAATTGAGTCATACCAGCTGCTGGAGATGCTGAGGTAACATTTTGTGGTGCAAAGGGTGCGCTGAATAGATCCAAGCTATCGAAGTTCCCAGATACTGAACGCTGTGGTTGATGGGAAGTCTCAGCAGATTGTCCCGATTCTGAGGCAATTTCCAGCAAGTTAAAAGAATTTACTGATGTGAAAGACGTGGAATTGCTATCAAATGACCCAAAGCTTCCTGAAGATGCACTTATCTGGATTTAAAATTATTGCAGAATCAGTAAATTAGGTAAAACAGTCAATGACAGGTAAAAGTAACTATCCAAAAATTTCATGATAAATTAATGGCCAGCAAGTAAGACACAGTCAACATAGGAACTAGAGACAAGGACTCAGCTAAAGAAAATCATATCTATGTTACTGGATTAATGAAATGACAATATTTTGCTGTTGTATCATCATTAAGCAAAATATTATCATGTACCTCACAATTTCTCAATTATTAACGACTGAAAGTTTTAAATTCGTAACCATCATAATTAGAAACCATCTTCTTATTTTTCCACAAAATCAAAAGTACAAAATATATTAATAAGGCACCAAGGAAAGGGCAATTCATGTAAAAATAAATAAAAATAAAAAAACCGTTTTTATACAACTAGTAATGGTGAATGCCAACCAGAAATTCTAAATGAGAGTTTTAATAATGTTCATACATCCACAAACTAAATAAGGGTAAACAAAGAAAAAATACAAATTTGAAATTTTAGATCATTTTAAACTTCAAAATTGTCTCCTGAATTGAACCACAACTTACGTGCAGGAATTTCATTTAAAAAACAGTTAAACATCGATTGGAAGATTGAATCGGGCAATTTTAAGAAGATTGTAACAATACTTGTCCAGAGGAAAATTTAAATTTTATAGTAAGAAGATTTGAAAATTTTCATTTCCACTTTTTTCCTTTTCCTTCTCATTGTTTCTCTGCTCCTTTTTTTTTTTTTTTTTTTTAATTTTCAAGGTAGAGGAAATGTTGGTATGCTATTTATTCCACAGCTGGCAATGCATTCCTAGTGCATCTAATAGTCAGAAAGAAAAACACAAATCTTCAAATTTTGAAGCACACGGGAATAAGAGAGCAAAGAACTCCATAATCAAGGTCATAACCTCAATTTGATCCTTGATTTTAATAAAGACAAGTACCAGAAACCAATACTCGTAGAAAAGGTCCAAGGAACTCCCTGTTTTACCAGAATGCACACAGACATGAGAGAAACCTGACCTGTGGATGCAACATTCTTCCTCCATCTCTTTTGGTGTATGCATCTACATGGTTGGAAACTGCTTGATGCCGTACAACTTCACTTGAACTATCTCTCGACATTGCATTGAAGGGGCTTCCAATGTCTTTCTGGGAGGAAGGTGATAGCACATCAGACCTGTCCTCGTATACATTATCATTAGCACGGCCAGGACTCAAGAAACTAGACAGTTTTCCTCCGTATAGGCCTCGATCTGACCCAGGCTTTCTAGTGAGTCCAGGTGCGTGTTTCCCATAGCGTCGTTCTTCATACTGAAAATCATATGGTGGACTTTGTGAATAAGAATGGTATGAACTTGCTCTCCTTGTCTCATCTTCCTGGCGTTTTGCGTTCTGACAAATCAGAGTATGATCATAATTTAGTCTCCATTTAAGGTTGCGTGGAAATAATTGCCATGGATAAATCAAAAAAAGTAAACCTAATAAACATCTTTTCTGGAACCATCTTTAGTGATCACATTGGTCCAGGAACCTAACCTGTGTATCTCTTGGTGGTCTGTAAGATGTCTTCTCCAGGGCATATTTTTTATCTACATAAACATTCTTTATGAACTCACGAACTTTATCAAAATTGCTGCAAGAGAAAGACGTAGTTAACCTTCCAGTTATGCAATTGACAGGTACTTCTAATCATAAAATAGATCTTGCACCTATTATCAGGAAGTCTCTGCCTTTGTGAATCCCAGGCTGCTAAGTATATCTCTCTGGCACGCTGAACGAGTGATGCCTTGTAAGCAAACTGGAAAACAAGGTGCCAATCAGAGAAAAAAATTGGAAACATGACATAATTGCTTACCTGATTACCACCCTTTTGAAGAGCATCGACTTCTTGAGAAGTAAACTTAGCCATAGAAACAGACTTCACGCGATGAGTAAACTCACGGCTGCACAAACAAGAATATTTTTCTAATATTGATGTCTTGAAATTATATTCTTCGTCAATAGACTAAGCAAAAGATAATGACGACTGATGAAAAAATTTGATCTAAATAACACCACAAGGAAGTGATCAAAGGAGATATGACATGTAGTCACGTTATGGCATAGAATACCCAATACACCACATGGGTTACTTGAATTTTGAAAGAAATGAATGTAAGCACATATCAGAATTGCACTCTTTAATGGTGGTGAGCAAAATGCACTTACTGTATTCCACTGCAAGTCATGCAAACAAAAGTCCAAAAGTTTGTGCAAACATATTGAGGTCCCTGCAGCCACAAAATAGTATTCAACTCAAAACATTAATGCCAATAACAAGTATCTGAAGCTATATAAATCGTAAAATTTTAACGAAAAAGAAATTAGGACTCATATTTATTACTTTATGTTCTTTAGCATTGTATAAGGCACCGCAGCGTGTGTAACAAAATCATTTCTACAGAAGCTAATCAGATTAATTATTATTCCAGTATTGTTTTAAAAAACAAGAAGAAGAGATTAACGTTTTCTTAAAAGCCCAAAGTTATTACTGAATTTTTGCAATCAAACAGCTCCAAATACTGTTTCTATATCTCAATCGAATAGAAATTTTCATTGAAGGCATAACTTTTTCAAAATATTGAATCAAAATTTCAAAAAATGGAACAAATTAATATTATTACCAAGCTGTTGCAGTTGATGCATCTTCGATTCGGAGGGAGCTTCATGAGGCCCCTTATAATCTTCTCGTTTCTCTCCTCTTCTTTTCTGCTGCTCATTTTCCAGATTGCAAAGCCCAAGCTCAAAATTCAAGCCCAAAAGGGGGAAAAAAATTAGAGTTACCCAAAAACGTATTTAAAAAAGGTTTTTTCAGCTCAAATATTGAGGGAGAGAATTTAATTGATTCAAAATTCCAGGGTTTTAGTTCGATTTCTTTCACAGAAATGGAAAGACCGAACTTGAATCAACTCTCTCTCTCTCTAAATTTTTAATTTTGACACTTTATTAATCGGGCAATTATTGCCGTTAAAATCGATAATGCCAGCAAGGAATCGGTTCTACTGGCATCTTTAGATTGTACACTGTGCTTAAAAAGGGGTTGACGGGTTGTATTTTTGGAATGGAAGGCTAGGAATGGCCGTGGAAGCGTTGAAACTAGTATTAGTGTTGCAACTAATTTCTTGAAAAATGTCACGTTCGGTAAAATGACTTTTACTTTGATTTTGACTTTGACAGTTTAATTGCAACATAGAAATAAAAATCAGATTTCAAAGTACAATCATTTTAGAGCTTGTTTGGTGCAGTTTAAAATTCAATTAAAATTGAAAATATAGTCTTATTATTGGGTCTCATAAAAGTCAATAATAACGATTAGTTTTTCAATTTTAATTCGATTTTAATCACTACCAAATACGCCCTTAATATACATTTTCTTTGTTTTCATAGAAAACGAATTCATATGTGTTTGGTGGGTTTTTATTTTCCAACTAACATGGAATTAGAATATGTTTTCTACCTTTATCTATCAAATGACCCTAATAGATTTGATTGTAATTATAATATAGTCCTTTAAGTTTCAAATTATTGCAGTGAGATCCCCTATTTTTGGATTATATAAATTATTGTGAGTTTTCAGCTTTTTCCTATGTTTGAATTTGAATCTTATGTTACTTGTAATATTATAGTTTCAATAAATGAATTTGAGAACTCGTTTTTACTTATTTATATACACAGTTCTCACTTTTTGAATTTTCAACCCTCAATTTTCTCAACACTACGCTTTTGTTTGGATTGATCGAAATAGAGCAAAACAAAAGTCACAAATAGGGTTTCAATGAAAACCCCTAATTTCATCATCAATTTCATATCTAGATTTTTTACACAAAAAAAAAAGAAAAAAAAAAAAAAAAGAATAGATCTTGTTTGAGACAAATTATTGTAGAATGAGAATGAAAAATATAGTCATTACTTGTGCCCACGCAAGAGATACAAAATTTGAATTTAAATGTTGATGTGATGGATAACGATCATATTTTTCATTTTAATGAGATAATAATGTACATCAAACGGGGGCTAAAAAATGTAGTGAAGGTATCCAATTTCCAACAAGAGTTCCTAAACACAAAATAAAACAAAAGTACAGACTAGTATTCTTGCAACATGAACATGGCTCGAAGTACTAAGTGTTAAGAAATATAGTATTATTTTATTTTATTGTTTATTAAAGGTAGAATAGTCTTTTTAGTTTTCCTTATTTTAGACTATATATAGTTTCTCTATATGTAGGTTTTGTATTCACTTTTCATTATACAGATTTAATGAAACTCCAGCCTCCATTTTTCCTTTTCTCTTCTTTTAATTGTTTAACATGGTATCAGAGTAAAATTTCATGGGACAAAGTTTAATCTCAAACACAGCTTTCGCGGATCCAACTGGTATTTCGAGACCAGTTCGATAGAGTTTTTCTTTCCGTTTTGCAATCTGGTATTTCGTTTTTCTTTCTTTTGAGATCTGTTTTTCCTTATTCTTTGATTATGGCTACTGAAAGAGACGATTTGTTTCAGTCTGTGAGTGTGAGGTTGGATGGAAAGAATTATTTGTATTGGAGTTATGTGATGAGAAACTTCCTTAAGGGTAAAAAGATGTGGAGATACATTAGTGGAACTTCTGTGAAATCTAAAAATACCGATGAGGATTATGCTGGTTTGGTAGACACTTGGGAATCAAATAATTCGAAAATCATTACTTGGATTAACAATTCTGTTGAGCATTCCATAGGCAGAGAGTTGGCGAAATATGAGATAGCAAAGGAGGTTTGGGATCATCTGCAAAGGTTATTCACTCAATGAAATTTTGCGAAGCAGTATCAATTGGAGAATGACATACGAGCTCTTCAGCGGAAAAATATGAGAATTCAGGAGTTTTATTCTGCTATGACAGATCTCTGGGATCAATTGGCTCTTACAGAATCGGACGAATTAAAGGCATATGCACCCTATATTGCTCGTAGAGAGCAGCAACGGTTGGTGCAGTTTTTAACTGCACTTCGCAGTGATTTTGAGGGACTTAGAGGTTCAATTTTGCAGCGTTCTCCACTTCCTTCTGTTGACTCAGTTGTTAGTGAGCTATTGGCGGAAGAAATACGTCTCAAGTCTTATTCTGAAAAGGGAATCCTCTCTGCTTCTAATCCTTCCGTGTTAGCAGTGCCTTCTAAGTTACTCTCTCATAATCAGAATAAGTTTTACGGAAGGGTTGCCCCCGATGAGTGTAGTTTCTGTAAGCATAAAGGTCATTTGAGAGCTCAGTGTCCTAAGTTGAGACAACAGAATCAATCGCAGCAACAATTTCAAGCTTGGAAGCCTGGCAACCAGTCACAATCGAATGCTCATAGACCACCTCATGGCTATAGACCACTACAGTCTAATACTGCTGCAGCAGCTTCATCAGGTCTCTTTACCGATCCTAATACTCTGGCTGAGCAATTTCAGAAGTTTCTCTCCTTACAGCTACAAGCTATGTCTGCTTCCTCTCCTTCCGTAGGTCAGTTGAGCTATGTCTGCTTCCTCTCCTTCCGTAGGTCAGTTGTGTCATGGTTCTTCAGGTATGTCACATTCTGTATGGGTATTCTGGTAATTTAGTCACATTTTCCTCTTCTTCTTGTTATGTGCAGGACCTGCAATCTCAGAAGCTGATTGGGACAGGCCGTAGGAAGGGTGGACTATATATTTTGGATGAGCTAAAAGTGTCAGTTGCTGCTTCTACTACTAGTGTTGATTTGTCTTCTTTTCGTTTGAATCCTTCTTCTTCTAGTTTTTATTTATGGCATTCTCGTTTAGGTCATGTTTCGTCTTCTCGTTTAAGATTTTTGTCTTCCACTAGAGCGTTAGGAAATTTGCAACCTTGTGATATTTCTGATTGTAGTGGATGTAAACTGGCAAAATTTTCAGCTTTACCTTTTAATCGAAGTATTTCTGTTTTTTCTTCTCCTTTTGATTTGATTCATTCTGATGTATGGGGGTCTTCTTCTGTTACCACAAAAGGAGGGTCTCGATATTATGTTTCCTTTATTGATGATTATACTCGTTATTGTTGGGTTTATTTAATGAAACATCGTTATGAATTCTTTGAGATATACTCAGCATTTCGTTCTCTTGTCAAAACTCAACATTCTGATGTTATCAAATGTTTTAGGTGTGATTTGGGTGAGGAATACACTTCTAATAGATTTTGTGAGCTTCTTGCCTTAGATGGAACCATTCACCAAACTTCGTGTACTGATACTCCTGAGCAAAATGGTGTTGCTGAAAGAAAACATAGGCACATTGTTGAAACTGCTCGCTCTTTCTTGTTGTCTTCTTCTGTTCCTAGTGTGTTTTGGGGCGAAGCTGTTCTTACTGCTGTAGGTCTGATTAATACAATTCCATCTTCTCATATTTCAAGTCTTTCCCCTTTCGAAAAGTTGTATGGGTATGCCTCTGATTATTCTTTCTTTAGAGTTTTTGGTTGTACTTGTTTCGTTTTTCGTCCTCATGTAGAACGTAGTAAGTTGTCATCTAGATCTACTATTTGTGTCTTTCTTGGTTATGGTGAAGGTAAAAAGGGATATCGTTGTTTTGATCCAACAACTCAGAAACTTTATGTGTCTCGTCATGTTGTTTTTCTCGAGCATATACCTTTCTTTTCTATTCCATCCACTACTCATAATTTGACTAGATCTGATCTTATTCGTATAGATCCATTTTCTAACAATTCTAGTAGTTTGTCATCTCAGGTTCCCAGTACCTCAAATACCTCTTCTCATGTTCTTACCCCGTTATGTTTACAACCAACTCGTATTGATCATTCTGCAGGTACTGATACTTTACTCTCCGGTACACCTGGAGGTCCCTCAAACTCTGTCTGAGATTGTGGATCCACCTCTACGTCAATCCACACGCATTCGTAAGTCTACAAAGTTACTAGATTTTGCTTATTCTTGTTATTCTTCATCTTTTACTTCATTTTTAGCTTCTATTCATTGTCTCTCTGAGCCCTCTTCCTATAAAGAGGCAATTTTTGATCCTCTTTGGCAGCAAGCTATGGATGAGGAACTTTCTGCTTTGCATAAAACTGGTACTTGAGATTTGGTTCATCTACCTCCTGGTAAGAGTGTTGTGGGTTGTCGTTGGGTGTATAAGATCAAGACAAATTCTGATGGATCAATTGAGCGATACAAAGCTCGGTTGGTTGCGAAAGGGTACTCTCAACAGTATGGTATGGATTATGAAAAAACATTTGCTCCTGTTGCAAAAATGACTACTATTCGTACTCTTATTGTAGTAGCTTCCGTTCGTCAGTGGCGTATCTCTCAACTTGATGTTAAAAATGCTTTCTTGAATGGAGATCTTCAAGAAGAAGTTTATATGACACCACCTCCTGGTATTTCACATGATTCTGGGTATGTTTACAAGCTAAAGAAAGCGTTATATGGTCTCAAACAAGCACATCGTGCTTGGTTTGAGAAATTTTCTGTTGTAATCTCTTCCCTTGGATTTACTTCTAGTAGTTATGATTCTGCTCTTTTTGTTAAGTGCACTGATGCATGTCGTATCATTCTATCTTTATATGTTGATGACATGATTATTATTGGTAATGATATTGATGGTATTTCAGTTTTGAAAACAGAGTTAGCTAGACAGTTTGAAATGAAAGATTTGGGTTCTCTACGATATTTCTTGGGTATTGAGGTAGCTTGCTCACCTAGAGGTTATCTTCTTTCTCAGTCAAAATACGTTGCAGATATTCTTGAGCGGGTTAGACTTATTGATAATAAGACTGTTGATACTCCCATTGAGGTTAATGCAAAGTATTCTTCTTCTGATGGTCTACCTTTGTCGGATTCTACTTTATATCGTACTATTGTTGGGAGCTTGGTATATCTCACTATTACTCGTCCAGATATTGCATATGTTGTTTATGTTGTTAGTCAGTTCGTTGCTTCTCCTACTACAGTTCATTGGGCAGCTGTTCTTCGTATTTTGCGATATCTTCGGGGTACAGTCTTTCAGAGTTTTCTACTTCCATCCACATTTTCCTTGGAGCTGCGTGCATACTCTGATGCTGATCATGACAGTGATCCTACAGATCGCAAGTCTGTTACTGGTTTCTGTATTTTTTTTGGGTGATTCTCTTATTTCTTGGAAGAGCAAGAAACAATCTATTGTTTCTCAATCTTCAACCGAAGCAGAATATTGTGTTGTGGCATCTACTACCAAAGAGATTGTTTGGCTACGTTGGTTACTTGAAGATATGAGAGTTTTTCTTTCTCATCCTACTCCTATGTATTGCGACAATCAGAGTTCTATTCAAATTGCCCACAACTCGATTTTTCATGAACGGACTAAGCACATTGAGATCGATTGTCACCTTACTCGTCATCATCTCAAGTATGACACAATTACTTTGCCTTTTGTTCCTTCTTCTTTGCAGCTTGCAGATTTCTTTACTAAGGCGCATTCCATTTCTCGTTTTCGTTTTCTAGTTGGCAAACTCTCGATGCTTGTAACTGCCGCATCGTGAGTTTGATGGGAGATGTTAAAAAATATAGTATTATTTTATTTTATTGTTTATTAAGGGTAGAATAGTCCTTTTAGTTTTCCTTAGTTTAGACTATATATAGTCTCTCTATATGTAGGTTTTGTATTCACTTTTCATTATGCAGATTTAATGAAACCCTAACCTCCCTTTTTCTTTTTCTCTTCTTTCAATTGTTTAACACTAAGACACTTATTATTTTGTATAGTCAAAATCCACATTTCCACCACTCTTACCTTGGTAACACTTGAGGTGATGAAAAGGGTGAACTGAAAAGATCCAACCCATCAAAGTTCTCAGATACTGAACGTTCTGATACCGAGGGCAAAGACGACAACTTGGTATGGGAAGTCTTGGCAGATTGTTTTGATTCTGAGGCAACTTCCAGGAGGTTGAATGAATATACAGATTTAGGAGAACTTCCATCAACTGATCCAACACTTCCTGAAGATGCAGTGCTCTGAATTTAAGGATTAAGATTATTGTAGAGTCCGTCGATCAGCCAAAAAAAAAAAAAAAAAACCAATGACGGGAAAATACAACTAGCCACAAAAAGAAAAACAAAACCATTCATCCACAATAAATCTAAGAGGAAGAAAATATAAAAATACAAATTTAAGAACTCATTTTCAACTTCACAGTTAAATCCTGAATCATATACAGAAATTAGAAGAAACGCCATTTATCAGATCAAATCAGTCAATACTGATAATATCATATAATTTATATAACAAAATCCTTACTACAGAAGCCATGGAATCGAAATTACTGATTTTTTTTGCATTCAAACAACTTCAAGCGCTGATCATTTATCTCAATGGACAAAGGTTATCAAAAATGGTGGAAATTTCCAATTTCAAAAAATAAAATAATGTCAATACCAAGATGTTGCAGTTGATGCATCTTTGATTAGGAAGGTGCTTCATGAGAGACGCCTCATAATCTTCTCGTTTCTCACTTCTTTTTCTTCTTCGTAACTTTATAAATTTCCAGATTTCAAACCCGAACATCGTAAATCTAGGGTTTAAGCTCAAAGTTTGAGAGAAGGGAGAAATTAAATTGAATGAACTCTTTTTTCTCTGATTGTGGGTACTTCAAATTGAATTTGACATGATATCAATAACTTTAAAATTATATTAGTTTGAGCTTGGAACTGAAATCCAAGTGTGATCGTCTATGAATACTTGGATTTCTTGAATTTTTGAGGGCTCAAGAAATTTCCATGCAATTTCATGCAAACGAAAGTTCAACATAATCACTGCTTCTGCCTAAGAATTTCTCAACTTTATCACTTTGACTATACTTGCTTGCACTACAATTTCCTAATTATTTTGCCTCGACACTTTATTCAAGGATCTAATAGTATCCTACTTCAATCGTGAAAGGCAAGTATTGTGGATTTATTAACACTTTGGGCACCTAAGTCGAGTTTGAACTCTCCAAGAACTTCCAAATCACACCACCAAGAAATAGGGCTGGGCAAAATGTCCGAACCAAACCGAGTGAGTTTTCTTAACTTAAAAACCCGAAGAACCGAGAACCGAAATGTTTTGGTTCGGTTCTCGGTTCTAGACCTAGAACCGAATTTTTTTTTTTGATAAATCAATTTATTTTATTTTTTTAAAACAAATTAACAATTATATATATATATATATATATATATATATATATATATATATATATATATATATATATATATATATATGATCTAATGAGCATTCGTGCTCATCTTATCCTAAGCACCGATAATGTGCCATATTAATTCATTGGTGGTTTGTTTAACTATTTGACACACATATATATATATATGATCTAATGAGCATTCGTGCTCATCTTATCCTAAGCACCGATAATGTGCCATATTAATTCATTGGTGGATTGGAACTCACAAAATTTTTATTTACCAATGAATTAATATGACACATCATCGGTGCTTAGGATAAGATGAGCATTGGTGCTCATTATATATTCTTTAACCTAACACGAGTTTAATTTTGGGCTGGTTTATAGTTTGGCTTTTGTTTCCAATTGGACTTAGTTTAGATTGGGTTTGGTTTCAGTCTTGGGCTAGGTTTTAGTTGCTATTTCAGCCACTAATGGTTGGGTTTAGGGTTTAGTTGCAAAGATTGAACTTGATATTTGTATCTACTTTTTGTTATTATTATTATTAGTATTTACTTTCATGTGTATTTATGTAGTATTATTCTAAATGTTAAAAAAATTAATTATAGTACGGAATCGAACAGAATCGAACCGAACCCGAACGGTTCCAAAATTATATCTAGAACCGAAAAAAATCGAATCGAACCGAACCGACCCGCGCCCCACCCCTACCAAGAAACTCAAGTAAGTATTTCAATGATTAGACAATCACAATGATGGAAAAACTTGTGATTTCGATAGTGTCACACGAATAATTTTATGCATATAATATTCTTGATTTTCAAGATTTTTTCTTCTCAATTTTTTTTTTTTTTTTTTTTTTTTTTTTTGACACTAATGGAGGAAGGAGAGAAGGATTTGCAGGAAGCTTTTGAAATTTTTGTACGGACAAAGTATTGGAGCATATCCAATGGAATAATGCAATATCACTGGGAATGATTTCCGTGTAAAATGACATCTCATACCTATATATTTAGTGAGTAATGCTACACATACGGTGAAAATTTTACATAATTCATATAGGGGACACTTGGAGCAATTTCATTGGTAATTGGCAAAAAAGGGAAAAAAAAAAAAAATATATATATATATTTATATACATACAGACAACTACACCTGTGAATCAGGTGCTGCGATATAGGAATTTTGTGAAGAATTATCCTGTATCAAGAAAATAAAGAAAATCTACTACCTACCAAACACGCAAGAAAATGATAATGAATCCAAATGGATATAAAAAAACAGCTCATATAAGTGGAAACCAGAATGACATAAATTACATTTCGAAGAAATTGCTCAACTTTATGCCACAACTAGGTGCAAGTAACGTGCAATGCACGTTTGCTTAGTTTATATTTCATAATTTTGTTTAAGAATTAATTTGTTATTAATAAAGATGTAATTTTTTTGGTTAATTAAATAATTAATGATGTAATGTTTATGTAATTGATAAATAATTAAATAAAGTGCTTCTCTCTATAATCTCCAACCCAAAATCACAAACATAAAATTCAATGTATGTTAAGGGGTAAGAAGATGATTTTACTTAGACTCCGTTTGATTTTCATTAATGTAGAATGAAAATGAAAAATATAGTCGTTATTGGACTCCCACACAAGAGATGAAAATTCAAAATTGATGTGATGGATAACGGTCATATTTTTCATTTTTATGGGTTTTTAATGAGAAACGAACGGAGGCTTAAACTTTTTGCATGATTTAAGTCTTTACTTTTTTTTAAGTAATAATGCAATTCATTTTATCGTTAAAGTATGATATGTATTACGATAATATATGTATATCATGTGTTAGACTTAGTATTGGTAAGTGACTGGTAAATTTTCGAAGACGAAAATATTTAAGAAGGTGAAAATGTAATACCCCGAAAATTTTCATAAAATATAATTCAATTTTTATATACTATATTTTAATATTTTGAAAGTTATGGACTAAATGATACATTTATCAAATTATATTTTATTTGTATCAAATATTTAGATATTGATGGAGTTATCGTAAATATATGAATATTGATCTCGTTGGATAAATCGTAATTAGATACATAAATCAGATTCGAGAAAAAGTCGATTCGGATCAGTAAGCTCCAAAATATTTTAATTTGAAAGAATTATCAAAAGCTAATTTATTTTTATTATTATTTAATTATAATTTTGAAAGTAAGGGATAGTAAAAAAAGATTTTTCGTTAAAACACAAAAATCCGCTAGTTTTTCCGTTAAATTAAGAAATTCCGTTAAACCAACAAATTCTGTTTAATAGCCACTTTTTATATATAGAAAGATATACAAGAGTGAATATGAATTAACGTCGTTTAATTTTATAAGAATTGAGCATAATACCCTATACAGATTTGTTTTTAAAAAAAATTAAAAAAAAAATAAAAAATCTTAAAGTAAGTGTTCTCAAATGCATCATCTTTTCAATAGCAGATTGTAAGCTGGTAAATCTTTTACACTGTAGACATCATCAAGTGCAAGCTCGCGCTCTAGCTGCACCCTCGTAGACTTGAGGACTTCCTGAGAAGAAAAAATCGACAAATGACGTGCAAAATCAGTAATTAATATCTTCGACTCAATACAGAGGGAATCAGGGAAAAAAAGGGACAGCGTTTCTTGTTACGTTGAATTGCATGTACGAGGCATGCTTTGCAAGCCACTGTGCATCCAACATTTCAAAGGCAATGCAGAAAAGGTTGTCAAAGGCCATTTCATCTTCACTTAATAATCCCAGGAATCGAACTCCAGCTATCGTATTTGGTTTTCCTGCGAGAATAATGTATAATATAATGAAAACCATAATCTAAATGTTATCATTGCCCACAAATTTCACAGGCTGACTCCGTCTTCAAGGATTAGAAGAATGCTCCTTATCCTGCAGTCATATTTGCACTGGAAGTACACATAACCAACAAAATGGATGGAAGCATTCATGTCGGTGTTGTGTTACTAATAAACCAGGCAAGCTTGCAATCAAATGCTAAGAGCCTATATGGGAACATACATTTTAAGAAAAGACGACTCTAGAACATGTTTTTTTTAGTATATTTTGAACTTTGAAGTAGCGTTTAATATTTTATCGCACAAGGGCAATATTGATGAAAAATGAAAAACATGTTTACTTGCTCCATTTCCAAAAATGTTACAAATTCGGTTTTAGTTTTCTTTTTTCAACAGAAACACAAAAATCAGCAAAGGTGTACCTGATTGAAGATCTAACATTTGCACCAGCATAAAAGAAATATTGATGCCAGCTACAGCGAAAGGATACTCCCATTCCGACCTATCTCCAACTCTCTTGTGCAACAAGTTTTGAAATGGTTCCTGTTAAAAAGAGAAGTAGTTACAAAAACTACTCTTTACATTTTTTATTTCCAGATGACCTAAATAAAGAAAAGAACAGAACACCCTCATCAAAATTTCTATGCAGTTATTGTCACCTAGAACAATTTTTATTTTTTTACCTATCAAAAGAAAATAAAAAATTGTCACCTAGAACTAAGAAAATGTTACCAGCCAATGCTAATTATGAAAGATAAAAGAAACTCGTGCCAATGGAGAAAATACAAACCGGATATGTCATGGCAAAGAAGATAAGGTTCTCCAATGATATGAATCCTCCACCCCTAAAAATTCATCATAATTCCCAAATAAACCAGTTTGTACAGAAGTCTTAATAAAAATGAATTTATATTCCCACACACCTGAAATCTGTTGAAGGATCAGATCCCTGCCATCCCATCTCTTTCCAAAGCTCTGATTTCAGTGCTGGGAGTTCTCTACCAGGGTAAGATAACCTCCACAATTGTTTGAGTGCATCCTGTCACCAAAAGTTAAGTACTGCTTAGATTTTCAATTCGCAATGTGTCTCCTCTACTCCAACAAACATCATTTATGTAACCAATTAGCAAATGAAACAAGATAATATTATAAATGCTTACACGGTTACACAAATTAAAGTATTTCCAATCATAAAACAAGACTAAGGATGTAGTGTTCCATGCCTATAAGAAATATCAAACAAAGCACTTAAGTATTCTAAATGAATGTCTTTCTCCAATACACATAGAAACAATCTTAACAGAGGGGAACTACTCTTTAAACTAGCTGATCTTCTCTAACTCAAAATGATATCTGAATGCGAGCAATCAAATGTATGATAACATCAACACAAACCAAACAGTATATCAAACACTTCTTGTTGATCCAAATCCCATAATAGGTGAATCATACACAATAAGATGCATGAAGAGTCGATTAATACACACAAATAAGAGGCACCCATTGCTTGAAGTTCCATAAGAAACACAAATACTCCAACCTAATATTAACACCACTTCCAATCTCCCATTACTATAGTATGCTTCCCTATCATTTTATATACATTAGGGTGTACACGTCTGAGTTACTTATTGCACCTAAGCAACAACCCAATGGGATGCCACATTGAACATCCAAAGTCCCAAGGGTACAACAACATTTTACACAACTATCATACCAGATAATGCGAAGGCACAAACAAGACTAGACAATAATATTCATAGTATAGCATGTCCATGCAGCTAAGTCAAAATAGTAAGCAAGTAAAATGAACAAAACGTCCTATTGAATTATTTCAGTACTATGGTAGTTTATACAAATCTGCACAAATTCTGCAAAAAAATAATTTCAGATCATGCAATTGTGAGTGTACCATTTGTAATAAAGTTAATTTCTCATACTTTATCCTATGGAATCATCTCTTATTGTCTGCCCTTCATAAATAAAATCTGAATGCTAAATAAAGAAAAGAAGTATACATACTTGATGCTCCAAAGAAGAACTGTCAAAAGGAACTGCCAGCCTCTGCTTCAGATATTTGAGTCTTGCATCCTATTTCCAAACCAACTCAAGAATCAACAAGAAGTACAGTTAAACATGTGTGTGTGTGAACTTGTAAACTAGAATGACAGGAAGCAAGTTTTTTTGGAGGTGAATAAATTAGAAAATGAAACAACATTTCTTGATAATAAATAACATAGAAAATACTTGTATTCTAGACAATTCACATTATATCCCATAGCCTCAATGATTAGAATATTCTTTGTAGACGGCCCCTCTAGCATATATCTACATCTTTCATTGCTACAAGTAGAAGAATTAAATTGAGCCATGTAAAATGTTTGTTGACTATCATTTCTATGAAAATTACATGCATCGTCAAATGACTTACATTACAATAGGACATTTCTTAATTTGTGAAAACAGAATCAATAGGCAAATCGCTGAATTCATACAATGCAATCACATGCGCAAAGACTTGGTCCATCTCTGGAAACTTATGTACAGAATTAAAAAGCTACACAAGTAGATAAATTGCAAGAAGAAAGTGAGTGCTATTACTCTGCCCCTCGCCTAGGGGAGAATCATTAGCTATTGGGGTAGCATGCCACATCCATCCCCGACCTCCATAACAGGGGTAAGGGTAGGGGCATACACCTAGGACATGGATTCTATACGAACCAATGGATTGCGACCGTTGCTACAAACACAACACAGACAGAAGGTGATGGATTCTATACGAACCAATGGATCGCGACCGTTGCTACAAACACAACACAGACAGAAAAATATTCAAGGTAACATATGATCAAGCTATAAGGTAAAAGCAATGGGCAACCAGTTCATATTCCTATATTATCTAGGAGTCCACAAGATACGTAAAATAAGCAAAAACCACTTAAACTATGTTTACACATTTAAGACAGCCAAGATCCGTGTAATGAATCACTACTCTTATCAAGGAAAAAACATGAATTAAATGTAAAAATCCTACCACCTAGAATCATCAATAACATCACTAGATCATACCTGTAAGGGGCTGAGTGAAGGCGAAGAAATCTTCCCATTTGGTCCATTTTGATTGCCCGATACAAATGGCAAAAGACGTCCAATAACTGATCCGGATCCAAGGACAATATTTGCTGAAAACAGAAAATATGAAACTATTGATCCTTCTCAATTATAAAAAAAATCGTTATTTGAAAAGATAATAACAAGGCAATAGCTGTTCAGTAAATGACCCAGGCCGCAGACAATATTTGTTGAAAAGAAAAAGATGATATTATTGATTCTTTTCAGAAATTGAGGAAATTATTTATCCTCACTAGAAATTCATTATTTAAAAAATAATAACTACGATAGAAATGATATATATGCTCCGCATGTTTTTAAGGCACTGGATTAATACAAGGCCAAACAGCTTCACGATGAACTGGAATGGTATTTCCTTTCTTCAACCATCCAATAATTCTAGTACAAGTTTTTGGCAGATTCTCCAAGGAATAATAGCTGTTAATAGATCCCATCTTTGCTAACATCTAACTATCATTCTACGAACTAAGGCTGTCACGGTTGGAACTTGCGCTCCAGTCTAAAGGTTGTAGCCATCTTGACCTTGCAATTTATTTATCCTTCCCTTGTAGATAAGTCCAGATATCAGGTTGCTTAAAAAAATCTAAATGATAGTTTGCAATGAAAAGGCATCCTCATGTCACCTAAATGATAGTTTGCAATGAAAAGGCATCCTCATGTCATCTTTGAAAGTTGAGCTCAGTACCAAGCCAATAAGCCATCTCTGCTGCCAAATTGAAATTGGCAAGTTGCAACTTATTTGCCTTTCCCCACTCTCAAATTTCTTTTTTTGATTAAAGAAAGGTTCCCTTGCTGCCATGAATGCATGCTTAATTTCTTATTTGTGAAATACTGTGATTTTCAGATTCAAAATATTGTGATTACTTGTTTACATGGAAGTACAAGACTCGTCTACAACAGTAAAACAAAAATTCGTTTGATATACAGGCAGCAATTCTACAAACGAAAACAAAACATATTTGCTCCAAGAATCCTAAATGCCAAATGGCAACGCTGTATATACTAATGACTCAAACTTAGAAAATCTTAATGTGAAAGCAGAAACCAAATTCAATAGAAACACAAGCATGCAAAAATTCAGAACAACGAAAGTAAATCTCAATAATGGCACACCTAACCACTGCGCCCATTGAGCAATTATATGCGAAAAAAGCATTGTCCAATGCAAGTTTTCTTTATGCCGCCCATCATCCAAAATTTCACCAAGGGAATGGCCCTACACATACCAAACACTCCAAATATTATTATTAGTTACATCCAAAACAACAATTTAACAGCCAATTTTCATTCAATCCTATATCTTACCTCTGAGTGCAAGCCATCATAGTCTCTATTTCCGAGTAATGGCTCGTCTAAAGAATCAAATCGTGATGTCTCCAAATGCTCGTTTCTTCTACCGTCAACATCTCCATGGTGGAGCCTTCTTCTCAATGTCCGGGATGTCATGAATTAGAAATTACCAAAATTCCCTTAACCTATTTCGTACAATCACAACAACAACAACAACAATAAAAATCTGCAAACAGAATCACAAAAATGTATAATCTAGAAATTAAATTCTGAAAAACTGAAAACAAATTCACGACTCACCTGAAACTGATGCAGCGAACCAAAATAATTGGGAACTCTTTAATAAATCCTGAGTAAACCCTATTCTTTTGCAGTTTAGGGGTTATTAAATTTCTTCTAACGTCAATTTACATTCTTATTAATTGTTAAGGAAGCTGCGAAGTATTTGATAAATAATGATTTGTAGAACAGGCGAAGAAAATTCTTTCGTAGATTGAAAGTGCGTTCAGGCAGGAATAATAATTTATTACACTTTGCCGGTTTGCGAGTCCATTTATAGAATCCGAATCTCGACCCAGACATATTATTTTTTTGTAAGAAATGGGTCAATAGCTTTTAAAGGTAAACAAATTAATCTCAAATATTTTCTTATAGTTACATAATCAATAACGTAAAGAATTTAAAATCAACATTAAATCGTCAAATGACGCTCATATGGCCAATTTTATGAAGTTTAGTTTGAATTAGCGCTTAATTTGAAATAACGTATTTTCACATAAATGTAAACAAATTTTGATTTGGAGGTTAATTTGCTCATTTTCAAGTCGGAGACTAACTTATTATTAAAATAATAATGTGACGACCAATAGTGCATTTCTTCACAATTCGAGCTAGTGCACACTTTGCACATTGAATATACATAAATCCCATTTTGATGGAGATTAAAATCTAATTTTTAGTATATTTTCCAAAAATAAAATGATGAAATGCATACTATTTATTTAAAATTAATTGATTTTTAGTATATTTTCATAAAATATGTGATTAAAATTAATTATCGACTTTGACACGAATTTTAATTTCTACCGGGGCATAGTTAGACACAATATAATGATTCAGTGAATAGAATTTTTTTTCGGTTTAACACCACGTGTTGTTAACTAATTTGAGGTTAGTGCACAAAAGAGGTAAGACGACCAAAAACTCTCTCAAAATTTGAATACATAAAAGAGGTAAGATGAGCAAAAACTCTTCCAAAACAAACAGTACATAAAATATAAACACAAGCTCGAATCATCACGACACACGCTTAGAAGTCCAACTCTACGTATGTGAAATCTTTGATCACGTATAGAAAGTTAACCGGTCGCTTTCTCGAGAATGCCATGAGGTTTAGAGTTCTATAAAGCCTTGACGGGATTAACACTATAGCTTCAAATGCTTTTCTTTATAACGATATTTTGGCTTCGCTTTCTAATGCGCGGTGTGATTCTTACCATAATATTACTGAAACAATGATCTCAGTAGAAACCAGGCCATTCAAATATCCAAAGAATCTTGAGTAACTCAAATAAGCCACAGAGATGATCATTGTAACAATAAAAAGCCAAGTCGTGATGGTGAAGACAAACCCAGATACAATATTGTAAATTCATATCATCCATGGTTGGGATAGGATAAAGGTTTGAAGCCCTCCAGTACAAGACAGGCTACCTTAATAAATTTATTTTTATATATCAACCCATGCATGGATCACCAGAAATTACATTGCAATTCCAGTTTAACCAGGTGGCCAGTTCATTTGGCGTCCTCCAAGGAGGTGTATGTGAAGGTGATAGACGGATTGGCCTGTTAAAAACCGATTTCAGACAGAAGGGAAGAAAAAAAATGTTGACGGTTGAGAGCAAATAAGAAAGAAAGAATACTCACATCCATCAGGCCCATCGTTAATCACGAGTCTGAAGCCTTTCTCGAGGCCTTCTTGTTTAGCAACGAGCTTTGCGGTGTAAAGCAGCTGGCCTAGAATCTCACAGTGCTTCTCCTCAGCCTATTTTGTGAAACTAGAAAAAAGTGAATCCAAAGACCAAACAAGAAATTTTTTTAAAGTTCAAAGAGAAACCCCCATTTCCTCTCCCTCTCACCCTATTCTCCACCCCCTCTCTGCTTTCACTTATGAAGTGCAAAGCACTAACCAGGTGTCAAAAGATTGTCAGAAAGTTGTTTCGGGTTGCATGAAAACTTGATGGAATTCTATCATTGTTATAATACAAGAGCAACGTTATGCGCTGAATAACTGTAACAAACTCATCTGAGAATCATACTTTGGTAATTACTAGAGAGGCGACAAAACATCTGCATTGGGAAAAGTCGGAGGAGCTCAATAGTCACGCATTAAAACCAAAATATTGACATCGATATTTTTAAGTTAGAAGCAACTACAGTCGTAATCATTTCAAATCGGATTAGAGTGACATAAATTTTGGACAAAAATTGAGCCACAAGTGCAGCTTAAAATTGAATCAAGGCATGCCCTAAAACATTGAAACAATGGAGAAGTACCTTAGAAATTCCAGTCAAGCCATCCTTCACTTTAGGGATAATAAGAATGTGAGTGGGCGCTTGGGGACTTATGTCCCTAAAAGCTAGAACCTGTACAGAAAAAAAGTGACAAACATCAAGAAAATTACGAAACAAATTAAAGCTTAAAGATTAAAGTAAAAACCAATGAAACGACTCGTCTACGGGTAGATACATTATAAATTTATTATTGCAGAAAGGAACAGTAAAAGAAGAGGAAATTGTTTAAGGACCAACATGCAGAAAGAAAATGAAAAAAGCCTCAGTATTCAAAGTTAGGAAATCGAGACTCTTTTCTTTTTCGTCAAAATCCCCATATACCCTTGTCTTCATCTCCTTCCTCAACCCCACTGTCCTGTACTTCGTCCCCCTGCTTCGTCTTTTAAGTAAAATATCTTTTAAACAAAATGATGAATATTAATGGAAATATTTCACTTGACCATTGTAAGATTTCCCTTTGGAACGAGGATAATTATTTAGGGTGTGCAAGTGTCCTGTAAACAATTAATGCATTGAAGGAAGAGAATTTCCATTTAATAAACAATGTATGTCATACATTTGCAATCCATCGAGCAAAACCTAGTGAATTGATAAATTGAAAAATCTATCGAGCAAAAATCCACTTGTTAGAGGAAAATTAACTTGGGGACTATGTCATAGAAATCATAACATTAACAACCAAAACACTTCAATCAAAACTTCCAAAATTACTAAATACAATTAAGACTAAATAATGTGTTTCAAATGATGCCTATTTAGTGAAGAAATGTGTTTGAAACCAACTAGGAAAAGAACAGGAATTTAAAGGCGTTGTTCCTTTCCTTCAAACAGTTTCAATCTCTATATGGCGTGTGCGCAGGTTACACCACCGCTTCAGTTAATCAAGAGGCAATGCAGTAAATATATAAACAAGCAATCAATGGCGGAAATCTAAATAAAGAAATGTTAATGTTTTTGTGTGTGTGAAAACATAAAATCAAAACTTACAAAACGACCAAATTAATATATTAAAAACTAAAATGATGATTTTCAATGAAGCAAAACTAGAGAATGGAAATGTGTCTGAAATCAACTAGGAAAGGAACACAAATATAAAAAAGAATGTTCCTTTTCCTCAAGCTGTTTCTGTGTTTCAATCTCTATTTGTGCCCCCGTCTGAACCGAATGATACATGTGCAACTTGCACCACCACTTCAGTTATTCAAGAGGCAATGCAGTAAGTATATCAACAAGCAATTCCATTTCCAGTGAGCATTTTAAATCAATCCATCATTGAAGGGAATCTAAGGGCCCGTTCGGTAGGGATTAAAATCATATTAAAATTGAAAAACTAGCCGTTATTGTTGACTTTTATTAGACGAGTGAGATCCAATAACGGCCATATTTTCAATTTTAATTGGATTTTAATCCCTACCAAACGGGGCCTAAATAAAGAAATTCTAGCATTTCTCTGTGTGTAGGTCGTGACAAGACCTATAGGAAAGGAATACAGGTAGAAGAGAGGACAATATAACCAAAAAAATTATCCAGAAACATTTAAATCAGAATTTACAAAATAACTACGTTGATATAATAAAAACTAAAACAATATGTTTCAAATGAAGCAAAATTAGAGAATACAAATGTGTTTGAAATCAACTAGGAAAGGAGCACAAATATAACGAGCGTTCCTTTTCCTCAAACTGTTTCTGTGTTTCAATCTCTATTTGTGCCCCCGTCTGAACCGAATGGTATGTGTGCAGCTTGCACCACCACTTCAGTTATTCGAGAGGCAGTGTAGTAAGAATATTAACAAGCAATTCACTTTCCAATGAGCATTTTAAATTAATCTATCACTGACGGGAATCTAAATAAAGAAATGCTAGCATATCTGTGAGCGTGTGGGTCGTGATAAGACTTAAAAGAAAAATAATATAATCACAAAATTTACAACCAGAAACACTTAATTCAGAATTCAAATAACTAAATTGATATAATAAAACTAAAATAATATGTTTCAAACGAAGCAAAATTAGAGAATAAAAATGTTTGAAATCAACTACGAAAGGAACAGGAATATAAAAAGAGCTTTCCTTATCCTAAACTGTTCCTGTGTTTCAATCTCTATTTGTGCCCCCGTCTGAACCAAATGGTATGTGTGCAGGTTGCACCACGACTTCGGTTATTCAAGAGGCAATGCAATAGGTAAATCAACAAGCAATTCTATATTGTGAGCAGGTCAAATTAACCCATCAATGACGGCAATCTAAATAAAGAGATGCTAGTGTTTTTGAGTGTGAGTGACAAGACCCATAGGAAAAAAAATAGAGGTAGGACCGTAGAAGGGAGGAGAATATAATAATGTAAACCCATAAAATTTACAAACATAAACACTTAAAACCAGAATTTACAAAATAACTAAATTAATATAATAAAACTAAAATAATACATTTCAAATGATGCAAATTAGAGGATAGAAATATGTTTGAAATCAACTACAAAAGGAACAGGAATATGAAGGGAGAGTTCCTCATCCTCAAACTGTTTCAATCTCTATTTGTGCCCGTCCTAACTGAATGATACGTGCAGGTTTCACCACTTCGGTTATTCAAGAGGCAATGAAGTGAGTATCACAACGTGCACCTACATATTGCTTCTTCTCCTTCCTCTGGTTTATCTAGAAGCACCCAATCAACCGAAACCTTAGGACATGCATAAATGTGGTGCATAATTATATAAAAGGATTGTCCAAGGCTGCTTGGAGGACAATTGATGGAGAACAAACAGTCCACTCAAATTGCCTTGGCAATTAGATCCAAAAATCTGATTATTAGTGTTGGCCTCCTAACTAAGCCAGATATGAAATGCACTTGAAGTTGTTCATACGGCTACTCAAAGAGGCACGATACAATATCAATATCATGAAAGTCTTGAAACTTCAAATTTCTATCTATATCTATGTTAGAGAGAGAATATATCAAGGTTGGGGGAGGTGAGGAGGTAAAAGAATGTCAAAAAAAATTGCACAAGGAAAAGTAAAAAAATATACATCAAAACAAATAATTTTCATTTTGCACACCATGTTTGGCAAACAAAAATAAGAAAAAAAATAAAATAGCCCTTTTCATAATTACACACATTCCCTTCCAATTCAGTAATAATTAAGTAAGGATTCAATTTTGACTTTCATTTTAACGCTATGAAAAGACCTTTTTTCTTTCATTTCTTCACAAAATTGTAACATATCGTTATCCATTACTTGTAAGCATCCATTTCCATTTCAAGAAAATCTTACAACAACAATAAAATCAAATGAGCAAAATATGGCCCTGTTTGGCCGGATAATTTTAATCCGAGTCAAAGTCATACAATCAATATTAACCACATCTTTTACACAAATTTCAAAAACTTCTATCAAAACCTACTAAAAATCTAATTTTAACCAAACATCCTCTATATTTCTAAAAAAACTCGTCAAAAAATGAATACTTAAAACTAACCTTGTCATCCTCGTATACAATGTTAGCCGAAATTTCCTTGTTGATTATCTTGTCGAATCTGCAAGTCACAAACCATAAAAAAAACAAAAAACCCCCACAAATATATGTAAATATATATGAATATATAAATGGAGCGAGAGAGAGTACATGGTGGGAGAGTCAGATGGAACAGCAGAGAGTGCAGCCTCTTTCTCAGAAGCCATGATGGAGGCTGGTTTGTGAGAAGGCGTCAAGCGAGAAGTGAGTATAAGAAGGCGGCTGCTTCTGGGGTTTTCATTTTTGCTCATGTTTTTATTTTATTTTATTTTCCCTTTTTTTGTGGTAGGGTTTTCTAGTTTGTATAATTTAAGAATGAGGACTAAGTATCTAAATGATGTCAATATTTGGACCAAAAGTTTTGTGGATACTTCATTTTGCTACCCATTCTTGTGAAGCATCAATTATTGTTATCACGGATCGAATATTGCTATTGAACCAGCAACATAGAGAAACAAAACGATGGTTTACCATGATGGTTATAGTTCTATACAATATGTAATAGAAACACTAATTTGATTGAGAGCAGGAAGATGTAGAGTCAATGAATTTTGATCATTCATGTAAAAAAGAAATTTAGCTTTTAGAAGGTCGTTCGCTGAGCAAATATTTAAATAAGTGTACTTGTGTTTAGAACACATCCCAAGGAGTATTGAGTAAAAAAAAATTATTAGAAATGACGTTATTTTTAATAATAAATTTATGTTATAAAGTTATTTTTGAAGACATTTCATGTAATCGATTTAAATTTATTAAATAAGAGAAGACTTGGTTTGTTATTATCGACCGTGGCCATGATTGAGAAGTAAGCACGTGTTATCTTTTATAATTCAACTCATTTTACACAAACCGAAAGGAATGTTTTGCCCTTAGCACTTGCTAACTTCCATCTTTTATAATTCAACTAATTTTACCCCTTCATGTGTCAAAACAAGTAGTGTTGAAATGTCCATGGTACCAGAACATGCTTTCTTGATGTTTCATTGTGCTTTCTTCAACCCTGCAATTATGCACTCACTATTCCAGAAACAGATGATATGTAAATTGACTTGAAAAATGCCCGCATGAACCTAGGAAAAAATGGGTCATCCTTGAAGGCCAAAATCAATGATAGAAATGCATCCAGGTTGCCGAAAATGAATCGCAAATTTCAGGTTGCAACACTATAAAATGTACAGAGGAAAAGGGCTCACTCGAAAAAATTAACTACCACCAGTAAATCAACAGTAAGAGGACATAACATAGTAAATCCATGTAGCCTAGAGCGGGCCTGAGTGCGTTCTGTGCAGGTGATACTTGGGTTCTGGTAGCAGTATACTAGGCAACACCTTCTCCAGTTCCTACAATTACAATTACAATAATGAGTATAATATACATATGGGGTTGCTTAATGAATGCAGAAGGAAAACAAATCTCTCTGTCAGTCAAAGAAACCGACAAAGTGACTGATGAAAGACCAACTGGTAATACTAGATCCACTCTTCATAGACAAACTCGGGAATTTTCTAGATTACAAGGTTTTTCACACACGTCTCAATCTCATCGAACAAAAAAATATCCATAGCCCCCACACAAAACAAATAAAAGAAAAAAAGACAAATTAAGAAAAGATAATCCTTTATATATGATAGGAAGCCTGACCTAATCTATGCATCAATGGCTACAATAATCACACACGATAAAGGAGAGAGGGGAATCCTTTGTGTCTGCCGCATTAAGGGAGAAGGAATTCTCAACTACAAGGAAGAAAAAGCATATGACTATAAAAAAACAATTTCAATTTCAACAACAAATTGACACATATTGTTAATTCTGATCTTCAAAAAAATTGGTGGTTGACATTGGCAATATGGATCTTACTCAGGTGGATCGTGTACATCATGCTATCAGTGACACCATGTGATAGCATATGTGACGCACGACAATGCTACTAGTAATAAAAACCAACTCAGTTTCCAAATTTGCTATTTTTTTGGATTTATTTTAGGACTATTAGTTTTGCTATTAGTAGGAGCAGGGGATTTATTCAAGGTGGGATGAAATAGTTAGATATTCCCAAATGTCCATAGGCATCCAGAACTTATGAACACTCTTTTCTGCCAGATGTTTTTGTATGACTGTTTTAAGTACTATAGTCGAGCTCTGGTAAACGGGAACTGTGGATTTTTAAGATTTTGCTATTGTTTACTGGTTGAGCCGCTGGAATGGAATGAGGTAAGAGAACCCTCGGAAAAGAAGAAGCAACATGCCTAGCTTTCTCATAAAGAGGAACGGAAGCAGGGTGCCGGTAAACACTAGAAGTCATCCATGTATATTTTGTTTTGCCAGCATCCTATCTGCATTATGTGAAGTTCAGAAATGAAAGGACTCAAAGCCGATTCTTTCTCCATCGCTTCTTCAGGAATGTTGATGCAAATACAAACCTGGGGTTCCTTTATATTAGTTACATGAGAAGTAGGTTGTTACTGTTTTATTAATCCATTTTATCTAGAGCTTCTCTTTTATTCCTATAAACTCTAAACTCTGGACCAATATGTGAAGGAGCACCTGCAAGACACTGATTCTACTTATTTTACAGTTCTTTATAGTTCATTTTTTACTCTTTTCCAAAGCTCAATTTTGAGTTCCTTTACAGCAGGCTGGGAACTAAGAATTACCTATATGCCTAAAATCCAAGCAGAAATACCAACAAGACAGGTGAATAAACTTGATTAGGTAAAGGTAGAAATATTTCTAACTCATTAATGGTACCAAAAATGACAAGAAGAGTCTCAGATTGAGAAGCTATATTGGAAGATATAACTAGGTGTAAGAAATCCCGAAAGATCCACAAGAATTATGCTTGCATAATTGCTGAAGTGACAAATCTCAAAGTCAATGGTCTAAGTAACTGAGACAAACACACATCTACCCAAAAAAAAAAAGTTTTAGAAACCCAAAATGGAAGAAGAAATTAATGGATTATCCTTGCACCTAAGAGAATACAACTGTCTTGTGTGTTAATAGCTACTCCTTGATATGCAAGGCCATGTTCATATCATGAAATACAAGCATGTAACATCCTGTTTGGTAAGTTACAATGAAAACCTGAAATTCGCAACATGGGACATTCCACACTTGCAAGGACAAATCAATTACGTCAGTCTAGCAACAAACCAAACTGACAGATGAAGACCAAGCGGTAATACAATTAGATGACAGAAAAACTTGGGATCCTAGGTAAGATAGTTTCAGTATCATGACATCCTTTTCTGTAAGATAGGAGAGCAAATGTTCGTGCGTACACCATAAGGTTTAGTGTTTGAGTAGCAACAACAGTGTTATGTATTATACCTTAATGTTTAACTCTGAGATCATATAGTAAACAAAATGAAATCAGAAACATGCCAAGCAAACAAGCCTATTTATCAATAATCTTTGATGTAAATTTGGATTATTAGAGCTCACAAAAGAGTGACATGATGCTCTTTTACATTGTTTCCCACAAAACCTAAATGCCTTATTCTTGAGTGGTTTTTATTGATTTAAAATGCAAAAATAGCTTCTTAAAAGACAGTCGAAGCATGAAGATAATATTAATTTCTAACAACATGAGCAAAAAGCAAGAGGGAAACTTTAGGATGTAATTTGCCTTCCTATTTTCTTAATCTTTTATTATACAAGAAATTTTTTAAACTAATTCCGAGAGAGAGAGAGAGAGAGAGAGAGTCATTTCTTCATCAATTACTTTTCCTATTCCCTTTCCTCCAATATATCAACCAACCAAAATATAACTTTAAACTTGTTGGAGAACAATTGCATGCTCTTAAGGTGGAAAACAGTACAACCCCAATGTATGAGTTCTTTAACATTCAATCATTGTGAGTCATGTTTAGGATAAGATGGTGTGACTGATAGGAATGCTCCGAGAACCGCACCCCAAGAACTTAAAGAGTTAAGTTTTCCTAGCATATCAGGTAACTGGAACGATATTTGAGGGTGACACAGCAAGGAAAATCCGTAAATTAACATCTCAGCAGGCAATATTAGATAAAGCACAGCACCTGCTATTCAAACAAAAGAGTCTGCAGTCAACCCCCTAGCTGGCAAATGTTAGGTATCCTCGCAATAAACTTGCCAAGGAGATCTATTACACTTTTCACGTGTTTGGTGAGGAGTATTAGATCTATTACGCTCCCGACATGCTTATTAAAATAATATATTTATAAATATATTGTAAAGTGGTTTTGTTTTTGTTAATTCCAGCACGCCGAAGTGTATAGACAGCATGTTGACCATTTATCTCCTAGCATGTATGTATCTCTCAACATGTTAGTGACGTGTCCAGATTTACAAACAAAAAAATAATTTGGACACGCTGCCTGGCAATTCCAACATGTGTTAGCAATGTGTCGGCGTCGTACACCGACTCTCCGCGTCGAGAGGATGTTGGAGCATCCTAGGTTAAATATAAAGCACCAAATTATATAAAGCATGCGCTGCTTCTAAGTGAAACAGTAACCTACTTCAGGCAATTTTCCTCCATATTGCAGCCACAGGAAAGTTATTAAATGATTGTGCCACAATTGTTGCATAAATATATAAGAAACGAATTTTAAATGATTTTTACATGTTTTACATCAGTTAAAAAATTTGCTTATTGGCCGGAAAAAGAAGTTGAGTCCACGCAAGCACTGCCAATAAAAAGCCAAACAATACTGCAACACAACACATATATCTAAAGACATAAATATCAACTAACAGGACAAATACTTGACTTCAATTTCAAAACCACCACAAAATACAATTAGGTGACAGTACAGAGCATAAATCTTTACGCATTGTGAGTTTGAGCATAGAGATGATAGAGCTACCGTCTGTCCCCTAAGCTTTTCATTCTCCTCTTCGAGACGTGAAACCTTGTTCTCCAGCTCGTTGGTGTAAGCCTATCAATTAAAAGAGAATTTCCAATGAACTAATAGCCACGGGAAAGAAACAGGACAATTTAAAATTTTCACATGTTGCGTGTATGAAACTTACCTGCTTCCTTGCTCGAGACCTTGCTGCTGATTCCCTGTTCTTGATCATTCTCTTCTGCCTCCTTTCAACATTTTTTTCAACTGCACCATCAGGAGCAACCCTCTTTCCTCCAGGTGTTTGTGTGTCCAATAAAGTTCCCATCAAAGTGGATGGTGACATGGTCATTTGGGCTTCGGGATAAGCTGTGTCCACCATTGAATTTCCACCAATAGGATTAGGCTGTTGAAGTGAATGGCCCAGGGCAAATACAGGCAGCATGTTCTGTTGCTGTTGCTGTTGCTGTTGCTGTGGACTATTTGAAGGGAAGTGATAATGTGTCCGCTGCACTTGCAGTCGCAATGCCATTGGATCAACAGGCCATACCACTGAGCCCAAACTTTTCTCCCCGGGAGACAACTCAGCAACAATTCCTGCCTTAACCAAGAAATCCTCCAGTCTTATCTCCCCAAGAGTAGCCTTCCTATCAAGACTATTCTTCTTCTGCCCCTGCTGAATACCTTGCCACAACTCATCAACAGTCTTCTTGCTCAGATCCCTCAACGGCGTGGGGCTTGACTGTCGATTCAAAGAGGATGACGGTATCTGCTGACCAGGCTGCTGCTCAGTGGGACCAAAATCTGCACCCTCCACTGCTTGATTATTAGTCTCAGCACTCCACAAAGTCTTAAGAAGCTCATCAAGGTTCATGCTACTCAGTGGCTTTCCTAAATCCCCCAATCGATTCTGCGCCTCATCAAGAGTGAGGCTATACAAGGATCCCTGGCTAGCCAATGGATTCAATTTTGGCTCTTGAGTTTGGGTTCGGGTTCCATTACTACCAACCCCCTGAGATCCCATTGCCTGCGTTACCATTCTACAGCCCCCTTTCCTCTCTATTCACACTCTTAAATAAAATTTTCAAGAAATCAATGACAAAAACTTCTTCAATCGACAGCAAAAGATTGCATGAAATCCACATTCAACTTCAATCTATTAAAACCAAATAAAAAACCCCATTAAACAGAAGAACACGTTAATCACTACATATCAAGAACAAGAAGAAAAATTATAAAAGATGTAAAAAAAACCCAGGTCTAATCCCACAAAATGCATGGAGTAAAAAGGGGGGGGGGGGGGGGGGGTTGGGGAAGGTAAAAACAAGACTTACCAGATCAATAAGAAAAAGCCCAGAAAGAGATTAGAAATCAAATAATCAGATTTCAGTGTGCATGCAGGGTCCAACGTTCTCAACCCGAAAACCCAGAAGCCATAAACAAAAACCCGAGCTCTTCAAAACACTCATGAGTACATAAAAATTCATACTTGAGCAGATTAAAATAAAGAAAAGAGGAAACATACCCACACTCTTTTCTGTCTAGAATGTAGACATTCATGTAAATTTATGTCACCACGGGTGCATTAAGGTATTATTAAATCTCCCGACCAACTTCAAAGAATTGAAATAAATAAGTAAATATAAAATCAAACCCTTCATGATTCCTTGCAAAATTCTTTATTATTTGTGCTATTTCCGGCACCGGGAAAGGTAGTAATTTATTCTTTTTTTCTATTTAATTTTCTTCGTTGGAGTAAGAAAAGGAAAAAGTGTTGGAACAAAAGCTGGTGTTGTGGTACGAGGTAGTCCCGATCAAAATCTTATATTATTACACGTGATGACCTTGTTGGGCTAAGTTCGAAATATGAATAATACTAAACATAAAAAATTATATAATAGTTTACATGCAAATAAAATGTAAAAAAAGAGTGGTTGAAAAAATTACTTGAAAGTAGATCTTAAAATTAATAAAATTTATTTCAAAATAAGGAAATTAATTTATTCATGTCTATTAATTTTTTTACTTAAAAAATATAAGTTGCTTTTAAGTTTAACAAAATAAGTAAAATTATTTGGCAAGGATAAATGAACAATAAAAATTTAAACTCCCATTTTAGATTTAAGAATGCAGTCAAGTTGCATTTTTTTTTTTTTTTTGGTAAAATATTCTAACAATGTCAAAGATGTATTTATTTGTTAGAGCCAAAATGGGAATATGTCCAAAAGGCCAAAAGATACACACAAGAAGTTGCAAAAACACTCACTTTTTAAAGTCATTCAAGTATCCGTTTGACAATTATTAAAATAATTTTTTTTTAATTCATTTTCAATTAAATAAAATATTTTATACGTAAATCTAAAATATTTTCCTACTTTTTATCCACACATTCTTCAAAAAAATCATTATTTCAAAATTCATTTTCTCCAAAAATACTCATTTTAATAGTTGTCAAATATGGACTAAATATAATCCCCAAAGGTAAGATCGGGGAGGGTCAATAATTCAATAAATAACCTTCGCGCATTTAGTGGGTGTTTGTTGGGATTAAAATTAGATTTTTATTAGATTCTGATAGAAATTTTGAAATGTGTGATTGAAAAGTCGTGAGACTTATGAAAGATGCGATTAATATTGATTGGTTGACGTTAATTTAGACTAAAATTTGATTTTAATCCGAAATAAACAGGGTCTTAATCTCCTCGTATATCTACAATTTTGAAAAAATAACTATCTTTTCAACATAGCCGTATCTCTTTCTATGAAACCTACTATTTGTACTATATTAATATGAAAATTTCATTAGTATCGATCTTTTTCTGTTAAAACAGTTAGTGTATACGAGTGCTTGTGCTATTAGAGCACTCCAACCAAGAGGGAGAGAGGGCAGCAAAATCAGTCAAGATCCAAACTGAATCAAAAATACTAGCTAGCCCACTTTCTAAGTAAAAGTGAGGTCACATTTTTCCAAGTAAATAACACTCTATCATTTGTCAATTTAAAATACATTCAACTTTTTCATTCAATTTTTTCCCCTCACATCATTTTAATATATCATTGTTATGTACGAGTAGCATAATTAAATTAATAATACCAACTTTTACATGTGGTAAACTTAATAAGCCCTTGTTTTTATGAGGATTAAAATCAAAATTTTAGGAAGTCTTTTATTAACTTCGACTTAAACAAAAATACAAAAATTCGATCCCATCAAAATATAGCTATTTTGGCAGCAATTGTTATAGTTTTAGCTCTTGTTTGACACTCATTCTCATTTTTTTCTATATTTTCATTTCAATCATACATTCTCTCAATAAAATAATATTACATACAAATCTAAAATTTTTCATAACTTTTCCACCACACATTCTCCCATCAATCATTATTCCAAAAATTATATTCTCCAAAAAAATGAGTGTCAAACACCCTCTTAATAAATTATTCTCAAAATTTTCTTGGAGTATTATCATTTTCATAATGCAATAAAACCAAAAATCGCCAAATCACTCCTTCGAGTTTGTAAGGAAATCGGCATATCATCGAAGGCACTTCCAAAACCTAGACGAGCTTTAGCAAAAGCAGCTATCATGTTAGGCCAACTCCAATGTGAGCGCTAAAACACCAAAAACACCAAATTTTGCACAATTTTGGTGTTTTGGTACAAAAATGAATAGTGCTGCACTAACATTTTACCTATCTTTTTATTTGTGAAAAGAATGATTTGAGGGCAATTGTGTCATTTGTATTATATAATTTTAATACAATTATTATTATTGTTGTTATTATTATTACTAAGGATATTATTAATATTATTATTATTTGCATTTAAAATGTTAAAAATAATAATTACTCAATTAATTAAAATAAGAATAAAAAAATATAAAATATAACTAACATGATTATTTATAGCAAACACGAAATATATTACAATAACCACGTAACTACATTAATCTAATTTTATTTAAAATAAACGATACATAAAATGCATTAATCGATCATTTGTGGGAAAAACATTGGAATTACGAGAATTAAATTTCAATAATATTTCGACTTACATTTAATAATTTAATATGTTTAAATATATATTTATTAATGAATTTAATATTTTCCTTAATTTAACGTAATTATTTATTTAATAATTTATATATTTCTAAAATAAATAAATAAATAATATTTCGAATAAATAAATTACCAAAAAGAAAAAAAGAAAAGAAAATGATTAAACATTGTTCATTTGCTGAAAGTTTTGGTGTAATGGTTGGAAATGAATTTTAGTTTGGTGCAAAACGGTGCAACGCTGGAAATGGCCTTAGGACATTGATTCAAATCCAATAGAAACACGACAAACTTGAATTTTCCCACATTCTGCAGCAACACATAATTCTTCATTTCAAGTCTCTAAGTCATTCTCAAGAAGGTGAGGGTATATAATGACCAAGAAAATCGAAACGTTTATCCCTAAAGAACACAACTGGAAATCCGGTGAAGCCCAGATTTATATAACCAAGAGACAATTACCAGAAAACAGAACCAAGTGAAAAATTGAAGCCTAGAATGAATGGTTATAAATGAAACTCTAGCTTAACAATTCTTCGAACCCATTATACAAAACCATGCTATTCAAGCGAGCACAAGGCTACCAGAGAAACACAAACATCAGTGATAGGGAAAGACCTCGTAAAGAGAGACAGAGTCCCTAAAATCAGAAATCAAATAACTATGCTGGTTTAGAAGACACGGGCCAATCTGATATTTCACTTTAAAGTGAAAGAATAACTACTTGGCATACTGATAGATCAATATCCAAAAATTATCCATTTCAACGTTAAATTCAGTTTATAATTGAGAGACAAATATCAATTCATTCAAATAGAGAAAAACTTAAAGGCTAGCTCTTCAATTTAAAGCAAAACTTAAAACAAGATTTAAGTATTTGGTCGAAAGAGCAAGTCAAGGTATAAATTTTGTCTAACAAGAAAACTTAGCAAAACATCTCATCAGTCCTGAGAGCTCAGGCCTCTGCGTCCTCGATGACTTGGACAACCTTGGCAGTCGGCTTTGCCAAAAGATCAGTGTACTCTTGGAAAGGAGATTTTGAGAAGCGGGTCTCCCTCCAGAAGTCTGGAGTGAGGAAGCCGTAAGTCTTCAAAAGACAATCAAAGGTTGCCTGTTAAGTGCAAAATTCATTAGCATCTGAAAGACAAATTACTTAATGAAATGACTACAGAACCAGTGTAAATTGCCAATGCCTTCATTAGTCAAAAAAGTGATATAAAAATCCAAGTCAAACTCGACAATTAATTTTAATCAAGGATGGGATAAACAACTTTTATCTAACTTTTCAAGGCCGAATTTCTTCAACTTTTATCAAAATTTACTAAAAATCTGATTTTAAGCTAAACAACACTCAATACTGTTACTAATTTAATACTGTTCGCTACAATAAACATAACCCAAAATAAAAATCTGCCATCTCATCATTGTAATTTTAAGGTAATCATCCTAACAGATTAACAAATTGAAACAAACTTTCAGAGTATCAACAATTAAGTGTTGCCCAAAAGACATTTAATCAACAGAAATGCATAAATTCTTAAACACACTAACACTTCTAGCATATCAGCAAATCCCATTGAGATAAATTTCAGAACAAATTGCAATGACAGAGAATGAAAGCCAAAAATAAATCAAAGCACACCTTGACGAAGTTTCCAAGGGTCTTGGTGGAGCCTCGGGAGGAGGTGAAGACGTCTTCAATACCAGCAAATTGCAGAACCTTCTTGGGGACACGGGCAGCAACAATTCCGGCTCCACGAGGTGCAGGCACCATGCGGACAGTGACTGAACCACATTTTCCGGTGACCTTACATGGAACGGTGTGTGGTTTACCAATCTTGTTCCCCCAGTACCCTCTCCTAACCGGAATCACAGAAAGCTTAGCCAATATAATTGAGCCACGAATCGCAGTTGCCACTTCCTTCGAGCACTTGACTCCGAGCCCAACGTGCCCGTTCCCATCTCCGACCACCACGAACGCCTTGAATCGGGTCCTCTGGCCCGCTCGGGTCTGCTTCTGGACCGGCATGATTTTCATCACCTCGTCTTTCAAAGAGGGGCCGATTAGGATATCGATGATTTGATATTCTTTGATTGGGAGGGAATGGAGGTAAATTTGCTCAATGGACTTGATTTTTCCGTCTCTTACCAGACGGCCAAGCTTCGTCACCGGAACCCAATCTTTCTCTTCGGAATCACGGCGGCCCCCTCGGCGGCCCCCACGTCGACCTCCTCTATCACCTCCACGTCCGCGGCCGCCAAAGCCACGTCCAAAGCCACCGCGATCTCCAGCGCCTCTCTCCGCCATTGTTAGGGTTTGTGAAATATGACCAAGAATTTAGGGTTTGCTAGCGTAACTGAAACCCTCGCGGGAATAAGGCTATATGGTATCATGACGTGGGCTTCGAGTTGAGAAATACAAGCCCATATTGGCCCAAAGGGCAAAACTAAATAAGAAAAAAAAAAAAAAAAAAGGAAAAATGCATGGTTCGGGGATTTACTATCACGAAATCAAAAAGAAAAAAAAATGCTATTCATCCCCAGTGAGGATGCATCCCCAGTCTATGTGGCTTTAAATGATAGGTGAAATTAAATGAGTATAGACTGGGGATGCATCCCCAATGGGGATGAATAGCATTGCTCAATCAAAAATCAGATCCTAATGTTTAAATTTGCAAAACTCAGATTTTTCTATGAATTAATTAATTATATTTTACAATTAATCTATTAAATTAAATATTTAATTGTAATATAATATAATTGACCCACCCTACCTTACCCCGCCGCACCACTCCGGCGACTGTTCTTCGGCCACGCTTAATTCCGGCGATTATTTTCCGGTGTTCGTTGGCCGCTGCATAATTCCGACGACTGCTCCGATTCCAAGGTCATGGATTATTTTGAGATCACAAATGGAAAAAAATTATAGGTCACAGATTTTTAATTGATCATATGTTAAAAAAATTTGTTGGTCACAAATCAAAAAAATTATATGTCATAAGTCACATATTTTCAAATTTGTGGGTCACAGATTCCTTATTTAGTCACAAATTATCAATTTTAAAGTCACGGTTCAATATCTAAGTCACAGACACCAAAAAAATCATCACAGTTCAATAGCTAGGTCACAGACACCCAAAATCCAAACACACGTCCTCCAATCCCAGTACATCACCAATACTTGGTCACAGGTCGACCAAATAGTTGATCACAGACACTTCGTCACATTCGTTGCCAACCCTAATCCCTAAACCACCCACCAACAATAACACCACCAACTACCCAAACCACCGCGTCGCCGCCGACACACCACCACCATAACCACCGCCATAATAATACAAAACACCCAACATATCGCCGCCCGCACAACCGCACCAAGAAAAACACCACCACCGCCGTCAACCCCGCCACAACAGTTCCACCACACGGACCGCCACACACACAAATTCCCACACAAAATCGAGCCAACCACCGACGCTGTTGTGGATGTCGCAGCAGCGCCGTTGCTGTGAGCCGCTGCTGAGTTTCGCAGCAGTGCCACTGCTCACAGCTGCTGCTGTGACGCCCACAACAGCGCGCGGCCTAAGGAGGGAGGAAGGGGGAAGAAGGGAGGAGAGGAGGGAGAAGTGGATGAAGCGACGGTCAGTTGTCTGTGGAGAGAGATGAAGGAGTGGAGAATAATTGATTATTTAGGGTTATGAAATGGGGGGTGTAGGAGTATAGAGAGTAATTTAATTTTATAATATTATTAATAATATTAATTGTAAAATTAATACCTAATTTTTGATTAAATAAAGTATAAACCTGATTTTTAAAAACACAAAACTAAACACCTGGTTTAGTGTAATTTCCTCTAAAAAAGAAAGGGAAAATTAGGTCTACTGCTCTAAAAAAAATAGCAAATTAGATTTATACGTTTAAACAAAATAAAACCTCTAACAACAGTAATAGTTACGCCCTAAAACTCCCAAAAGCTCTAAACCTAATTGAGAGAAATTCTAAACCTCCCTAATACCCATAATTCACCGACGCAATGAAGCAACGGTTTCACCCACACGGAGAACAAGCTGATTCATCCAACCATTGAAGATTTCCCCACGCGACACCATTGATTATAGAAAATCGAATTTTTTGGACCACGTGATGTCACTGTGGATGAAAGCTAGCGTATAAAATTCCAAAGGGTGAAGGAAGATGGCTTCTCTAGATTGCAAGGTTTTTTCGTTTTTAGTTTGTGGTTTTTGACTTGATGGTGTAGTGAACATTTAGAATTTTCTATCTTGTTGTGTTTTGTGTTCAAGTAAATGTCTAACGTTGATGGAATATCGAAATTCTTGTTCAATCATGGTTGATGATGGCTAATTTTGTAACTGTAATGCTATTTCATAAGAATGTGGAAATATTAGCCTAAATGGTTGAGCAGAAGTCGGTAGTCTTTTGGAAGTGCATCAGAGAAATTATTAGTAGTTCAAATCACCGTATTCTCTCTCTCTCTCTCTCACACACACTTTGATAGAATGTATAGTAATTCATTAGATGAGCTATTGATGCAACCGAGTTCTGAGAGGGTTTCCTCTTTCTCCACTCTTTCTGTGAATTAAACTTAGCTTCCAAGTTGCCTTTTGTTTTGTGTAAACAAAAGTAATAGAAGGAAATTTAGCGTGGAAGTTATGGCCATGTTAGTAGAAGTTGGAAAGCAATGTTGTTGCTGTAAATGATTATTTCTTTCCTCCGCCTTCTTGAACTTAATAATACATGAAATTTTTTTTTACGACTTTAGTTATTCTATAATTTACATAACTAGTTTGTAAATTGCCTTGGTAACTGTTGTAAGCATTGCTTGTTCTTGTTGGTGTGCTTGAAGGTTATGAGGAACAATAGAAAGAAATGATGTTGAATGTAATTGTGTTTGCATCTACGACATGGAAAATGAAAGAATTGTTAGTGTGAAACTTAAATTGGGCGAGGAAAAAGACATGTTTTGTATTGGGTTGGTTGATTGCATTGGGATTGGGATTGGGATGCCTTAAAACTTATATCATATTATGTGTTTGTCATTTTTTTAATCTTTGTCAATGTTTGTTACTTTTTTTAATCTTTGTCACTTTTTTAATGTTTGTTACTATTTTTGAAATTTTCTCACTTTTTTTTCTTTAATTTATGTCACTTTTTTCCTGTTACTTGCTTAAAATTTATATCACCCTTTTGAATGACAAACATTATTTTTAATAAAAGTTGTATCACATTTTTTTTTAATTAAAAGTGACACAATGTCACTTTTTTTAGTGACAAACACAATATCAATTTGGTGGGGGTCACTTTTTTTAGTGTTTATAACTTTTCTCAGTAACTTTCTTGATTTCTATCAATTTTTTAGTGACAAACATCAATTTTTAATAAAAGTGTCATTGTATGTCATTTTTAGATAAAAAAAAATAACACTTAACTTTAAAAGTGATAGTAGATCACTTTTTCATTGTCACTTTTTTTTTTTCATAATCAGCATGTGGATTGGCATGAACGTGATGATTATTTTATGAACATGATTATCGGTGCTGCACAAATGGATGGTGCTATTTTGGTATTTGTCACTTTTTTTTATTTTTGTCACATTTTTTGAGTTTGTGTCACTTTTTTAAAAAAGTAAAAAAGTGACATTATTTATAAAAAAGTGACATTGTGTCACTTTTTTATTTTACACAGTATTTTTTACTTCCTAAAAACTTTTCATATGATTTTTCAAAATACCCCTAATTTTAACGGGTTTTTTGTAAGTAGTGGAATTATAAAAAAACAAGAGTTTTCAAGATTCAATTTCAAATTTCAGATATAAAGTTTAATATTTCAAAAATCAGATATTTTATTTTTAAATATTAAATATTAATTATACAATATTCCACACAAACCCTAATCAATTTTTCACATCTTCTCACTCTCTTCTCTCTCCATCTCTCTCTCCTTCTTCTCACTCTCTGTCTTCTCATTAGCAACGTCGTCGTGCACAGCGCCAGATCCAAAAATTGCAATGCACCACTACTACCATCTCCCACCCTTCAATTTTCGCCTCTAGGAGCCACTATAATTCAAAAATTCTCTTTCACACATACATGTACAAAAAATTACAGAGGTTCCCCCACATAAACTTACCAAACCATCTCCACTCGCCACTATCAAACACCGAACGATACAACTCATCAACTACACCAACAGAAACATGATGGAGGCACAATGAAAGGTGACTACGAGATCAAATAACAAGATTTGTAGCCACAAATCAAGCGGTGGGGGTTGGGATAGAATCGAGGTGGTGAGCAACTATGAGCGACAATAGAGAGTGGGACGGTGGGTTGCTTGGGGTCGATGATGTAATTTAGATCTAATAGATTAATTATAGACCTATTGGCTTTTGAATTTGAGAAATATTGAGCTGGGGGCTGGGTGTTTATAGGTGGTGGGTAGCGAGTGAATGATAAATTGTATCGTTGTTGACTTGGGCATCCAAAATGAAATCGCTCTTAGCGCTTTGTTGAGTGGGAGAGTCAGATCTAAAGTGAAGATCTCGAGCTCTTAGCAAAGATGGCGACAACACTAGCTTGGACATTTTTTGCCAATAATGGCTACATTCCTCCTGCTAATGGCTTGGTAAATTCTTTAAATATGCATATAAAAGATCAATCAAAAGCAAATCTTGGAGATCTACTCAATTCGAGATGTGAAATCAAGAATTGAGAGAGTCATGTTTGTGCTTTTGAAAATCTAAGTTGGATTGCATCCATTGATTGCTGACACCTACTCATAAAAATTTCCCTTTTGTAGTCTGATTATTATATTGTTGTCGTTATCGATATAGAAGTGCTCCAGTGAAGGTGGTGGCGATGATTTTAGGGTTGGGAATTTTTTTGGGTTGTAGGATGGGGTGGTGGAGGTTCGGTGGTGGTGGCGGCGCAGTGGTTGTTGGTGGGTCGTGGTGATGTCGGTATTTTTAGATGATGGTTTGCTATCGGAAGGTGGTAGTGGTGGTGGTTCAGACGATTGGGTTTCAGTTGATATGCTGGTGGTGGCAATGGTGAGGGTAGTCACAAGTGTTGGTGGTGGTCACATATTATTTGGTCGTTTATGACCATTAAATTGATTATTTTGTGACTGATAAACAACATGTGACCATGAAAAAAATAAATTATGATTAAAAAATAATGTGTGACCCAAAAAATTGTTAATTTGTGATCGATAATTTGACAACTTGTGACAGTCTACTAAGTTGTGCCTTATAATATTTGTGATTCGTGACCGATGAATAAGTTGTGACGTATAAATTTCTAAATTGTGACCATAAAATAATTTATGACCTATAAAATTTTTAATTTATGACCGATGAATAAATTGTGACCATAAAATAATTTGTGATGTTTCAATTTTTTATTTGTGGCCGATAAACAAACTGTGACCTATAAATTTTTTGGATTTGTGACCGTAAAATATTTTGAAACATGTAAAATTTGTAATTTGTGACCAAATTACATGGAATTGTGATCTTAATCTATTTAATTAATTGATTTAAAAATCTGAGATTTGAAATTTTAAACATTATCTCTTAAATTTGAAATGGGTGAAACTTAATTTCTTAATTATGAAATTTTCCTTGAATAAAAATGGAAAAATTCATTTATACTATATACTATTTCAATAATAAGAAAACAACTTTCAAATTTCTAAAATTAGATATTTGACATATACATACATACATTATATATATATATATATATAAAACCTACCCCCATCTCCACCAACCTCTCGCTCTGGCGACTGTTCTAACGACTACTCCGATTCCAACGACTATTTCGGAGATCGTTCCGACGACTTTTTCGATTTTGGAGACTATTTCGACGACTGCTCCGATTCTGGCGACTATGTCGATAATCGTTCCCCCGACTATTCCGGTAAATGTAGCCTGTATTTTTGAACCGTGACTCTACAAACACATGTGATCTATTAATATTGATTTGCGATCCGTTTATATTAATTTGTGATCTATAAAAAATGACCTGACTTGTGAACTCAAACATGTGACAGTAATCTATGACCTTAACAACGAATTAATTAGCCACAGTTAACTATCAAATTAATTGATCAACTGATCTGTGACCCGTCTATATTCATTTGTGACCTATACAAAATGACAGTAACTTGTGAACTCAAATCTGTGACCAGTAAACTGTGACTTTAGCAACTCATTTATTAATTGCAAATCGATCACACTTTATCAAATTATTGGTCACAACTTATTTTATGGTCACAAATCAAGAATTTTATAGGCATTTCTTGGTCACAAATAGAAAATTTTATAAGTCACGACTTATTCATCGATCACAAAATCAACATTTTTATTAGTCATAACTTGATTACAACTTAATAAATTGTGAGTCACAGTAACAAATTTTAGGTCAAATATTATGCATTGATGACAAATCCAAAATTTTATTGGTCACAACTCATTTATTTTATTGGTGACATTCTCAAATTAATTGGTCACACATTATTTTTGGTCAAACTCGATTACAGTGAGTCATAGTCACAATTTTAATTGATCACACTCGATTGTACGCACAAGATAATCATAGTCACCTCCAACCCTATATCGTCGGCACGCCCAACACCCATCGCTGCACGCACACACACACACACAAACTAATCACAACCACCAACAATCACAATCACAGTCGCCAATAACCACTCACAAAATAATTAGTGTCATCTCCAATCCCATCTAGTCGACACGATCGACACCGCACCCAACACCGTACATCACCACCTCACCACCATCAATAGTGCTAAATCCACCACCTCCCCAACACCGGACCCACCACCAATAGTGCTAGATCTACCATACAACCGCACACAACCACTGCCACCACCAAATCCACAAAATTGCCGCCATCGTCGCAACGCCATTACCAGATCTAGAACATCGCCATCGGTAGCAATGGCCTCACAAACTCTACCCAAAATGGTCGGATACTCTAAATGTTTCGAAATGATAAGACCAACAATGGAGGAAGGTTACGAGCAATTTGCGTACGAACCTTTTCGACTGCGATACTCCTCTTGGTGGTGGATGCCGACAAATGTGGGAGGTTGGGATTGTGAAGAGGAGGAAGTAGTTGTTGGTGGAGGCGGCCGGTGAACTTGACACCCATCCTTTCCGACTACGATACTCCTCCTCAGTTTTTTGAAAAATAAAATTTTAGATCTGATTTTAGAATATAGATGTTGAAAAGTAGGGAATAATGTAATTTCCACAATAAAAAAATCACATAATGACTAATGAGTTTAGAGTTGACAAAATTAAGCCCATGTTTTGGAATCAGATATAGGGGTGTGTATGGGTTGGATTGAGTCGAGTCGAGTTGAGTCGATTTTTATCTCAACCTAAACCAAACCCAACATGATCGGTTTGATCATAATTTAACACAACCCAACCATTGTAAAGGTTGGAACCCAACCCAACCCAACAAAGTATCAGTCGGGTTGGGTTGTGTTGGTCGGTTTGTGACAACTTATCAACAAAGATTAAAGTAATCGGGTCCGATTGGACGGATTTATAATTGACTTATGACTTATATAAAATTAAGACTCTATAGTTGTAATGACCACAAAATCTGAATTATTTTGACACTTCATACCTAGAAATGTTACATAGACGGATTGATATTAGATTATATGAAACCAAGAAATATTTTTGACAATTAAAATATTTTTGTGTTGAATGTGTATTACTTATACTATTTTTCGTAAAACGCATTCTATCCAAGTCTTATAATATTATTTTAAGAGTTTCCATGTCATGTATCATATTCAAGACTTCTCGTGTATCGCGTTTGCGTATATAGAACCTAGTTAATTAGTAATATATAATTTGTGTATAGTTTCCTCAAAATTTTCATCTATTGGACAAAATTTTTCCAACAAGAATTGACATTTTAATCTAGATTTTTCTGAATATTGTAGTTCTTGGAGGTTGTGTGAAGAAATAGAGTGACTCAATTTTGTCCAAACAACATTATAGCACTTGTAAAACTCATAAATATAGCTGGGTTGAGTTGAGTGTGTTTATTTGATTTTCATAAGTTAACCCATAACCCGACCCTATCCAACCCGTATACACAAACCAACCTACCAAACCCGTGTAAAAATAACAAAAAAATCGACTCAACCCGGTCAGGTTGGTTCGATTTGGACGGTTTGAGCGGGTTCAATCCCGTTTTGCCCATCCCTAATCATATGAATTAGTCTGTATTGTAGAATGAGCTAAGGGTTGACTAGAATCGAGCACCAAAATGGCAAGGCATTCTTAAGCGTCAGTTAGTCACTATCTAATTAAGGCCCCGTTTGTCTCCCATTATTCCAAAACATTATTTGCTACAGTAATATTCTTCACCTCATATTCACTTAATAAAATATTCTATATACAAATCAATAAAGTTATTTTAAATTTCAACTACACGTTCTCCAAAAAAATACTATTCATCACTCCATTTCTTCTACAATAATGGAAGACAAACACACACTTATTGTTAAGTTGAAGGAATGTTCTTTCTTGAACATTCTCATTCTAAAACTAGCATATAACCTGTCTACCTCTCTTTCTTTCGGAAGGATGAGTTCATGCTTATCGAAGAACTCACTACGTTCATCAAACCAAAAAAACAAAGGAAGCTTGAAGTACAAAAATTTCTTAAACATGATATCCCACAATCAACGCTCCAATTTTTCTATGTTCGATCATTGATTCAAAAACAAACAATCAGACGTACAATACGATTGACGTACCTTCTTCACTGTGAAGAGTTTCATTTTTGACTTCTAACAATGTAGGGACGAGAAGAGAGCACATCAAATGAAAAGAGAAAAAAAGCTTTTGTAGGTGGTAAAGGAGAATGGGACGTTAAGGTGAATAAAAATAAGAGATTTCTAAAAATAGATTGGAAACAATTTAGGATCTGTTCTCTTTATCGTTTTCAAGTTGTTTTCTATTTTCGATTTTTCAAAACAGCGAAAACGTGTTCTCTTTTCTATTTTCGAAAGCGAGTTTTTAAAAACAAGTTACAAATTTACAAAGAAAAATCAAAACGACAAATTTGTTGTTGAGTATTTTCAGTTACAATCAAATCAAAATTTTCAAAATGCGTTTTGGATGTTTTTAAAATAGTTTTTCAAAATATAAAAAAAAACACATTTTCAACAATTTCAAAATGAACAATTAAAACAAAAAATTTAAAATAAATTTAAAACTCAAAATACAAAATTTAAACACAAAGAGAACGATCTCTTAAACACTCGAACCCATAAATATAATATTTACGGGCATTGCACCGACTAGTAGTAGTTAGAAAGTGACCATTGTTACAAATAATCCCAGCAAATTTCTTAACTTTCCTTCGACATAGACACGCTCGTCCCGAACTTCTCTACCGATTACTGGTCTTTCTCTTTCAGGTCGGTGCTCATTCTCAAGATCAAGATTGCATCAATTTTTTTTCATCTTTATATTTTTTTGAGAAAAAGTTTGATCTTGATTAATTACAGGCTTAATATCTCTGTATTAATAATATTATCACTTGTTACAATTATAAACCTGCTAAATCTTTAATCATTTGGCGATGCTACACCTTTTTAGTGTTATTTTGCGAAGATATTAACATTTGGGTTTCTGTACTCGAATTGCGATTTAGGAAAATTATTTTTGTTCTTTGTTTTTGATCCCGAATCTTGATATTGATTATTTTTTAGTGGTATTCAGATTGAGTTAGTGGCACTGTGGAAGTTTTTAAGAAATAAATGTAATATTTAGAATATCCCTTTAGAATTAGCAGTTTAGGTATTGGAATAGATCTTAACTGTACTTTATAATTTGGGTTATGAAAAGAGAAATAGACGAGATAAAATAAATAAAAACCAAACTGTAAATATGAAGGTGTGATTTGTCATTTGTCACTCGATCTTGGTGAGGTATTTAAGGAAGTAAAGGACGGTTCTAAAATTCAAAGATTCGAAAGAAATGTGTGTAATGGTTCTCCACATGTGTATGTTGCATACATTTGTATTGAGCTTTACACACATTCGATAATTTCTTAAAAGTTTAGTTCTTTAGCAGTATCATCAGTTCTTTCTAGTTGGTGCAGTGTGTTCTCTCATTTAAAGAAACTCTGTGAATTTTTACGCATCTCTTTTCGGCTTTATCTTTTCATTTGGTCCTACAAAAAAATGAGTTAAAACGTAATTTTGAATGTAGTAATGAGTTCATGGAACAAAAATTGATTCTATTTTCATTCTCTTTCAGTTACTTGCTTTAGATTGCTTCTAGAGTAACATACAGGGCCTGGGAGGTGTAAATCATCCGTCTTTCTGAGTCGTAATGGTGGGCCAAACCAGTTACGTGCCTCCACCTTATATTCCATTGAGTCAGTCTGAATCAGAAATGGAAACTGTACCATCCAAGGATGAGATACCTGCTCAGAAGCATAAAAATGATGGCTCAGTGGAATGGTCTTCTGGAATCTGTGCTTGTTTTGATGATATGCCGAGCTGTACGCTACTTTCTGCCTTGTGATCTTGATTTATCAGAAGGAAAAAGTGAATTAAGGTGCATTTTTGAGTAGTAAAATGAAATAAACAATATGCATCATCGGTTTTATATGATCACAGTAATATGGACAATGTATGTATGCTATCTGTATGATGGTCTGCTGAAGTGGAAGAAACCATTCATAAATTGCTAATAAATTATGCGTAACACGTTCAAGTCTTGTCAAATTGACTTGACTACCAAAAAGTAGGATAAAATGGACCTTTTGAACAAAAGGTGAAAAGAATCGAGTCTTAACTCTTTACTGCAGTGGCCTAGACAATTGTTTATGCATTAAGGTAACTATCTAAATAAAGCCCCACGTGTTTTCAGATAGGACTCGTCATCTCTAACTATGCAACTGTCATAGTGACCGATCTTCTATCGAGAAAAAGAAAATTACTCTGCGGAGTTTTCATCTGGATTCTACCTTCATTTGCTGTGATATACGTTTCAGGAGATTTAATATGTGGTATTTGTTTGTCTACTGAAAGTCATTACAGTTAGAGGAATAATACTCTCTACATACTTTGTCATATTGCTATGACGATTTACAATTTTTAACACTGGTGTTATTGTCAAAGCTAGCCATTTTCATATCATTGAACAAATCAACAACTTAATTTGAATATGTCAACAGATATCATTTGTCGATTTTACCCGATGATGTACTATTAGCCTTTATATTCAATCCATTTAGGAGGGAGAGTTATGAATACATCATACATGGCACAAATCTACGAGCTCATAGATTTTACTTGGGGTAATATTATTGTTATGTAAATTCTGTGAACGTAGGTCATTTCCAATTGCTTTCATGTTTCACACACACAGTATGGCACATTAATACCACCTGCAAATCTTCAGGATTTGTTACTTGCTTCATGGACACGTGTTTAGCTTACATGCTGGGAATCATAACTTTATGTCTGCTAACAATTAATTTAAGCAAATGTGTTGAAGGATAGGTGCTTAGGCGAATAACCCATAGATTCCTTTGTAAAAAATATTCAATAAGGTGTTTAAGTTTTATACTTTTAAAATGATAAAAAAAGTCAGCTGCACTACGAACTAAGAACCACTGACTGCATTGCACATTTGAAAACTTATTAAGGCCTCTAGATTGCTTATATGCATCAAAACCTTAGGTTCATTCTTCTAGAGACATATTAACCTTACATCCATATAGTTAAATATGTCATTAGCATATGACGTACATAAGTATGCTTTTGAGTTAATATGACCAATAAATCCAGTAGACTGTTTTAATTTTGTGGTCCCAGATGATTTATATTATCATTTAATGTCCTTGTAGATATTCACTAATTGTACTTTATTCTGCTCAGGTTGTATTGGACTTGTTTGTCCTTGCTTCCTTTTTGGGAAAAATGCAGAGTTTTTGGGGTCTGGAACTCTTTTAGGATCATGCACGACACATTTTATTTTGTGGGGGCTGGTCAATACACTTTGCTGTGTGTTAACTGATGGCATTATATGGGGTTTTCCTGGATGCTTTGTCGCATGCTATGCTTGTAGCTACCGGAAGACTTTAAGATCAAAATACAATCTGCAGGTACAAGTCACATTGCTTTGCCACTTATACTGTTACTACATATATCTTTAATTGTCAACACTAAAAAGAAAAGCCATATAACTTTTGTGTCAATCATGTTAGTTCTTTTCTCGTTTCATTTCAGTTGCTGTAATGGTTTGACAAGTGATCTTTCGAGAACATGGTGTGATAGGTGGCTTGGTATTTTGATGATGTGGTGTGGTTTGTAGGGACATAGGTTGTCTGACAGTTGACACTTGACCACTGTTTTATGCCCTAACAAAAGTTACTGCCTTCTTCAGTAGTTAGACCTATGCCGTTTGAATTGATCTTGGAGCTGTGCTCTCGTGGTGTTATCCAGATGATTCTGAGTTTGTAACTGACTCATTAATTGTCTGCAACGAGGACATTGTGTGCTTAACTTGGGAATTTGAAAGCTCTCTCCAACAGTCACTGATATGAATTTTTTTGGAGTGGTTTATAACAAATTGATTTGGCTATTAACTGAATACTTGGGTTAATATTTTGGTCAATGGTTCCAGCTGGAAGTTTAAATGCTTGTAGTAGTTGTTAGATCCAACTTGTTACAATTGGCCTAAGAACTGCCTGCTGAAGTGATTCTGAGTGTGGAGTAGTCAATCAATCTTAGCAACCTGAGTGCTAAGCATTAGATGGCGACCATTTTTCATTGAATTCTAAGTGGTTAGATTGCGACCCCCTTCTCATGTTGCATGGTTGGGAATGAAATTGTCTTGTTTGATATCTATAGTTTTTGTTTAATTTTCGTTTCTACAGAAGCATATTGGAAGGTACTTGTAACTTTCCAATATCATGCCCTATGACTTGTATGCATAAGAAAATCCTCCCCTCCACTGCCTTGATGGAAAATTACACTTAACTCCAGAATTGTCTTCGACAACTGGTGGCTTGGCCTAATAAACACTCAGGTTGCATTTGGTGCACCGTGTTAGACCTATAAATAATTTAATATAGAAATAATGGATATGATATTATGGTGGATCAAGGTGGATATTTTTAATCTTTTAGTAAAAAGAAATGTCATTAGCATGCATTATCAACCTTATAATATAATAATATGGATGACAAGCTGTAAAAATTGACTATTAGTATCCTATAAGATTATGCTATTTTAAGTTACAAACATTCAATGGCGTGGTATGCAAATTCAACTGCTAAAGACACTTCAACACCACGTTTCATTTGTGTGAAAAAAAAAAAAGGAAGATGTAGAAGGAAAAGCCAAAGGGAGTAGTCAGAAATTATAGCGCAAACCTTCAAGAAATATCTCGAATGACCTAAAAAAGTGCTATTGATGAATGAGTTTTTGGAAAGTTAGAACTGCTAGTAGGGTTGTATGATCATTAGCCATAACGCTTCATAAATATCCAGCATGACATTAAAAGTGCAGGAAGGACTTTGTTTACCTGACTGTTAGATAATTAATCAAGAATGGAAGTTAACCATTACATCTGATGTTTGCCTACTCCTCATTGGCTATTTTATGGTACTCAACCGTATAGTTAAAATCAATTATTAGCTTTCCCAATGAATCGCTTGTGAATTCTTAACACAGGAAGCCCCATGTGGAGATCTCTTCACACATTTTTGTTGCCATTTATGTGCTATTTGTCAAGAGTACAGAGAAATCCGTGAAAGGTCTGGAGGCTCGAACTCGTCTGACCTGAACTTGGTGGAAGTGACTGCCCCTCCTATTCAGACAATGGAATCGGCTTCCACATAACAAGTCCATCCATTACCATGCCCTTATTCACCTTGTAATATACTGTTCACTTTGTGCTGCTTCTCATGTGCATGAGATATTTCTTTCCTCATCTCACTTGTCATTTTTTTCTTCTCGTTTCTGTGCAACGTAAAACTCTGAACAACATTACATATCTTGTTACGTTTCCAGATTTTTGTCTCGCACGTTAAATGTAGATTGGAGCATTAGAGTGTATGTAGGATCATTTTATTGATCTTGAGTATGCCACCGAGGTTTTATGGTCTGCAGATAAAAGAAGTACGATTACAGAATGCTTTGGCAGATTTAGTTTTCTGGTTTATCATGCCAAAGAAGTTCACCATGGGTAAGTTATGATCCTTACCCTTAAGTTTCCCTGGCTTTCTGAACTCAGGTAGATGCAGTATATACATGATCATCGGTTCCATGGTTAAAATCATGTATATACTGCAAGTTTTTCAGTTGCGCCAATACTGGCACATTTGCCAGACTCGATGCATTTATACTTGCTAGAACACGTCAGAACAGGGAGAGGTAGACCAAAACTTACAAGGATATTCCAGTAGTACTAGTATTGTAATTTTTTCACATTTTGTTTTGAACTTTGTTATGTTCTATTCATTACAGCGGTGAAGTTGTAATTCTGATACTATGGTGAGTGATTTATTGGTGAAAAATACCTTAAATATGTCAATTTATTGCAGCCTTTTACTTCAAGTCATCATCTGAAACACAATCCATGGAACTGCTGAAATTGACATTAATAAATTTTCGATTTTGTGTTTTGCATTTTGAAACTATCTGATCGTTATGTTTGAAATGAAGAAAAAAGTTAAGTTAGAATAAAAAGTGACTGTAATTTTTTTGAAAAATTAAGTGACTTAAAAGTAAACTAAGGATTCCTGAACATGGCGAGTCCCGGAACGGTGGATGTTAGGTCATTCTACATGAAACAACAGTTTGAGCAGAAAAAAATGTTGTGCTATATATAGATGAGATTTATTTGTAGGACTTTGCCATGTACGTCATGCGTGCACTTGCATGATTGTCAAAAATTGATTGGATAACAATTTGTCATGTGGATGTGGATGAATGTAAACAAAGGTGTATACAGTATACTATACACGAAGCATGATCATGTATAACAAAAAGTTGTTTCTAGACAACCAATTTATAAATAATTTTTGTCAAAACCAAACATTATTTTCATTCACATATTAATAATTTATTATTCAAGTATTTTGTGGATTTACTACTATTCCATTTTATAAATTGATTAATTAATTTGTCAAATGGATGTTAAGACTTTATCGGCATACCGTAAAGTACAAGATTGAAAAAACTTAATATGCTGAACACAAAGATTGTAAAGTAAGGAACGATAAAAGAATCAACGGTCAGACAATTCATTATAAGTAAACTTTTCATGGATTTTTAGATTCTTTATAGTCGTACTTTTTGGGTGTAACCCTACCTACGCATGACGAAGAACTCGATATTTAAATGATTGTAGAAATTAAAAGAAAAATAATCTATTTTTATGCACTCATTTAGTTGGGAGAAATCTATTGGACAATCTCTAGTGCTAAGGCATTCAACATTGTAAATTATTATTATCAAAAAAAAAAAAAAATTATATTAAATTTTGGTTTTAACACTAAGAAGTGGATTATTGGAAAAACTTATATTCTACATGGAAGTAATAATGTAACCAAGATTTCGAATAACTAACATGAGAATGACAACAGTTTAGCTAGGCATCGTGAAGCCTAGTTTATATCGTAGAATGGGATGACAAAAAACTTAATATAATAATACTGTATTTGTCAATCAATGGAATAATTATCCGACATAATTGAACTTATGGAATTATTATAATGTTGTTAAAGTGTACGACAAGAGTATTAGTTTGGTAACGACGAAAGGTCGTATCTTAATTAATTATATTTAGTTAAAAGTACTATGAATAATTGTGATGTCTTGTGCCGAGCCGAGACTTTATTGTTTGGCTTTTGGGCAATGTACTTTGCCTCGTAAACAACTTCAACCTAACCTTGGATGTTTTTTATTTTGGCATATCGAATTCGACGAGATCATAGGGTGTTTGGTGGGGATTAAAATTAGATTTTTAGCAGATTGTGATAGGAGTTTTTGAAATGTGTGGTTGAAAAGCAGCGGGATCTATGAAATATGTGGTTAATAATGATTGTTTGACTTTGATTTAGATTAAAATCTGATTTTAATCTGTACCAAACGAGGAAATAGACGATATATTTGTTCCTTATATAGTTTAATTTGTTTAACTTTACGAACATAACTTCAAGATTAAAATAAATGAATAGTTTAATGTTCGGTTTCAATTCTTGGAAATGAAAGGGAAGAACAAAAACTGACATCTCTGCTTTTGCTTAATCCTAGATTATAATTAATTAAGAGAAAACAGAAGAAATTTGTTTTTACCTCAAACTTAGTTTAATTTTGAAATAATAAAAAAAGATTATTGTACATAATTTGTAGGTTGTAAAAATAGGAAAAACATATATGAAAATAAATAAGGTATATCTACTTATTAACTAATGCCCTGTTTGGTATTTAATTAAAATCAAATTTTAATCTAAGTCAATGTCAAATAATTAATACTAACCACATATTTCATTAGTCCCACAATTTTTCAACCACACATTGCATCAACTTTTATCAAAATCTACTAAAATTCTAATTTTAATATCCATCAAACAACCCATTAAATCATTTTTTACAGCATGTTCGACTCTGATTAAAAGCATGATAGTTCGACTTTTTAAATGTGCAATTGCGTACTACACAAATAATTACAATACAAAGCATGTGATGCAAAGTTCTTTATTAAAGTTTTAAAACTAAAAAAAAAAATATTTAAATTCGATTAAGATACAATTAGCTTCGAGGTTTAAGGTTTAGGATTTTTCAATAATGATGTCGGTACCAATAATGTCAGTCATTAAACACCCAAATTGAGGGAAAGCACAAAGTCCTGATTTCTTAAATTAATGCTAATTTCATGTGATGTTAAGTTAGATAGTGAAATATGTTTGTTGTTTTCATTGAAAGGTCCCAATGCCGAAATTCCTTTTTGAAAAGAATCAATGAAAAAAAAGCTCATTTCAAAAAAAAAAAAAAGGCTTTTATATCCAATCCCACCCTTTCTTTCTTCTAGATTTACCACGTTTTGTATTGCACATACGTAGGGTGTAAAGATAGATCGAATTGTTCAGATGCACCTTCGTTCATGTGGTAGATTGGAACTTCACCTATCAATATGGAGTCATTATTAAGTTAAGATTTCAAAATTACGAGATTTTAAATTTAGTTTGTTTATAACTTTAATTGTTGTTATCGACGGGATAATATCATTATTTTCACCAAAGAAGAAAATAGACAACTTACTTTCCGTATGTTGAGATCTATGCCTTTTTTGTGACATTTAGAGAGTTATTATTGAATAATTGATGTAACTGACGTCGATCATCAACGTGTATATGAAAACACGTTAATTAAAAAGTATACTTAAAAAAAGTAGATATCAAGATTGATTGATTCATCCATAATATAAAGATTTACATAGAAAATCGAAAATATCCCAATTTTTCTATCAATTCAAAGTATAGCAAGCAAGTTAATTCTTGAAGCAAATATTGATATTAAGAAAAATTAACAAAAATAATCTCTCACTGTAATTATTCTTAAATTTAAACTCTAAGTTCCAAATAAATAATAAAATGGTGAATAACATTATTCATAGCTAACGACTGCATTAATTATCATATGTGGTATATCATTATTAAAAGTTATTCCTTTTTAAAATTATTTAAATTATTGCCCTGTATGACGTCGTCACATAGAATGCTTACTACAATTGCGACTATTAGTAGCATTATTGTAAAATGTTAGTTTAAGACGACAACGTTTGATATAAATCACGATAGCTTAGAGACTTGAATATTACTTAGAAGCACTTTTATGTGGTATTACTCTCCAAACCTAACTTCATTAATATCATAGTTCCAATACTTGGAGGGTGTTTGGTTGTGATTGAAATTAGATTTTTACTAGATTGTGATAGAAGTTTTTGAAATGTGTAGTTGAAAAGTTATGAGACTCATGAAAGATGTTATTGATATTGATTGTTTAATTTTGACTTAGATTAAAATCAGATTTTAATTCAAAACAAACAGGCTATTGGATTCCTAATCTCGATTTACTTTTACTATTTCCTAGAAAAAGAGAGAGAAAGGATTGTACAAATCAACATGGGTTTAATGTATCAGTTACACAAATTAGGTTTAAAGTTAGGTCTAAAACAATGAAATGACATAGATTTTTTTCAAAAGTGGGATCAAATTAGGACGGATGGTGTGATGTGTGTTCAAAAGAGTTTCTCTTTTGAGTTTTGAATGTTGAATTTTCTTAATCAGAAAAAGCCTTTAAAATAAAGTTTTTTCAGAAAAGAGACAAACAGATTCTGTGTTTTTGCTCTAAAATCGAGATTATAAGGAAAATAGAGCAGTTCAATGGGGACTGTCACCACCCACACGAGGGGTTCTCGATTTGCATGCACACACGCACACATGTATAGATATAGAGCGAGAAACTTATAGATATAGCTCTCGTTTCAACTACATTAAAATTTTCATTTTTCATTCTCTTACTCATTTCTAATCACATATTTTTCAATAAAATAATATTTTCTATCATATTAATAATTTTTCATTCTTTTTTAACTACATATTCTTTGTCAATTTACTATTTCAAATACATTCTTTCAAAATAATGTGGCTCAAACACACCCGTGAAGAGAGTGAAAAAATGTTTGTTTAACGTCTCAAAACATGGACCTAACCTCAAATAAATTGAGGACAAAAGAGGGTCTGTTAAAGAAAAACGCATTCTGGATCCTCGTCACTTTCTTTTGAGGTTTACTGTTAGAGAAAACCCCCTTTTTTCTTTTCTTTTTTCGTCTTTTCTGCTTCAAAAACCTTAAAAAAAAATAAAAAAATACTAAATTTGAACCCCCAAAAGAATGAGATTTCTGTCTGTTGTAAGAATTCCCTTTCTACTCGTGTTGGCATTGTATAAGCAATAGAGGAATAAGTCATTTTTTTTAATATTCAGTCAATTTTCTTGTTAGATTGTCATTTTCCTTGCAAGTTTTTTCTTAGATTTGCAGTCATGATGAGAGAGATTTCCAGTGGATTTCGAGATTTGACATTAATGGCCCATTCTGAGATGAGGTCTCAGTATCTGAATGCTCCAATGGAGCAAAATCTGAAAAGGCATTGGCTTTCACCTCCAATGGGAGAGGGAAGATCAATAAAGTGGAAAAATGATGTCACTGAGAATGAAGAGACTGGGAGAAAAACTGGACATAGAAAGCTATGTGCCAGAGGCCATTGGAGACCTCATGAAGATGCTAAGCTCAAAGAACTTGTTTCTCAATATGGTCCTCAAAACTGGAATCTCATTGCAGAAAAGCTAGAAGGAAGATCAGGCAAGACTACTCTAGTTTTAGTTTTGAACGTGCTTATGTATATTACTTTTTCTTGCTGTGCTTAAAATCCATTCTGGATTACTGAATATTCTATACTTCGGGAATACTAGAAATTTTCCACCTTCTAGGCACTCTTTTAGGCTATTTCGGTGGATATAAACGCATACAGCCTAGAAATGCACTTAAAAAGTGCTTTTAAATACGACCAAACTTGCTCACATTAGTGAAAATTTTAAAACTTACTTTTACTTGTAAGTAAAAATTTTAAGCTTAGCAAACCATGCTCTTGCTTTTCATCTGTTGATTGATCTATTCATATTTCATCACTTTTATTTATTGATATTGATTTCTCATTTGATTGAAAAATTTCAGGGAAAAGTTGCAGATTAAGATGGTTTAACCAGTTAGATCCAAGATTAAACAGAAGGGGTTTTACTGAGGAAGAAGAGGAAAGGCTTTTAGCTGCACATAGAATGTATGGTAACAAATGGGCTATGATTGCTAGGATTTTCCCTGGAAGAACTGACAATGGAGTCAAGAATCATTGGCATGTGATAATGGCAAGAAAAAATAGAGAGCAAAATACTGTTTATAGAAGAAGAAAACTCTCTTGTTCAAGGGTCCAAACAAATGGATTTTCTTTAAATAACATTGAAAATAATGCTTGCATTGAGTCAATCATGACTAATGACCATATTGTTGATGAATCTGCTGTCTCAACCTGCACCGATCTTTCCCTCACTCCCCCTTCTGTTAAAATGCCTCAGTTTTTCAGCAGGTTTAGACCTGTCCAGCATCACAATCTATTGGAACCAAAGTTAGGTACGCTGATTTTTGTCAAGTCTTGGACCATGTAAAGTCTGATTATACTGTTGAATTATCGCGTGGACTGCAAATCAACCTATTGTTCCTACTATTAGGAGGCCTACTATTATTTTTAGTGCAAGAGGCATTCGATCACTTTGTCCTATTCTTCTCTTTTACAGTGGAAACAGCAAAATAGGGTAGGAACTATGTCTCACGAATTATGGTTTATTTGTTTATATAAATATCTTTGTTTAACTTGAGTTTCAGGTTTAACAGGAGAAGAAAAGGTGCTGGTTCATAGTAAGGGTCAGTACTATGGGAATGAGCCAATGGCACATGCTGCAGAAGTGGATCAATCAGGTCACTCAGATTCAAATTCTGAAGTTACTGCGGCATCTGAATCAGTAGCCAACTATAGGGCCAATCTCTACATGTTTGGGGAAGATGAGAATGGAAAATTTGAGACCAACGACGTTGCATTGATTGATTTTCTTGGAGTAGGAGCCACTTGAGGAATACTCACTCGTGTGTTAAATGTGTTTTGTGGGTGGGGGTCCTAGTTTACAGTGAAAATCTTGAAAGTTCAAAATAGTAGCAGATATATTCAGGAGGCTAGCTGCTACTAATAATGGTTTGCCTAATCTGTATCTCTCCATTTGTGCCTAGTACATGCAGAAAAGTGGGATATGCAGGGGGTTTGGGGGTCTATTGAGTCTGCATGCACATAAAATTTCATTAATGGAAAGAAATTACAGCAGTGAAAAATCTTGAAAAGTGGGAAGAAGAGAGAGGATTTAGCAGAATTCACGTGGCATATAATGATGCTTGCAAAATAATTTCTTTTGGACTCATGTTCTTGTCAATTTTCCCTGCTACCTAATGCAATAATTTATTTCTGCTTATAATCTGGAAAAGTAAAAGTTTTTTTTTTTTTTTACCTGCAACACTGACTAATCAATCAATGAATCCGCCTTTCTTTTCAATTTTATGTCATGGTACACTTGTTGACTGTATGAACTGAAATGACTTTAAATGCATCCATTTTTATGGTTTCTTGCATATATTTGTCCTTTCTTCACTTGCATATATTAATGATCTCTTTTTGCGTAATTCAATGGACCGCACCACTTGCATCGCATGGTTGATCAAAAATCTTGTACTCTTTTCCACGTCATTAAGAATATGATTAGGGTTACAAGATATTATAACGTTTTAAACAGCTACAAAAAAAGTAACCTATCGAATATATAAGATTTTTCATATGATTATTTATATAACTAGTCTAAGCAATGAATGTAATAAAACTTCTAGGTAAAAAAATATTGAGCGTCTATTAAATATATGTCATACTCGTGTGTGGCATGCAGTTAAAATATTTTCCATTGCAGGCTATTAGCTCGAAAGTCCACATAATTAGTGTTCACGATGTTAAATGTGTCACCTAGAGCGAATTGACATGTTGGTCAATGTCAAATGATTACGGGCTTTCTTGACTAGACTCCTCTTACGATAAGACGTGCTTTTGACTTCATAGTTATATGACGATTGTCAAAACAAAACCAATTTCTTCCAATAGGGATGACAAAAAGCACTCATTCTAGAATTCAGTTAGCATGAATCTCAGAACTAACATCGTTCATTCTCAAGAAAAGAAGTGCAAATATCAGTAATCATTAACTACACGCGACATTTGGAATCTAACCTACTGCATTGCTTATAGAAAACCAATTAGCAACTGCGACAATATGAGTTCTACTCGATTCGAAAATAACTTCGATAAATAATAATCAAAAGTTTTCCGAACACTCACATAAGTTTAAGTGTCATCAAATGAATTATTGATTTGACTAGGATGTTGATCGACTTGGACTTCTATTAATACCAAGCCAACTTATTGGATATATTTTGAAGCGGATTTTGCATAGATATCATTAATATTAATATGAAAGTGGCTCAAAAACTAGTCACTTTTACAAAATGTTGCAAAAATGTCATTTTTAGTGCAAAAAGTCCAATTTACCCTTTTATTTACTTTTTGAATGCATTTAACATACAATTAATGTCAAGATTTGATGTGTATTTTGTAGGAGAAGCTACTCATAAAATGTGGAACTTAGTAGTGTTAAATCTTAAATACTAACATCATTTACTTGGCAAATTATTTTTCATTCATTAATTTGGATTAGATTTGTAAAGTTAATTGAAAAACAATATATCTATTTCAAAGCATGAAAAAAATTGAAAAATCCCATATTTAATATCGTTATGTGTAAAATATTTGTTAAGATTTGTTCATATGATAGTTGAGGATTGATGAACATTCTTAATACTTTTATCAAGAATATTTTCCCATTATATACCTTAAATGTGTCTTGGCATTTGTACTCTCAAGTCTCAATATTACAGTAGAAAATTGTAACTAATATATATATCTTGTCAAACAAATATAAGAAATTACAAATCCAAATGGGGCACATTGTTTTCCAAGAAAATGTGGTCCTACTTTGTGCTTTTGTTACCTTTCTTGTGGACACTCCTTGTGTAGGAGATCGACTAGCTACTGATGGAATCTTAATGCCCAATGAGCACGTTTCTCCTGTTGCACCCCAACATCTTATTCGACATCCTTCGCATGCGAGAGGTCCTCCTTCTCATTGTCAGTGTATGACGATGGCACCTCTCGGAAGATGCATCAACTTCGACAACAGTAATCTCATCCTTCAGACCATCCTCCAACGGCTCGGTAGTTGGACCATATTCTCCAATAAAAAAAGTCAAGTATCAACACTAATAAATTTGAAAGAAAAATTGTTATAGCTTACATGGTTTATGGGTAAATACTTTCGTTTTCATTTTCTGGAGTCTCGGTAGCTGCCGCATCTCCTCCAAGTACATGAGTAGTGGGGTCTGACGAGACAATACTGTTACTCGGGTGAGATGACCTTTTAACCATATGTCATTTTCCTTCATGATCTAATCATCCGAAAGATTAGTTGTTGAATTAGTTGAGCAGAAAGTTGTAACTCTGGTAACCTAGCAAGAAATTCGAGGGCAGATCTTTCAAACTCCAACTTCCGCCCCGTTCAAAATTCTCGACGATTGTCTTCAAGAGTTTGAGATTGATGCGCAAATATATGTGCGTATATAACCGCTCTTTCTCAGACAAAATAAATTCGAGTTCCATCTGCAACACCATCAATATAAACAAATTTCAATGTGAGAGAATGGCATGACATACAATGAATTCATACAACACATAGGGAGTCAAGTCCAACATATCCACAAATAGGTGAATTTTTCAACTGTTTGTTTCATTTTATTCAAACCGTCGAGAAACTCAGGAATCATTTGTCGAGAATGACAAGTTTTCTGTCCATACTGAAAATAAACTGTCGAGACACAAACATGAATCTCCAACTTTAACAAATGCTTCATGTAATTACCTAAGCTATATTTGGCTTTAGGGCAATCCTCAATTACCATAGAAAGATCTAATAACATAAGAATCCACGCGGTGAACCACATTACAATAATGTGAAGGTCTTAAACCTAAATTAATGACAATCCACAATTACTTAGCTTTGTGTCAACAACAAATCAATTTACAAAGTCAACCTACACTGCTAAACTTAAATGCATTAAAGGAAATTAGGACAATCAAAACTAATGAACATACCAATGCTAGAGCATTCACAGATTTTCTCGACAAATGAACTGTCTACAGTGGAACTTCAACTGTGAACATTTTAACTTGACCACCTAATTTAAACCATGCGTTCTAAACGAAAACTAGCCTCAAGTTCATAAGATACTAAATATGCAAATGCCCCTAAAGTTAATAAATTTTAAAAAAGTCAAGTTCTTGGGCATGTCACAAGTATCTAAGGACACCAAAAAATCACATTCAAATCAAAGTCCTAATTTTCAAGCACACTCATAAAATTTCGAGCAAATCCCCATATAAGAACTCAATTCTTGAGATAATAAATCATGTTGTTGTGAAACAAACAAGATACCAGAATTACTCTAATATCAATTGTTATGAAATCAATCACCGAATTGAGATGTTGAAATTATATGGTACAATAATGAAGTATTTGATCACAAGTAAACGAATAAAAGAAGACAAGAAAATATGGCAGAAGAATTAGAAAATTTTATTGCATCAATAATAATAGAGAAATATACAATTGATCATAAAGTTCTGGTAATCTCATTTCTCACACTTTTTAAAATTGTATAGAAGAGCTTAATATTTATAGAAAATATGTAGGAGATGTCCAAACCTTCTTAGTAGAGTTGTTGATGAAGTAGAGTACCAAAAAATCGAGTCCAAAATAAATTTCAACTCCTAATGGTGGACAATGAGATGAGATTCTTTTTCAAATTCGGAATATGTCGAACGCAGTCAAGTGTTCTAATTGTCCCATCCAATAACTTCAATTTGACTGTACCAATTCCAGCAACCCGACAAGGTGTGTTGTCTCCCATGACCACGACACATTTGAAAATAGTTTCATATATAATAAACAAGTCTTTATTAGGACACATTAAACACACATGATGAATCCAGAATCCAATCTTCCGTTAATTTAGACTCAATGTCAGAAATAGTCATGAAATTTCTTTCATTTAGAATGTTCTCTACGAGGTCTGCTTTACCTGAAGTCTTTGATTGCTTCCCATATCGACTTGCAGCCAACCTTTCTTTATTCTGCAATTTGTAGCAATCATTCTTCAAGTGCCTCTTCTTCTTGTAGAAATTAAAATCTGATTACTGAATTTAGACTTTGATCTGTCCCTTCCAAAACCACCATGAGCAACAAGACATTCTCCATCTTTAACCTCTGAAACCAGATGCATCATCTTCTCTTTTGAAAACAAGGAATTATACACCTCCTCTACGGTGAGAGTATCACGACTATATATGATCATGTCTCTAAATGAAGAAAATGAAGAGGCAACAAACACGATAGACCAAATCTTCTACATCATACTTTACTTTCAAAGTTTTCAAATCAGCGACAAACTCTTTAAATACAGCCAGATGATTTTCTAATGATCCTCCTTCTGCCGTTCGATGAGAGTTTAAATGCTGCTTGAGATGCAACTTACTTGTCAGATTTTTAGTCATGCACAATTTCTCCTCCGCAGTCAAAGTTGTGAACATCTTGTCAATTCACAACAACGCATCATCCAAATCCAGTTGTATGAGTATTGCACGCATTTTAACATGCCATAGCGAAAATCTTGTGATCTGATCCAAAAGCGGAATGTCATACTTTATGAAAACCATCACGAACAAAAACCTTAAACAAATCAAATCTTGCGCTCAACGAAACTGTTGAACTTAAACTTTGATACCACTTGTTGTGAAATAAACAAGATATCAGAATCGCTTTGATATCACTTATTATAAAATCAACCATCGAATTGAGATGTTGAAGTTATATAACACAATAATGAAGTATTTGATCACAAGCAAAATAAATAAAAGAAGACAATAAAATATGGTAGAAGAATTAGGAGATGTTATTGTACCAATAATAATAAAGAAATATATAATTGATCCTAAAGTTCTGGTATCTTTTTTCTCACACCTTTTGAAATTGTATAGAAGAGCCTAATATTTATAGGGAACATGTAGGGGATGTCCAAACCCCCCTAGTAGAGTTGTTGATGAAGAGGATACAAAAAAATCGAGTCCAAAATAAATTCTAACTCTCAATAGGCTTCAAAATAGAACTTCAACTAAATTCTTTTTGATATGCACTTCAATTGGAATTCTTCAATTACCTGAATAAGAAATTCAGGTCACACCCAAATTCTAACAAAATATATACTCTAATTTCCAAGCAAACCCACAACTTATAAGAAACAAAAATATAACTTCCAAAAAAAATAAAAATCATACGTGTTTGGGAAAAAATCCAACATTTTCAAATAACATCAAAAAATTCTAAAGCCAAAACCTTTGGAACAATGGGGGATGACACACCTTGCGTTAAAAATAAGGAGAAAATTGAGTCAATTTCTTGCTAAAGTTGCTTTTGGCTACAAACTCCTTGTCCTTTTTTTTATTTTGTTTCATACTGTGGAAGAAAAAAATCGAACTCTAATGCTGAAGAAAGCGAATGGAGAATGATGAAGAAAATCGCTCGTGAAAATGAGGAGCGGTTACTGTGGGGATGGGGTTGTTAAGGTGTTTTTTTTTATTTTGAGAAGGGTAAAAATGTTCAAAAGTGATAAATGTAGCAAAATTAGTGAAACGTGAAATTTTTGGAGATAAATTAGTGAATTTTGACATGTGGTGCAATTTCCTCTATTCTGAATTATTCATTTTTTGACACGACTAACTTAGGTATAAAAAATTCTTTAGAAGTGCATCTCCACGTTTTGTAACAAGTATTGACTATATTAATCGAGTTGTCATTTTTTACGTTCATTTATAATAGTTGATCAAATGTCCAAATCTCTCTCTAGTTCCTACTTTCACTCCTTCCTTTTCTCCTCCACTATTTTTTACTTAGTTCATCACTTAAGGGTCCATCATTTTGAGAAATGAATGTATGCTGACAAAATATAAAATAGACTTTGTGTTCTTTTGTGAACTTCTAATTTTAGCAGATATTTGTGTGCCTTACTATAATTAGAAAACTAATTTCCCTACTTCGATTAGTCTAGCAAAGTGCAATGAAAATTGAAATCTTGACTCTTGACCTTAGTTTTGATGTATGTCTTCAAGGATACTATAGTTTCCAGCCCAACATACTCCGGCGAATGGGTCGAATTTTAAATAGTTGTATTTCGAATTACTAGGCAAATGTCCAAATGCTTATAATTTCTTATGATTTTTGTCCAAGCAGGTGAAGAGCTCCCTATCCGTTGTAGTTAGCCTAACGCTATGCATTACTCACGAGTCTGCCATTGTTGCGGCTTTCTTTATTTGTCTAAATACCAGTGTTCTAAATAGCGTAAAGCGTTGCGTAGCGTCGAGGTCGAGAATCAAGAATCATAAGCTAAAGCGTGTCAATGCGGAGAATAAGCGTCATAAAGCGTTTTGTACTTTTAATATTATTTTAAGTATAATAAATAGATTTTTATATTTAAAAAATAATTTTTTTATATAAAAATAAACATACACATTTACTATTAAACATTAATTATACTGTTAATGGATTGGACACTAAGTATAGGATTTTCTTGAGGTCTTGCACAATTAAATTCATTGAGGAACTAATTTTAGACAAGCAAATTTTGATAATCTCATAATAGCATATCATAGATTCATAATGGTAAAATGCCTTCATGGTATTGATAAGTTGAGGGTAAAATTGATCTCTTCTTGAACTTTGTAGGTGATGGGTCGGGTTTTAAGTGTAGTGGGATGTTGTGTTTACTAAGTTTGGGTTTATTAGAATGTTATTGTTAGGTGAGATCCATTAACTCTAAAGCGGGTTTAATCGCGCTTAATCTCGCTAAATCGCGCTTAATCTCGCTTTGTTCCGACTAATCACGCTAAATCTCGCTAAATCGGTCAACAAAAAAAGTTGACCGCTATTTTACACGCATATCACAAAAGCGTCGCGTTTTCTCCACGCTACGCGCTATAGCGCGCTATTTAGAACACTGCTAAATACTACACGAAAAGAATGAAACAATACGACATAATGCTCCACTTAGGGTTATGCCAAGCAACTATAAGTAACCATGACATGAACTACAACTCCATTGATCCAAGCCCACAACAGCCCAACAGTCAAATGGGCCTAAATGTGCTTTATTGGAAGAGGAAATTACACTAAACCAGGTGTTTAGTTTTATGTTTTTAAAAATCAGGTTTATACTTTATTTAATCAAAAATCAGGTTTTAATTTCACAATTAATATTAATAATAATACTTTTAAATTAAATTAAATATATATCCACCCTACTACCTACCCCACAAACTTTATTTAAATATAAAACTCTAACCAAACCCTAATTCATTTAATTTCATCTCATCTCATCTCTCCCATCTCTCACCGCCGCCTCCACCGCCACCGCCCGCCCCGACCTCCCTCTTCCCCTCCCCCTCCCCTCCCCTACTGCTGAACGACGACGTTGCTGCCGTTCAGCAGCGTCGTGGCGCTGCTGCCTGAGACGTGCAGTTCCTGTGATGCTGCTGCCAGATCTAGGCTGCTGCCGGATCTTGGATTCTGCCGGTGTTGGTGGTTGGGCTGATTTGTGGGCGGATCTATGGTGATTTGTGGGGCGGATCTGTGGTGTGTGTTGGTGGTTGGGCTGATTTGTGGGACGGATCTGTGGCGGGGTTGACGGGCGGTGGTGGTGTTTTTCTTGGTGCGGGCGGCGATGGGTTATGTGTTTTGTATTATTATGGCGGTGGTTGTGGTTGTGGTTGTGGTGGTGGTGGTGTGTTAGGTGGCGACGGTGGTTGTTTGGGTGGTTGGTGGTGTTATTATTGGTGGGTGGTTTAGGGATTATGGTCGCCAACGAATGTGACAAAGTGTCTGTGACCAACTATTGGTGATGTACGTGTGGTTGGATTTTGGGTGTTTGTGACCTAGCTATTGAACCGTGACGATTTTTTTGATGTCGTGACTTAGATATTGAACTGTGACTTTAAAATTAATAATTTGTGACTAAATAAGGAATCCGTGACCCACAAATTTGAAAATACGTGACCTGTGACATATAATTTTTTAGATCTGTGACTAATGAAATGATTTGTGACCAACAAATTTTTTTCATCTGTGATCAATTAAAAATCAGTGACCTTGGAATCGGAGCAGTCGCCGGAATTATGTGGCGGCCAACGATAACCGGAAAATAGTCGCCGGAATTAAGCGTGGCCGGAGAACAGTTGTCGGAGTGGTCGTCGGAGCGGTGGGGTGGGGTGGGAAAACCTGACCGCTCCGTGGGGAAGGAAGAAAGAAAGTAAGGACTTGACTTATTTATATATACTTGGGGTGGGTCAATTATATTATATTACAATTAAATATTTAATTTAATAGATTAATTGTAAAATATAATTAATTAATTCATAGAAAAACTTGAGTTTTACAAATTTAAACATTGGGACCTGATTTTTGATTTCGTGAAAGTAAATTCCTGAACTATGCATTTTTCCCTTATTGGAATGGTATTTAAGGATAGTGTTTTGAGTTAGGATACACAATGTACCATTAGAAGATTTCATAAATAAGATGTTTATTTTTATCAATTTCAAATTTAAGAAATTATATTTAAAATTTTAAATTTCAGAGTTTTTTAAATTTTATTTTTAAATTAATTAATTAACCATATATTTTATTAATTAAACATATTAAGGTCATAATTCCATATAATTTGGTCACAAATTCTATATAACAGGTCACAAATCACAAATTATTTTACATTCACAATTCAAAAATTTTATAGGTTACAATTTGTTTGTCGACCACAAATAAAAAATTGAAATATCACAAATTATTTTACGTTCACAATTCAAAAATTTATATGCCACAATTTGTTCATCGGTCACAAATCAAAATTTTTTATAGGTCACAAATTATTTTACGGTCACAATTCATAAATTTTATAAGTTACAATTTGTTCATCGGTCACAAATAAAAAAATTCATACGTCACAACTTATTTATTGGTTACAAATCACAAATATTATAAGTCATAATTTAGCAGACAGTCACAAATTGTCAAATTATCGATTACAAATTAACAATCTTTTAAGTCATAATTTATTTCTTGGTCACAATTTATATTTCTCATTGGTCACGTATTGTTTATTGATCACAGATTAACCAATTTAATGGTCACAAACGACCAAATAACCATTACCTCATAACTGCATCCAATAGCACCACCGTCACTGTCGTCGCCAAAACCACCCCCACCATTGCCATCGCCGCCACACCACCACCACACTACCAAACACAACCTAATGATGCCACCACAATCAACACAGCCCAAGAACATAACATGGATGCATAGCCACCAACACAGGCAAAGCCCGACAACATAAAACAAAAGGATAGCCACCACGATCGAAGCTAAGTTCACCAAAGTTGTGCCGATTCCATCTCCGTTTCCAAATCCGACACCAAGAAAATTATTTAAGCCTTGCTCATCAACAAACCGACCTTACTCATCAGCAATCCGAGCCGAGCTTGCTCATCAGCAAGCCGAGTTAAGGTCGTATGTACTGCAATACTTTGATAAATTCAATATATTACAAAGTACTTGACATCTCATTTGCAAGTCAAAACGTGATACATGTTCAAGGCATTTATTGCTGTAATAATTGTAAAAATGGAAAAATGAGTCAACCGTGTTCACCAAGGTGAACACTGACCTAGGGATAACTGTTGATATCCGACCTGCGACCTCACCAAGGCGAGCACCGACTTGGGGGGTAATCCAACCTCATTAAATACAATTCGTTATATGCATTAAGCTCATGCTAACTTAATGTCGGGTATTTGAGGTCAGCTCAGTACTGTAACTGATAAGACAAGAAAATGATGTATACATGCCTATCTCTCCCTATAAAAAGGATGAAGGTATCCTCAAGAAAGAGGAGGATTCTAAACACTTAATATTTAAAATATCTCATTTGGCAACAAAAAGGAAAACACTTGTAGTTTACTCTTATAATTTACAAGTCATTATCAGTAAAAATCCTCATTTATATTCTAAGTTTGCTTGAATTTTGTCCATATAATTTTTGACGTCAACACAACTAAAGATGAACTTACGCGAAAAGATGAATATATCGAGCAAGATCTCGACGATGAACTAACAAAAAGAGAAGTGGAACAATGGAGGTTGGAACAGTAGGGTCCGCCGCTACTCACTGGCCATTGCTCATGGATTCGACACGCGGTTGTCCGGCATGACAGGCTACATCAGGAGGTGGAGGCGTCAAAGTGGAACAGTGGAGGTTGGAATGTGAATCATGATGAGGATTTTGGTTTGAATCATTTCGGTATGTATTCTGTATTCATATATGGATGAATGATAAAGGATCATTGGATTCGGGCCTCTGAATTATCATGGTCAATTAAAAACACAAAGGCCAAACAAAAGACCCAATCGAAAAAAAAAACAGAGGAAGCGATCAGGGGCGGACGCAGAAGATTTTTGTTAGGGGGGCACACTCGAACTTGCAAAGAAGTTGGGATAAATTTTACACTCGAAAATTTACGTAAAAAAAAAAAATCACATCCCATATAATTTTGCATCCGAAAATTTACATGGGATATGACTTTTTCGGATGTAAAATTTCGAAAAATTTTTATGTCATGTTCCATATAAAGTTTCCTAATAAATGATGAAAATTACATTGAAGTGTATCGCAAAAATAGTAAATTTTAATGAAATAATTGATTTTTTTTGAAAAAATACGAATTAGACGCTTTTCTTTAAGACTTACGTTTAACATATTTTTAACTATTTTCGATATCTATTTGGACTATTCGATATACCCATAATGTAGTTATCGAAATAAGCTTTGAGATTACATAAGCAATTTGTAGATTTGATTAGCATACAATCGTCGGTAAATTTTTAAAATTAGCATGTTATCGAAATTCAATTTATTATGATTTTGCCCCTGTTTGGTGGAAATTAAAATCAAATTTGTAGTAAATTTTGATAAAAGTTAAAACATTTATGGATTCTATGAAATATATTATTAAAATTTATTGTAAACTTTGATTTAGATTAAAATTTAGATTTCAATCGATACCAAAAAAAAAAATAAATAAATAAATAAAAAAAAATAAAAAAAAAAAAAAAAAAAAAAAACCTCAAAAGTTAGGGGGGCACGTGCCCCCCCAGGACCCCCCTGTGTCCGCCCATGGAAGCGATCCAAACCTCTCCAGTCGTCGGTCTCCTTCTTACTTCTACCGATCACTGTTTCGGAGGAGTCCAGCATGCGCAGTCGCGCCCCCTCGTCGGGTGCTGGGTACGCCGCTGTGCATAATATATGCTTGTATTGTAAAACTTAAATTTATTCTAATAAGTAATTTTTTAAAGATATCAATTCAATTTCCTTATAATTTGAATATACTTTAATTATTATTTTTGTTGTTGTTTACTATGTGACAATAAAATATTAAGCAATTTTTTTTGGTTAAGTTCCAATATTGGTTTTCCAAAACTACACATCTGAGTGAAATTAATTTTTATGTTCTTACTAATTGATAAAATTTATTAGCTTAAAAAATGTCAAAAGTAAGCGGCAATAAATTTGAAAAAAATTAAATAGGTAATTTCTTGCCATCTTGTTCAATGCCCTGCACATACATCTGTTATAGCAACCAAGAAGACCATTTTAGTTAGAAGAATGTGGTAAAGATAACTTAGGCATCCCCTAGTCAATGTCCCGTGCAATATTCACGAATTATTGATCAAATCGAGATAGAACAAGATGAGCCTAGGTGTCAAAATGTGGGCTTTTTTTACTTGTCCATTTAAATTTTTTTCAAAGGTTAAATCAATAATTAAATAAATGAATAAATATGACGATCTTATTAGAAAAATTATTAAAGGTCTAAAAATAATATTGAATAAAAAAAATGTCTTATTACGGCTAAACTCGTAAGACTTGATCTTGTTGTTTTTCCACACATTGCAACTTTTAGAATTTTGATAAAAATAGCTTTGAGCTCTACCTAAACAATGTTGAAATTTCTAAAGCAGCAATAAGATTGTAGATTTGATGGACTCGTTCTTTTGGGAACTACAACACATTAAGAGCCCATTTGGTAGATATTAAAATTGAATTAAAATTGAAGAATTAACCGTTATTGTTGATTTTTATTAGACGAGTGAGACCCAATAACGGTTATATTTTCAATTTTAATTAGTACCAAACAGGCTCTAGGTGAATTAGTCAAATTCCTTATAATTCAACCACGAAATCTATATTTAACCAATATGAAATTATGTTCGAACTTTTCTAAAATGATGCAACAATTAGTAGATATAATTCTGAATAAGACTGAGGAAATAAGGTTAAGCCAACACAAAATGTTGGATTTTTTTGACCGAAATTAGGTTGGATTTTTTGAAATTTTTTTTTTTCCTTCTTTGCACGTGTTTTTATTGAGAAAATATTATTTCCTTTATTTCACGTGATTTTTGATTTTGTTTCCATCTTTCTGGTATTTCTAGGGTTTGGCATCCACCCTTATAAATACTAGATTTTTTATAACAAAATTTTTATTACTAAAATATATTTTATTTGTTTCTCCATATAAAATACCACATTCCTCAACTAATTAATTCATTGCCTTTTATATTGTTTGTTTGCGATCATATATTTCATATATTGTCATATATATTACATTGATTCATTTTATTTCCCAACACAAAATGCATTGCGATACATGAACGTGAACATATTTTTCAATGATCACGACTTTTCTGCACTATAATAGGTCATCAAGATGCTTTCGATAACCTAGTTATCCTTTTCTATTTGGCTATCGATATTGTGTTTCCCTCGTGAATGAGAGTCTCCTTAAATTTAGGCAAGGCATTCTTTAATCACTTAAATTATTCTTCCTTTTTGTGTCTAATCCTTCTCTATTGATTATCAGTGTCTACGTGCATATAACTTTCCGCTTCGTTCAATAATGAGTTATAGATTCCTTTTAAATCACTAGCCACAAGTAGGATAGCATCAAGAACCCTAGTAATAATCAACACCAATAACCTTTTACTTTTAATTGCGTGCCAACCAATTGAATTAATATGATGCTTGTTAACTTTTAATGTTTATTAATTTTTTAATCTGCCTAAAGTTTATGTTCTATGAATTTAACTCTATAAAAATGTTAGAACAAAGATTTGTGGCCTTTTTATGTTTGTCGGTGCTGAAAGCCAAGTTGGGCATCTCTTCATTGAATTCCGGAAATCAGACGACCTTTTGTAGTTCTAAGGAAGAATGCATGCACTCATACATCATGCATTTTACCAAATTCTAAACTTTTCTTTTCCAAGAACTCGAATATATTTATAATGTAAGCATTTTTTTATTTGATCAAACGAGAACTCTTGTTGGGGTGCAATAAAAAAAGGTTGAACCCCAATGTTGAGGGTCCCTCACCGCCTAGCCCCCAGAGTATTGTGGAGAAGATAAATCGCGGAATGTGCCTCAGCAAGCCAGGGTGCAAGAGCTGCCATACTGATACCCACAAAGAGTCCAATTCCAAATCTTGTTAGAGGCAGGAATCGAACTCCAACCTTGTTCGGGTGCAATAAAGTCATACTTAGGGTGTGCTTGAGGCACATTATTTTGTAATAATGTATTTTGAAATAGTAGATTGATGGAGAATGTGTGATTGAAAATGAATGAAAAGTCATTGATATGATGGAAAATATTATTTCATTGAAAAATGTGTGGCTGAAAACGAGAATGAAAATTTTAATGTATACCAAACATGATCTCAAGTTAATGGATTGGATCACTTAAATGATGTGATCGAATTTCATAAAAAAGTTTAATCCATTCTCACTGAACACCACTTAATTTTCAGTTGAGATGCATGGTTGAAATTTCGAGTCATGAATTTGAGTCACAAGGACGGTGGAGTGCAATAAGGTCATTCTTCAATCAATGAGCTAAAATAATTTAACTCATCTTTATACGAGTTCATCACTACTGTAAGTGGTGCGAACACTACCATATAGACTAATGATAAAGAATATTATAGTCCAAATTTGAAAGCACGTCTTGGAAAAGAATTGTAAAGAAAAAACTCAACTAAAAATCACAGCATCATCGAGGAAAACTCACAAACACGAACATCTCTTTGATATCACTGACGTAAACTGAGTGTTATTCCACAAAGCTTTATCGACGAGCCGATAACAGAAAATTCATTGGATTTATTGCGGAAAAACATGACTAATGACCTCTAATACGATTATAATAATCATTTCATACTTAAGTTTCTTATAGTTACAGCAAGAAATCATCATATTTTTTTAAGAACTTCGGGTCTTCAATTTTTAACAAGCATTTTCTGAAGCCACAGTGACAATGATACATTAGGGAGAATTTGTAAAAAGAGAAAACATCTTTATGATTTTTTGGAGAAAGCAAGATATAGTGCAAAATCCAAAAAACTCGAGATCTTCTTTCACATCTATAAAATTGGCAAGAAGGAAAATCGAGAAGTGTTTTCTTATATACACGATGGTGTTGATTTATGAACTAATCTTACCAATTTACTCACATATACGAGGTTGAAATGAAAGAAATAATTTTATTTTTTGTTTACACCTTGTGATAAGTGTAAATTGTTCACTTAATTATTTTACGTTCTTACAAGTATGCCAGTCGTTTTCAGTCGGGATTTTATTTATATTAATGTGATTTTGTGTTTTAGATAACGATCCTGAGCTTGGACAGAGTTTGAGCAAAATAATGTGAAAAAAAATCAAAGGGTAAGAATTTTTGTATTTGCGAAAATCTGAAGATGTCCCTCAGATGATTTTCGCAACTGCAAAAATCAAAGGGTAAATGTTTCGAAGAATCAAATAAGAGTTTAGCTAGGGTTTCGATGGGAAAAATTGAAGAATCAAGAAGAAGAGAAAGCTTGGATTTATGGCTGCAAGTTCATTAATCTTGTTGATGAACTTAGTCCCTGTTTGGTGAAAATCAAAATTCAGATTTTAATCTATGTCAAAGTCATCACACATTTCATGGGATCTACAATTTTTCAACCACAAATTTATCTACGAAATCTAATAAAAAATTGATTTTAATCCTTATCAAATAGGGGCTTAAACTTGAATATGTTTTTGGGATTCGATGATGAAATAAATGACAACATTGTAAACTAGTTTTCACACAATCATAACTTGTCAAATTGCAGTCTTCAGTTAAAAGAAAAAAATGTGACAGAGGTAAAAGCAAAATTTAGAGATCAGTTGGGGAGAAAGTTTTTTTTTTTTTGCACTAAGCCATAGGATAAATGAATGTTTTGGAGTAATGTATGAGCTCCAAACAACTTTTGCCCAGATAGTTTGGTGTATCCTTCGGTTGGAAATAATCATAAGCCTTAGCAATGCTTATATTATCAACACGGATCCATTCTGAAAGTTTTTGACTTGCAGCATGAGATGATCCTTCAGTATCAATCAAGCACTTCACAATGGATAGTATTTTCTCATAAAGTTTTGTTATAATTTTTAATGGTTTCTTCTATCTAGCTAATAGTTAAGTGTTATTTGTTTTATAGTGAAAATTCTAACTTTAGATAGAAGATATGGATATACTTCAATGGTTTGTGTTGACGTACATGAATTTCGATTAGTTTTTAACATGCTTTTGTGTATCATGATTTACATAGAAACATACTAAATTAATTTTGATTTTGTTCGAAAGAGATTATCAAATGAATTAGAAAATTCAATTGTCTTACATTGAATATATATTGTGAGAATGTAGTAAATGAAATTGAACTCGATCGAATATGATGAAACTGTTCGTCCTAGCATTTAAATCTTATTGAACTTTCTCAAGTCAAGCTAGGTAATCGTTTTTCATCGTTTAATTAGCTTTAAGTTACAAATCACCCCAAATTGATGGTTCAACTAAAGTTAGAATTAATCAATTTCAATACTCAATAACACGATTTATTCACACGCTTTATTATTTGTTCGATTCATACACTTGCGATATCCCATAACTCCTAGAAAAGAGATTGCAAAGTGGAAATTTTTATAGTAGTTCGGAGCCGATTGGTTTTTAAATATTAATTTATTTTTCACAAAAAATAGTACTAAAAATTTACCTAATGCTTGATGAACAAGGAACAAGTACGTGACCGCATTTCTGTAATTTCTATATTATGTTCATTAAAAAGATGGGCACTGTTCATTGAATGTTGTTATTCATAAAAAAGTTGTAGGGTCAATAGAAAGATGAAAATTTGGGTTCAGCGCCGACATATTTATTTTTCTTTGGGGGGTGGTAATCAATTAATTTTTAAGTTTTAATTAATGTATGAAAATGGTCCAAGATAATGTACTTATCTTATAGAAGGATAAAAAAATATATTTACTATATAATTATTAATTTGTTAAACCATACAAAGAAAACAAAAGAAGATGAGATTAGGGTTTCATTGATAGTGCATAATGAAATTGAGTACAAAAAGACACTTTAACCTAAATATAAAGACACTATGTATAGGCTAAACAAAACTATTCTACCCTTAATAAATAATAAAACAAAATAATTATATATTTCTTAACATCCTCCCTTAAACTCACGATGCGACATCTACAAGCATCGATAGTTTGTCAACTAGAAAACGAAAACGGGAAATATAATGTGATTTGGTAAAGAAATTTGCAAGGTGCAAAGAAAAAGAAACAAAGAGCAAAATAATTGTGCCATGCTTGAGATGACGACGAGTAAGGTGACAATCGATCTCAATGTGCTTAGTTCGTTCACGAAAAATCTAGTTGTGAGCAATCTGAATAGAACTCTAATTGTCGCAATACATACGAGTGAGATGAGAAAGAAAAACTCCCATATTTACAAGTAACCAACGTAACTAAACAATTTCTTTGGTAGTAGATGCCAAAGCACGATATTCTGCTTCAGTTGAAGATTGAGAAATAATATATTGTTCTTGCTCTTCCAAGAAATAAGAGAATCACCCAAAAAAATACAGAAACCAATAATAGACTTGCGATCCGTGGGATCACTGTCATGATCAGTATCAGAGTATGCACGCAGCTCCAATGAGGAGGTTGATGGAAGTAAAAGACTCTGAAAGACTGTACCCCGAAGATACCACAAAATACGAAGAACAGCTGCTCAATGATCTGTAGTAGGAGAAACAACAAACTGACTAACAACATGAACAACATATGCAATGTTTGGACGAGTAATCATGAGATATACCAAGCTCCTAACAATAGTACGGTATAAAGTAGGATCTGACAAAGGTAAACCATCTGAAGATGAATACTTTGCGTTAACCTCAATGTGAGTATCAACAGTCTTATTATCAGTAAGTCTAACCCACTCAAGAATATCTGCAACATATTTCGATTGAGAAAGAAGATAACCTCTGAGTGAGTAGGCTACCTCAATACCCAAGAAATATCGTAGAGAACCCAAATCCTTCATTTCAAACTATCTAGCTAACTCTGTCTTCAAAATTGAAATACCATCAATATAATCACCAGTAATAATCATGTTATCAACATATAAAGATAGAATGATACGACCTGTATCAGTGCACTTAACGAAAATAGTAGAATCATGACTACTAGAAGCAAATCCAAGGGAAGGGATCACAACAGAAAATTTCTCAAACCAAGTACGAGGTGCTTGTTTGAGATCATATAACGCTTTCTTAAGCTTGCAAACATACCCAGAATCATGTGAAACACCAGGAGATGGCGTCGTATAAACTTCATCTTGAAGATCTCCATTCAAGAAGGCATTTTTAAAATCGAGTTGAGAGATACACCACTGACGAACCGAAGCTACTGCAATAAGAGTACGAATAATAGTCATTTTTGCAACATGAGCAAAAGTCTCCTCATAATTCATACCACACTGTTGAGAGTACCCTTTTGCAACCAACCTAGCTTTGTATCTCTCAATTGATCCATCATAATTAGTCTTGATCTTATACACCCAAACGACAACCCACAAGACTCTTACCATGAGGCAGGGGAACCAAATCTCAAATACCAGTCTTATGCAAAGTAGAAAGTTCCTCATCCATAGCTTGCTATCAAAGATGATCAAGTATTGCCCCTTTATAGGAAAAGGGTTCAGAGAGACAATGCATAGAAGCTAAAAAAGAAGAAAAAGATGAAGAATAACAATAATAAGTAAAATATGGTAACTTTGTAGACTTACGAATGCGTATGGATTGACGTATAGGTAGATCCACAATCTCAGACGCAGCTTGAGGGGCCATAGGAGAAGATGGACCTTCAGGTGTGCTGGAGAATAAAATGTTAGTACCTGCAGAATGATCTGTACGAATTGATTGTAAAACTAATGAGGTAAAGACATGAGAATGGATATTTGAAGTACTAGGAACCTGAGATGACAAACTATCAAAATCGTTAGAAAAAGGATCTATATGAATAAGATCAGATCTAATCAAACTATGAGTAGTGGAAGGAATAGAAAAGAAAGGTATGTGCTCGAGAAAAACAACATGACGAGGCACATAAAGTTTCTGAGTTATTGGATCAAAACATCCCATTTTTACCTTCACCATAACCAAGAAAGACACAAATAGCAGATCGAGATGGTAACTTGCTGCGTTCTACATGAGGACGAAGAACGAAACAAGTACAACCAAAAATTCTAAAGAAAGAATAATCAGGGGCATACCCATACAACTTTTCGAAAGGAGAAAAACCTGAAATATGAGAAGATGAAATTATATTAATCAGACATACAGTAGTAAAAATAGCTTCACCCCAAAACATACTAGGAAGAGAGAGAGAGAGAGAGAGAGAGAACAGTTTCAACAATGTACACATGTTTTCTTTCAGCAACACCATTTTGCTCATGAGTATCTGTACACGAAGTTTGATGAATGGTTCCATCTAAAGCAAGCACCTCACAAAATCTATTAGTAGTGTATTCCCCACCCAAATTTTTTGATAACAGCAGAATGTTGAGTTTTGACAAGAGCACGAAATGATAAGTATATCTCAAGAATTCAGAACGATGTTTTATTAAATAAACCCAACAATAACGAATATGATCATCAATAAAAAAAATAATATCAAGACCATCCTTTTGTGGCAACAAGAGAAGGCCCCTATACATCAGAATGAATCAAATCAAAAGGATAAGAAGAAACATAAATACTTCGATTAAAAGGTAAAGCTAAAATTTTTGCCAGTTACATCCACTACAATCACAAATATCACAAGGTTGCAAAATTTTTAACGCTCCAGTGGAAGCCAAAAATCTTAAACGAGAAGACGAAACATGACCTAAACGAGAATGCCATAAATAAAAACTAAAAGAAGAAGGACTCAAACGAAAAGAAGGCAAATCAACACTAGTAGTAGCATTAGCAACTGACACTTTTAGCTCATCCAAAATATATAGTTTACCCTTCCTACAGCCTGTCCCAATCAGCTTCTGAAATTACAGATCCTGCACATAACAAGAAGAAAATGAAAATGTGACTAAATTACCAGAATCACATAATTGACCAACAGAAGCAAGATTTAATGTGAGTTTCAGAATATGATAAACATTAGGAAGAGACAAGTAAGGTGTGACAACAGAACCAATACCTGCTAAAGGTATAGGATTGTCATCAGCAGTCATGATAGGGATAGAAGAAGAAGGAGATATAGAAGCAAAAGATGAATATGGAGACATATGATGTGAAGCACCAGAATCCAAGACCCATACAGAATGTAACATACCTGAAGAACCATAAAGCAACTGACCTATGGAAGGAGAAAAACAGATATAGCTTTTGGCTGTAAGGAGATAAACTTCTGAAATTGCTCAGCCAGAGTACTAAGATTAGTGAAGGGACCTGATGAAACTACTGCTGCAGCATTAGACTGTGGTGGTTTATAGCCCTGAGGTGGTCTATGAGCATTCGATTGTAACTGGTTGCCAGGCTTCCAAGCTTGAAATTGTTGTTGCGATTGATTCTGTTGTCTCAGCTTAGGACACTGAGCCTTCCAATGACCTTTCTGCTTACAGAAACTACACTCGTTGGGAGCAACCCTTGCGTGAAACTTATTTTGATCATTAGAGAATGACTTAGAAGACACTGCTAGCATAGAAGTATTAGAAGTAGAAATGACTCATTTTTTAGAATAAGACTTGAGACGTATTTCTTCAGCTAATAACTCACTAAAAACTGAGTTAACAGAAGGAAGTGGAGAACGATGCAAAATTGAACCTCTAAGTCCTTCAAAATCACTGCGAAGTGCAGTTAAAAACTGTACCAACCGTTGCTTCTCGCTATGAGTAATATAGGCACCATATGCCTTTAATTGGTCCGATTCTGTAAGAGCCAATTGATCCCAAAGATCTGTAATAGTAGAGTAAAACTCTCGAATACTCATATTTTTTTGCTGAAGAGTTCGTATGTCATTCTCCAATTAATATTGCTTTGCAAAATTTGATTGAGTGAATAACCTTTGCAGATAATCATAAACCTCCTTTACTGTCTCATATTTTACAAACTCTCTACCTATGGAATGCTCAACAGAATTGTTAATCCAAGTAATAATTTTTGCATTATTTGCTTCCTAGGCATCTATTGAAGCAACATAACTCTCATTGGTATTCTCAGATTTCACAGAAGTTCCACTAACATATCCCCACATCTTTTTACCCTTAAGAAAATTTCTCATCACGTAACTTCAATACGAATAATTCTTTCTATCCAACCTCACACTCACAGACTGAAGCGAATAGTCTCTTTCAGTAGCCATAATAAAAAAATAAGGAAAAACAAATCGTAAAAGAAAGGAAAACTAAATACCAGATTGCAGAAACTGAAAGAAAATCCTCTCGAAATCGTCCCTTTTTTTTTTTTTAAAAAAAAGGGATCCACGGAAGCTGTGTTTAAGATTAAACATTGTCCCATGAAATTTTGCTCTGATACCATGTTAAACAATATAAAGAAAACAAAGAAGAAGGAGAGGCTAGGATTTCATTGATAGTGCATTATGAAATTGAGTACAAAAAGATGCTTTAACATAAATATAAAGAGATTGTATATGGGCTAAACAAGACTATTTTACCATTAATAAATAATAAAACAAAATAATCATATATTTCTTAACACTAATGACGCGGTATAAAATATGCAATAAATAACTTTTTTTTAATTCATTTCTTGCTCGATCACTACAGAAATACATGACATAATTTATCACTTTAGAGACGAAAATTCTGCTCTTGCAAAGCCTTTGTATTAAAGAAGCTGAAATTAAATATATGTTTGGTACTGATTAAAATCTAAATTTTAATTTAAATCAAAATCAACAATTAATTTAAATCGTATATTTTATGGGTCCCCACACATTTCATCAACTTTTATAAAAATATGCTAAAAATCTAATTTTAATCCTTGTCAAACATGGGCTAAATATTTTTATAAAATAGTAGGGTTGTATTTGAGCAAAGTAGACTCCCCAAGATTTTAGACGTATCTTTGGTTAAGTGTAATAACCCAACATCGGTTGATAATTAAATCAAATATTAAATTATAAGTTTTTGGACTACTAAGTCTTAATATCTTTTCATGAGCTTGAAAGTTTTGTAGAGCCAACAATTCCATAAAAGTTTTGAAAAAAAGTGAATTAAATTTGTCTTATGGCAAACATTAATGGTAAAACCCAATACCAAAGCATTTGGTAAACTTAATCCTAAGGGCAAAATTTAGGCATTTTTGTATCTTAAAAAATCAACGTACGAGAATTTATGTTAGCATGATTGACATTTTAAAATGAAATTATATCAAAGTCCAATCAAGTATTTTTACCATTTTAAAGCTCAAACTAGACACCATCGACAACGAACATATTAGAGTAACATTCCGGTTTAAAGATAAAAACTTAACAAGATTGATATTTTAAATAACAACTCAAATACACAATAATTTTTAACATAATATTTATTTGAAACAATCACCACTTCTCTAAAGGATGTGTTCAGAGCCCTTTATACAATATATAAAATATTTTCATATATAAGATCCTAAACATTGTAATTCCATAACCAAATTCTATATAACATCTGACTTTGAATTAAGCCATCGAAACAAAGCAAGAAAAGGATACTATAGAGGCAGTCCCAGGCTCTTACACCTCAGTCTTGAATTTAAGAATTTCTTGGAACCTGCAAATAATTTCTAAGTAAATTAATCACTTTTGTGAAGTCTATGAACTTTTCTGCTTATTTTCAAATGCACAAGAACCATGCTACAGTGTCAGAATAATTGAAATATTGGTTGACATAATGTTACACGACACTCTATCCTTGGATTGTTTGAAACATAGTTATATTTTCCATCAAATCACCTTCCACCACCTAGTGTTTACGACATTATTCTTTTGACAAAAGCGATTTAACCCAATGCAGAATACACGCACATAAATCGTGAGAGAGAGAGAGAGACCCAGTTTAATTAAACACTATAATAAACAAAAATTTAACTTGTATATCCTTCTTAATAGTGATTCATCCAACTAAACAAACCAATCACATTTCCAATTCATAACAAAATTTCCATTGTTATTAACTCTCTCCGTATGAATTCTATTAACATATTGTACTTCTAATGCCATAATTTAACACTTCTTTAGTTGAAGTATGAAATTAAGTCATTGAAATTGCACGATTTTAGTATTGAAGATCTTATTGCAATGAAATTTTAGGAGCCTATTAATTATGCATAATTTAGTTTAAAAGACAACGAGAGTAATTTTTATCAGATACTGTAAAATGTGTTGCTGAATCTCACTATATTTGATTCTTAATTTTTAACATAGATTGAGAATATGAACAAAAAAAATCTTTCAATCTGTTTTTAAAATATATTAATATCCTAAATTTGATAAATTTATTAATTTGAAATTTTTTCCTCAAAATTTTGAATGCTTGTTAAACTTCATTTTTTAATCCTTGGGAATAAAAATATACTATAGAAAGATGATACATTCGATAGCGATTAATGCTACTCAAACAGGGCTGTGGACAAAGAATTTAAACAGGGCTGAGGTCAGCCCTTCATATGAATTATTGTAATTCAAATCAAGGGCTGAGGTGCATCCACCTCAACCCTTGTTCAAATCCCCTGTCCCCAGCCATGTTTGAGTAGCATCCAGCCATGTTTGAGTAGCATAGCCCTTCGATAGAAAGGTTGGACATTACTCAATGCTAATAATAATTATTAGTATTGCTGTTTGGTTTCTTTCAGTGCTATGTATTAAACATTGACCGATGGATGTTAGTGATGGTGCATTTAAATTTGACTTGCGTTTTATGGGATACAATTTCCAAAGTAGTTTTCCATAATTAATAAAGCTATTTGTACAATTTTTGTTGACAATTTTGTTAACAATCCATGTGTTGTCAAGATGACCGTGGATTTAAAAAAAAGTTTTCAAAATGGATGGTGTATATTTATATCAACTCATGGTTGTCAACAAATTTGTCGATCATAGTTATACATGTAGCATGGTTCTTCCATAATTTGGTATTGATTGCTTACCAGGAAATAGCTTTCACCTTCCTGCAAACTCTGCACCAGAAAACCATACTCATTTACTTGAACTGGTACTCCCGACGAATGAAATAAGACAAATTCTTCACCAAACATGGATTTCATGTCCACAGCCCCCCGAGGTATTTCTGTTGGAACTCCATTGATAAACACTGTAATCAATCCTGGATAGTTTTGAGAAGCAGTAGTTCAACGCAGTATCGAAGGAGACAAACACGGGATCCAAGCCTCGGGACTACTAATTTTTGAAAATATGCAACGTGACAATACAAGAGAACGTGTCGTAGATAAGATTTAAACTCCAAATAAATTTAACAATACACAAAAAAATAGCTAAAATGAAGTTTAGGGTTTGGACTAAGATGAAGAAAAATGAAAAATATAATGAAGACCTATATAAAATCTACAGAGAAGGGAGATAATTAGCTATGCTAACCGCAAAATTGTCAAGAACTAATTGCAAAAAAAATTATAAATGAAATCTGAAATAAAAAGCAATTACCAGACTGGTGTTGCAAGTTAGAAGTTTCAGCAGGGCAAAAACTTGAAGGATTTTGCTCAATATCCTGGAGGCCCGGATGGCCACCGGAAAATGAAAAGAGATTATCGTAATTCTCATTGCCGACGAGGCTACAAGGTGCAGAACACATAGGGGAACACACTGAATTGGGAACAAAACCAACAGAATTAGAACTGGTATTTTCATACTGAATTTCACCACCAGTACTTGAAGTCTGAGTTTGTTGTTGTTCTACAGCAAGGCCGGCCTGAATTTGTCGTTGCCTCCGGCGAGACCTCGACCGCCGGTTTTGAAACCAGTAGAAGACATTAGCATCACCAACGGAGCCAAATCTCTCGAGCAGTTTTCTGATTCTCACAGTTTCATTCTTTGGAGGATTAACCATACCACTATTGAAGATGGATTCAAGTATAAGAATTTGCTCGGGTTTCGGTGTCCACCGGGATCTCACCGGCTCGTTTCTCTCAGTTTCAGAGCCATGGCTTGGCTGACTACTGGTGTCTTGGACGTGGTCTTCCATGATTCAGTGAAAGAGAAGGAAAAGTAACGATGAAAATTTGAAGGCACAGCTCACATAGTATAGTCCCCATCAAGGGTGCAAAGTATTTAAAGGCCAAGAGGCAATGTCTACTTGTGAAATTGCACTATTACCCTTGTTGAACTTCGTCTACAAGCTTAAACGGGATGTTACAAATTTATTTGTTTAAATTCTTTTCATTACATCCTCTCATATACAGGCTGGAATGAAATTTATCATTTCATCAAAAGCGTGACATTAACTTGAACAGATGACTAAGTACTCTTATTAATGTGCTTTGTTATTAGCTAAAACCTCATTTTAATTAGCTAAAATTGTAAGCTGTTACAAAGGGACATAATTCGTTTTACATAAATTCTCATCCATTGTTATGCTTAGATTGCTAATGCTACTCTATATTATATATACTTAGACGTGTAGCTGCATACAAACATATTTCTTAAACAAATTAGCAATTAGATTGAGCGTGGATTAGTTAATTAATTTAGTTAAAAGGGTCTCATTTTGTTTATTTTGATGTCTAGAAAGTTTAATTTTCTTATGTTATTAGGTCGGTTATCATATTAAATAAGGTGCATTGAGAGGGACAGTAAGCCTTCGTGTATAACAAAAAGTAAATGCAAGAGCACTATGGTATATAGCGATTGTGTTATATGTACATAATGTGCAATTAGCATTAATACGTAACTTCATTATGTACAAGTAGGATTATCGCGGAGATCGAAGGTCACGAATTCGAATCTCCTGCCAACACTTCTTCGGTCGAACCAATCACACCGGGATTGTCTAGTGAAGTTTATCTCCCTTGTATGATTTGTAGACTACTGCACATGGAGCGGGGTTTATTCAGTGCGCACTCATGGGTAGCGATCATGGTTCCTACATCAACAAAAATATATATATAAATAGAGCTAGCTGTAATATAAACGAAGTTACTAATATTTCTATCTCCCTCACAATACAAAGGATTAAACACAAGTAATATGTTTCTTTTTTCAATTCATTAGTATCACAATGAAGGATTTGACATTGGCTCTATCCATTTATGTGAAAATCATTTTTGATTCTTAAAAACTGTTATTTTGCCTGGGTTAACAAACATAAACATGCAATGATTGAGGGCAACTTTGTCCTCCTACACCAAAGTATATCTCTCTATTATATAAAATGCCTATGTAACAGAGATTTAACAGAAATTTAACAGAAAATCTTGTTTTTAACAGAATTTCTTGTGTTCGTTAACAGAAATTCATGCTCTGTTAAGTTGAAGTGAAATTAAGAATCTTAGTGACTAATCTGTCTGCTGGTATTCATCATAGAAACTGAAAATTGAATGATCACACAGAAACTGAAAATTCACTACCGAAAATAAGCAATTAAGGCTGAAACTGAATAACTGAAACTGAATAATTTATTACCTGGAGCAGATGGAGCAATAATTTATCTTCCATTTACCTTCTATCAGCTTAGGAATCGAAGAGACTCCAGACTGTTGAATGGGAAGTATAAGTTCATTCCAGAGATTGAAAATTGCCTCTAATTTCATTCCAGAGATTTGAGCAATTTACATGGACAAGAACGGATATTCGGCCTTATAACAAGGTGATGATTACACCGAATTCTGAAGCTGAAAATTACAATTTGCAGGAAATCAAACTGTACTCCACCTCCAGCCAAGTAGCCAAAATCGCAACCACTGCCATTCATCCTCAACCGAACCACAAAACCGCCACTTTCAACCCAAAAATCGACAGCCAAACCCATCACGCAGAAAACCGAACTGCAATCCACGTCCAGCGAATGAGCCAAAATCGCAACCACCACCATTCATCCTCAACCGAACCACGAAACCACCATTTTCAAACCAAAAATCGACCCCAACTCACACTAACAGCCACTCCACACAAACTCGCGAAACCCTTTTTCACCCAAAATCCACCCCAATCAGCTTGAAGAACGAAGAAACAGGAGGACCCATCAATTTACCCAGCTTTCCCGATCGTTTTTCAGCCGGAATTCCATCGGAATACCGTCATGGCTTCCCTGCTTTGCCCTCTCTTCCTCTCTCTGTTTTCGATTATTAGAGAGAGAGGAGTGTGATAATAGATTTTTTTTGATTTGTATTGTAAAATTGCCCCTAAAGCCCAAATTTTAAAAGGTGTTTGATTTCAGTCCTAAAGATTTCATTTATTTGTGAAACTATCCCTGGAGTTTATGTTTCTCTTAAGTCACTCCCTTAATTTAGAACATTTTACTTTTAGTTCTTAAATTTTCAACTTCAGCTTCATAAACTTTCAATTAAGCCCCTAAGGTTTATTTTTGTTATTTTAAGTATTTATTTCAGTCCGAAAGTTTCTGTTATGGAAAAAACATTTCCTGAAGTTCTTATTTCCCACTGTTAGTTCACAAATTTGAAAAAGTGTGTTTCAGTCCTTACAGTTTTCAATTTCCAGTTTGAATAAATTTTCAATTGAGTCCCTAAATCTTATTCAATCATTTTAAAAGTTTAAAATTTTGAAATACTAATTCAAACTTATTTTCTATTTTGGCTAGACGAAACGTACGGACGAATAGGAGATTGAGCTTTTCTATTCGCTTTACTTTTCACGGAACTCGCGAAAATTGAGGTAAACTCGTCACCATTGATTAGTTTAAATTATAATTGCATGTTTGATGTGAATTTACGTGATTTATATACTTTAATGCATGAGATTGTAATTTGTAATGTGTCATATTAAATTTTCAACTTCAGCTTCATAAACTTTCAATTAAGCCCCTAAGGTTTATTTTTGTTATTTTAAGTATTTATTTCAGTCCGAAAATTTCTGTTATGGAAAAAACATTTCCTGAAGTTCTTATTTCCCACTGTTAGTTCACAAATTTGAAAAAGTGTGTTTCAGTCCTTACAATTTTCAATTTCCAGTTTGAATAAATTTTCAATTGAGTCCCTAAATCTTATTCAATCATTTTAAAAGTTTAAAATTTTGAAATACTAATTCAAACTTATTTTCTATTTTGGCTAGAGACGAAACGTACGGACGAATAGGAGATTGAGCTTTTCTATTCGCTTCACTTTTCACGGAACTCGCGAAAATTGAGGTAAACTCGTCACCATTGATTAGTTTAAATTATAATTGCATGTTTGATGTGAATTTACGTGATTTATATACTTTAATGCATGAGATTGTAATGTGTCATATGAGATATATGATATTGTTATGCTTGGCATGACTTATATGCTTGAAATGACTTCTATTTAATAGTTTTGTTTAAGAATTAATTTTTTATTAATAAAGATGTAATCTTTTTGTTAATTAAATAATTAATTATTTAATGTTTATGTAATTGAAATCTGTTTTCATCAAAAACTTGAGGAAAATGAATAACCAAAATCTTGAATTCAACAGCCGAAGTAAAATGAATTTGTTGATTACAGTATAAAGAAGAAATAAGTGGGGTGTAAATATTAATTCATAATTATGAAACTATTTGAATTAATCATTATTCACTTCCACTCGCCGTGAAGAATGCTTACGTAAAACTGTAAAAGCCATCAATCAATTTAACTAAAAATTCTAATAAATGGAAAATGCAAATGAATGAGAATATTGTGGTGTGCTTAGTAAAATTCGTAGTGGTAATAGAATAACCCTAACTCAAAACCCTCAGAGCCTTCTATTCTGGTATGTGTCTTCACTGTTCCGCCATTAAACACATGAAACGATCTAAAAAGACCCCTCAACAAATACATAGAAACACAAAATTTAAAAAGGGGAGGTAAAACTCGATAGGAATGGATTCCCTACCAATGAATTACGATAGCACGAATCGATCACCCTCAAAGCCTTCTATTCTGACATGTGTCTTCACTGTTCCGCCATTAGGCATATGAAATGATCGAGAAGGGCTCCTCAACAAACACTGAGAAACACAAAGTCTAAAAAGGGGAGGTAAAACACGGTGGGAATGGATTCTGAACCAATGAATTATGATAACACGAATCGATGACGTGGCATAAGGAATTTGATGACTCGCTTAAAGATTAACAATAAAAGAACTAAAAAAAATCATAACATCCAAAGTAAAAATTAGTAGGGAAATATTTTAAAATAATTAGTTGAAAAATAGTTGATCGTTGCTTATAGTAGGGAATTAACTTTGACAAATAGTTTTTGAAACATTTTTTGAATGTCAAATTGGAATATGCCTTTGTTAGTTTCCAATTTTAAAGTATTTTATCATGTGTTTATCTATTTAATTGAGAATATGAAATAACTATAACTTATTTCTTTCATCTTTGCTTACGTAGAACAGTATCTACCAGTTCAAACAATCATTTCCTTCGTTAACATAATGAGAAGTGGTAAGATTCTGTAAATAATTTTAAAAAAAAATTACAAACATAAAATATAAAGTTATGTGAAATTTAAGCGTGTGAACTATTTTTTGAAGATCATGATAAACAACCTGTAAAGAGAACCCTCTATAGAGATTTACCAGAAGAGAAGAAGGAAGAGATTCGTAGAAAACAAAGAGAAAGATATGCTAAACAAAAAGCATCGAAAAAGAACTCCATTCATATAAATGATTTCAACACATCCGGTGGTGATCAAACGACTACGTCGATTGTTCGATATTCAAACAATGATGTCCAATATACAGACAACATTCAAGACTTTAGTGTTGTTCAAAAAGCATCAAAGAGACCGCGGACCACTGATGTTCATAGTGATATCGTTGAAAAAGATTCGTCTCGTGAAGTATGTATTCTTCCTGGTGTTGAAGTCTGTGTCATTAATTCAGAGACAAATTCAACAACAAATAATGTCTCCGAATCTTCTAATCAACTCTTTATCCAGCAGGTTCTGCTCTAATCATTTTTCTATTTTCTTATTCAACCATCATTCTATTAGTTTCCTCTGAGATTTTGGAATATATTATACAAATAGGATCCATATGTCGTTCGAGAGGAGTCGAGCTATGATACAAATATGCCGACATCTTCTAGGGGTAAGAAACAAATGTAAAATTAGTTGGTTCTTTGAATTGAGTCATCAAATATTGCTATTGTATAAGTAATGTCCTTACTCAGATAATTCAAACAACATGACAAGCTTGCTTATGTTGCGTTATTTTCATTTTTCAACCAAATAGGTGAGTCACATCAAGTTTCTATCAGATTTAGACAATTGATGAAGGTAGTACCATCTGAAACATATTCTCTGCCATTAGTACCCAACTGCATACATTGTAAAGCAAAGCGATTCCACCATGAAACAACTGGCTTCTGCTGTGCTGATGGAACAATTTCTTTAGCCACAAATGATGTTCCTGATAAGCTTTATTCGTTGTTCACCTCCAACACAGATGAATCTGCACATTTCAGGACATATATTCGAACTTATAATAACAAGTTCGCTTTCACATCCTTCGGAGTGAAATTTGATAAAGATCTTTGTAGGAGAAATAAAGGAATCTATACTTTCAGAACTCAGGGACAGATCTATCACTATATCAATGATTTGATTCCTTCAAATGGTTGCCCTTCTTATCTCCAGTTGTATTTCTACGATACAGAACATGAATTAGAAAATCGCGTTTATGATTCAAACAGAATGGATCCATCAATTGTAACTCAACTCATCGATATTCTTCGCATTAATCCATATTCTGTTTTTTTTCGCTCTCTCGGTGATTTTCCAAATTTGGAAAATAAAATAATTCATATAAGATCAGATGCTGGCCTAGATCAACGTGTATTCAATGCTCCCACATCTTCACAAGTTGCAGCAATATGGGTAGAAAATGACGGTGAAGATCAACTAAGAGGACGTGACATTTTTGTCTTTAACCATTCTGGTGGAAGTCATATAGTTCAGTACTATTTCGGGTGTTATGATCCATTGCAATATCCATTGTTATTTCCATGTGGCGATGTTGGTTGGCATCAAGGGATTCAAAGGGTCAGTAGAGGAAGGAGATATGTATATAACGAAACAAACCAATCAATAAATCCTGAACAATCAGAGACCGCAGAGGAATTACTTGCAAGAGAACAACTAGGTCAGATTGTAATATTAATACTCAAAAATTTCATTTAGTATGTACGTCCAACTCAATAACCTTTCATTCACATTCAACTTTTGTAGCATTAAACAGAAGAAGGAAGGACCCAGTTGTTTCATGCCGTGAATATTATTGCTACAAATTGCAAATCAGAGAAAATGCCAGATCAATTCTGTTACTTTCTGGTCGACTATTGCAACAATTTGTAGTAGATATGTACGTTAAGATCGAGACGTCAAGATTGGATTATTTTAGGAAGCAACAACAACATATTCGATCAGAGTTATATCAAGGTATTGTTGATACAATTACGCTTGGGGAAAGAAACGCTTCCAATGTTGGAAAACGGATTATACTGCCTTCATCATTTATTGGAGGTCCAAGAGACATGAGAAAAAGATATATGGAAGCAATGGCTTTAGTTCAACGCTACGGCAAACCGGATATTTTCTTAACGATGACATGCAATCCAAACTGGAAAGAAATTACAAATGAACTAAATCCACAAGAGGAGGGTCAGAATCGACCTGATTTGGTTGCTCGAGTCTTTCGTGCGAAATTGGAAGAATTAAAGGATCAATTATTCAAGAGGAAAATATTTGGTAAAGTCTCGACATATGTCTACGTCATTGAGCATCAAAAGAGAGGTCTTCCACATGCGCATTTCTTAATTATCTTACAAAAGGATTGGAAGGTCTATGCGCCAGAATCTTTTGACGAGATCGTATCAGCAGAGATACCTGATAAAAATACAAACTTGCACTTGCATAATGCTGTTGTAAAGCATATGATGCATGGACCATGTGGAGTCTTCAACCCATCAAATGTTTGCATGAAAAAAAATGGTCGTTGCAAAAGTAATTACCCAAAGAATTACGCATCTGCTACAACCGTTGGAAATGATTCCTTTCCAATATATAAGCGTTCGAACGATGGAATAGTTGTCAAAGTCAGAGGCAAAAATTTAGATAATCGTTGGGTTGTTCCATATAATCCATATCTGCTTGCAACATTTGACTGTCACATTAATGTCGAGATTTGTTCTACGATAAAAGCAGTCAAATATCTTTATAAATACATTTATAAAGGACATGATCGAGTTGCGTTCAACTTGATTTCTGAACAACGCAATCAACAAGTTGATGAAATCCAACAATTCCAATCAGCCCGATGGATTGCTCCCCCTGAAGCTATGTGGAGGATATATGGCTTTACTATTAATGAAATGTACCCAGCAGTGTACAGTTTACATTTACATCTGGAAGATCAACACCCAGTGACTTTCCGAGCAAATGACGATCTAAACAATGTTGTTAACCTAGATCATTCTAGAAAATCGATGTTAACACAGTTCTTTGCATTAAATCGAGTAGACGAGAACGCAAAAACATTATTGTATAAAGAATTTCCAGAATATTATGTTTGGAGCCAACAAAACAAGGATTGGACTCCTCGGAAAAAAAAAACCGTTATAGGCCGTATTGTTACAGCAAATCCATTTGAAGGCGAGAGGTATTATCTACGAATATTGCTAAACCATGTAAGAGGACCTTTGTCGTTTGAAAATCTTAGGACAGTTGATGGTGTTGTGGCCCCAACATTTCGCGAAGCAGCAACATTGCATGGGTTGCTACAGAGAGACAGCAGCTTAGAAGATTGTTTAAATGAAGCAACTCTATATCAGATGCCTTCAACTTTGAGACGGTTATTTGCAACAATATTGGTTTATTGTAATCCAACCAATCCAAGGGAGCTTTGGGAACGTTTTGAGCAAGATATGTCAGTTGATTTCAAAACAACAGAAGATACAATATCAAATGTAAGAACCCAAGTATTGAGGTCAATATCTTTTACAATTGAATCAATGGGGAAAGACATTAATTCCTACAATCTTCTTGATGAGGACATTTGCTTCGATGAAGAGGAATATAAATCTAGAGAAATCGATGACGAATTGGCTGTTGAAATTCCAGAAACGGATATCGCTGCATCACAATCTCTTAATAGTGAACAACAACATGCCTACAATGCAATACTGGAAAAAGTATTTGCAAACCAAAATGCTGCATTCTTTGTAGATGGCCCAGGTGGGACGGGAAAAACATTCCTGTACAAAGCACTTCTCGCAACAGTACGATCAAGAAAATTAGTAGCACTTGCAACTGCTTCATCAGGTGTTGCTGCATCTATTCTTCCGGGAGGTCGAACAGCACACTCACGCTTTAAGCTTCCACTTGATACTGACGAAAGAAGCACATGCTGTGTCAGCAAACAAAGTGCACTGGCAAACCTACTACGTGCAGCAAAATTAATAATTTGGGATGAGGCTCCCATGACGAGAAAACAACACATAGAAGCATTTGATAAAATGCTACGAGATATCAATGATTCAGATGTAGTATTCGGTGGCAAGGTTGTTGTTTTCGGTGGAGATTTTCGACAAATTCTGCCTGTCGTTCGTAAAGGAACAAGACAACAACAAGTACATTCCAGTTTGGTTTATTCGTATTTGTGGCCTACATTGATTAAGTTCCAATTAAAAGAAAATATGCGAGCAAGACTAGATCCAGATTTTTCAGAATATGTGTTAGAAACGGGAAATGGAATGCCGCCAAATACAATCGATGAAACCATAAAAATACCAAATAGGATGCTTGTTCCATATGATGATGATAGCACTTCTTTAGATAATTTGATACAAGATGTTTTCCACGACGTTCATGAATATTCAATAAATATTTCATCTATGATGAATCGGGCCATATTAACACCGAAGAACGGTTATGTTGATGAAATAAATGCATTGTTGATTCATAGGTTTCCAGGTGAAATACATCGATATTACAGCTTCGATGAGACAACAGATGCATCTGAACAATCGGTTATGGAAGATTTCTTAAATACTCTAACCCCAAACGGACTTCCGCCACACGAATTATTACTAAAGAAAAACTGTCCCATAATGCTCCTTAGAAACATTAATCCTTCAGAAGGCCTATGCAATGGAACCCGTTTGATTTGTCGGGGTTTTGATCGAAATGTCATAGATGCAGAAATTGCAGTTGGACACCATATTGGAAAAAGAGTATTCATTCCAAGGATACCGTTTTTACCAAATGTTGAAGAAAATAGTGGTTTTCCATTCAAACGAACTCAGTTCCCTATAAGATTAAGTTTCGCAATGACTATAAATAAGTCACAAGGCCAGACATTGGATTATGTTGGGATTTATTTACCTCAACCTGTTTTTTCACATGGTCAATTATATGTGGCTTTATCAAGGGCAAAGACAGCATCTGCGGTCAAGATTCTTATACGACCACTATCCACAGAACAACGTGAAAAGAACACCACAAAAAATATTGTGTTCACGGAATTACTTACATTATCATGTTTGAATTAATGTTATTCAGGTAACTACATTTCATTGTATGCTCTCAATTTATTGTGTATTATAGTATTTTTCTCCATATATATCTAATATTCAATCATTTAATTAAAACTCTTCAACAGTTGTTTTAGTAGTTTATGAATTTAAACTAAGATTTGTTACACTTACAAATCTGATATTTTTGTATCAGAAAACGGAAAAAATGTGGACGGTGCACACATCAATAAAGGATATCACTCCAAATACAAAAAACTGGAAGATTAAGATGATCGTTGCGGAGAAGTCACCTAAGCGAACAAGCCAACGCACAACGGTGAAGTACCAAAATTTGACATTAATTGATGAACAGGTATGATATTTGTTAGCCTATATTATGTTTCCAATGATCAACATCCTCTGAAATCAGAGGTTCTTAAATTATATCGTATTACATAAAAATATTAACTATATTGTACTTATTTAACTCTTTTTTCAAAACATATTTTGTGTAAAAAAAAAAGGATATTTAAATCATTTAAAAAATTCAATACAGCAAAACAATCAACATAACTTTATACAATACATTATTAATCACAATTACTTTTATTCATCTTATAGGGTAATCGAGTGCAGGCGGCAATGTTCGGCGCTGATATTGACCCCCGAACCGACACTTTACAAATTTTACATTCATATTATATCATCAATGCATATGTCAAACCAGTAGATCCGAAATACAAAATTGGAGAATACAAATATCAGTGGATTCTGAACTCAAGAACAATAATAGAAGATATTCCACACAACGAAGACAAAATAGATATCCCGAAATATGAGATCGTCCCATTCAAGGATTTAGAGGCTCATAGAGGGTCGATTGGAGAAATAGGTAATTTCATTTAAATTTCATTACAAATTTCTTATCAATATAAATTAACATTTCATATTTAAAATATTTAGCTATTTTAGCTGTTGCGATAAAAATTAACCCAACCAAAGAGGTAACGACGACATTTGGACCAACAACAATTCAAGAGATATATGTTGTCGATGAAAGGTAAAAAAATCTTATAACTTCTCTCTCCTTTCCAATATTAATTCAAGAATATTTTATTAATACTTTTAGTAATTTCAATTTTGTAGCTTGAACCCAATATGTTTGACCATGTGGGGTCGATTCGTCCAAGAAGAATGTCAGAAAATATCAGATATTATTGAAGATAAGCCAATAATACTTGGAACAAAAATATCTGTTGGATCATATAACGGTATTTACAATAATAACGAATGTGACATATTTTTCCATACTGCATATACTTGCACTAAAACCAAACTCAATTTCAACAAAGGTTTGTCTCTCTCATCACGTCCGTCAAGTACCTTTATAATCAATCCCCTTCTTCCTCAGGCAACTGCAATGAAGCAATGGTAATTCTCGTCAATTAAAAAGTAGATATTAATGCATTAACATCAAACGTAATCATATGATGTATGTAATTTACATAAATATTTCATTTACTTGCATTATTCTTCTTTTCTGAATTTCAAGGGCGGAGAAGAATGATTCGATAATCAAAACTATCATTGCAAGATCTTTGACATACCCATCTACAACACTTTCATCTGTTGGTATTCGAGAAATAGTGAAGATTTGTGATGTGGCAGATTTGATTAAGGGCTTACAACCCACAGCGGTAAATATTATTTTATTAGCAATTCATCATAAAATTCACGCAAACATTCATTCTAAAAATTTGTTATGATTTAATATAGAAAGCAAAAATATGGATAAAGGCGAAGGTAAATGTCAATGAGTTTGCTCAAGTATTTTATTACATGTCATGTGTTGCCTGTAATAGAGGAACTGGATATAAATACAATGAAACCTTCGTTTGTATATATTGCAAAAGCCAAGGGATCAGCCAACCGCGGTATGTATCTTACAATTTTCATTTCAAATACATATCTTATTTCATTTACAATTTAACGACATTCAAATACGAATTAATATATTCAATGCATTTAAAGTGCAAGAGCGTACGTCGAACTAGACGACAACACTGGAAAGTTAGCAGCTACTTTGTTTGGTGAAATAGCGGAACAAACATTTGGTTGTTCAGCAGTTCAATTGATGGAACACGTTGGGGAGGTATCTCTTTAATTTTTTTTTAAACTTTCGTTACATTACAAACAGTTATTTAAGATACATATAAACGAGTTTTATATTAATTATGTAAACCTATACAAAATCCAATTTGCAGGAAAATCAACAATATGTTAAAAGCGTTGCAGAGACATTATCAAAAAAAATCTGGAACCTTCAACTTCTTGTAGATCCAGAAAAATTGAACGAGAAAAAATATAGGCATTTCAATGTCCTCTCCGTTGAAGAAGTGCAAGATGAGGAAAACGCAGGATCGTCATCTTAGAATCAAAATTATCTCGAACACAATTCAGAAAAGTATTGACCTCTGTTTATTCAGAGGACCATTCCACATATTCCATTCACGCTATTCTTTTAATATATCGCGTGTAATAACTTATCAATTACATCGACTGTTACTCAATTATCCAAAACAATTACATCTTTATTAATAAAACATTTTTTCACGAGAAAATAAATTATACGAACTAAGCAAACGTGCATTGCACGTTGCTTTCACCTAGTAATTATATAAATGTGGGGAATTGTGTTGCCAATAATTAGCCTCCAAGATGTTGCATGTTTTAAAAAATTATCCAAAGAAGTTATTACTACTGTGGTTATTTTTATCGGAATTTGACCATAGTAGAAAAGTTTTAAAATACATAATTGATTTAAATTTAATTTAAAATACATAATTGAAATAAATTATTTTATATTTATATCTCTTATACTAATATCTGATGTATCATTTCATTTTCATCAAGCACATGATTAACATGAAACTTGGATATATACTCACATTTTCTCTCTAATAACATGCTAAATAACATCGTCATATGCTTAGAAACTCGTTCACTTTAAGAATACTAGATGTTTTTTAAATAAAGATTCATTAATTCAATTGAAATACATAAATACTCGACAAAGATTGAGAAAAATATCAACGTTTTATATTAAATAATGGAAAAATGTTAAATAAAAAGGAAATAGAAATAAGAATTAAACAAAAGTCGAGAATGTGGCACAATTTTGAATAAGGAGTTAGATTTTAAGAAATAATAATTGCACTCACTTTATTAATATCTGATCTAGATTTTCTCCCGTATACATACCATATGCGACACATGTACTATAACTGAGACAAATGTAGCCATCCCACGAGGATGAACCTTGTTCCATCCTCATCATACAAGAACTTGATCAAAATTTTAAAAATTCACAATAATTAATTAATTAATTTATATCTTATCTCTTTGTCCCCACGCCACGCCACTCCCCACGCTTCCCAGAGTTTGTGCCAAACATTATGCGATAAAGCCTGTAACCCATCCTCATTTCTTGCTACTTGAATGATTTTTCCCCAGAATCATAACATGATCGAAAGACCAATAAATTCTCTACGCTATTTCCTGCAATCTGGAGGGATATTTTAAACGCAATCCCAGATACAATGATGCAAGAAACAAATAAATTTTGATCTCTTCGACGGTTACAAATGATTCAAAACCACAAATGTAAAGTTCAAGTACAGCATGAATGCTGAATATTCTTTAGGTGCCCAAAATTTAAGACACCATGCACCGATGTAGGCTTTTCCGAAAGAATATGTACCGATTCTAAAAGACTACTCTTTTCCAGCCGCTCCATTTTACTCTTACTTTTTATTTTATTTTATTTATTTATATTTATATTTTATATTTTTTGTGTTGAGTGAGGTATATTAATATTTCCAACATTTTGTTATCCTAAGTGAAATATCGTAGTTTAATAACTAAGTTATACCTTACGTGCGAATAATACAATTAAAAAGCAACATTAATTGTTTCTAGATGATTAAATAAACAATCCAATTATCCTAAATTGAATTACCGCTGTTGTAATTCTTGTAATCTCCAAGATCTGCTATACCCATCAGCTTCCTGATCTTCTACAATTAGATGCTGTCTAACTAACTCCACTAGACTTCTCGATCTACTTCTTGTAGCTTCCAAGATTTGTTGTCTTCTTCCAGCTTTTTGATCTTTTTCAATTGTCTCTTCCAAGTGAACTTTCAAGAATCTCCAATTCTTGTGCTTGCAGTCTAACTTCTCTCAACCTACAATATCATCTGAAGTTCAATTAAGAAAGTACCCTTTTTTAAGGATGTTTGGAAAGTATGTATTTTGAATTATTTAATTTGATGTTTTCCCAAAGTGTGATTGAAAGCTCTCAAGAATAAAAAGAATAAATCATAAAGAAGGAATGCATTCTTGGATATCTAAATAATGATATGAGGCAAAAGAATAATAATCAACTACCCAAATTTCTTGCATAGGCTTGGGTATTTGTAGGAGATGGTAATTACGTTGAATGGGCCGGAAGAAAATATTTCAAAACAGTAATAGGATTTTTCGGATCGACATGTCGCTCAAGCGATAAGTTGACGATAGGCGAGCGACGCACTGTCGCTTGAGCGAGAGCTCAACGACACACAGGCGACAAACATTCTGTTTTTATCGCTCGAGCAGTGTCCAAGTGATAGGCTAGCAAAAATGCGCCGTCGTATTTCTTCCACATAATCGCTAACAGTAAAAACCTAACAAACTCTCCATTTAACATTATGTGACAAAACTATACAATAAGTCAAGAAAAAATAAATACAAAATCTAAATTACCAAAAATTCATCAAATTGATGTCTCTTGCATTCCTTATTAAATCCGTTTCCTAAAATCCAAATCTCAAATATCAAGTGTAAAAGCACATGATACAGGAAATATAACAATTTGAGTTCATAATCATAAATAAATATGCTAGTTTGAGACGTGATATTAATGTCAATTAAAACACCAACCGAAACATTAATATTACAAAATATCAAAACTCAAACAACTTATGCATTATGATATGGAATGTAATGGAATGCCAATTCTCCACCTCACTGCAAACCCTCAATATATTTATGCAACATGCAAAATGTATCTATGTCTCTCTCCAACTACCCCTAAACATAAAATGTAAATGTCAATGCATTCAATTTCAATTTTCTCCCCTTGTGTAACCACTCTCTTTCCTTCTTTTTGTTACAAATGACGAAGTGATAAATTTTTTTTAACAATAACATAAAATCACTTAAAAATGTAGTCGTTAGCATGCATAAGTATAATCAATGTGCAACAAACATTCCCTCATACTCAGTTTAAGTTAACATTGAGTAAATTGTATAAGTGACCCATGTGTGTAAAGTGTCACTAATCCTTTTTAAGTATGATTCCAAACCTTAATTTTGTGAGAAATGACATGCTAAACATCACTGCCAATAAGTGTATTCCTCTACTTATGAAAGTCAAACAATTTAAAACGCATTAGGACCTTCAAATAAAATCTCACTTTGTATTGATATTTTCTTTTCTCCCCTAACTTTGATTATATTTTATTTTCACATATTTTAATATTTTAAACTCATAATTATTTTTCTCATCTTAAGTCCAGACTCTTCTCCATTAAACGAATAAAATGACCCCTGTAGCAAGATTTAGGCAGATTAACCTAAATCTGTTGACCATATGCACCGAGTTATGAGAAATCCGGTAGGCTTAATTATTCGAGCTAAATAGGCTTCGAAGAAAAATATAAGATATTGAGCTCCTTTTTTAATACCAGAGATAAACTTGAGCTTAAGTCTAATACATAAGGTCAATTCATGTTCAAACTCACCTTACTAACATGTGATTGCCATCCCAAGTTTCACACACGCGGTAGAGTCCCACTAACAATATCATAGTGTGTAGAGTGCAGATGGACATGAAGTCACCTATGCTAAGTACTCCATAAATAACCTAAGCCAGGGATGGAAACTATGTTACGACTCATCGGTATATTTTTGGAAATCTCTAATTCTAACATTCCAATAAGTATAATTATTGCAATCAAAATATGGCAGGACGGATAATGAATTGTTCATCTAGAAATCAAAGGTCAGGATTCGAATTTAGGCTCCGATACTAATTGAAATATCGTAGTTTAATAACTAAGTTTGACCTTAAGTGCAGAATAATACAATTAACAAGCAACAAGTCACTTTTAATTTTTCTAAATGGTTAAACAAACAATCCAATTATCCTAAGTTGAATTGCCGCAGTTTGTAATAAGAAAGTAATAAATAATATCAAATTCCACTAGTTTCTTCTGTTGTAATTCCTGTAATCTCTAAGATCTGCTGTACCCACCAGCTTCCCGATCTTCTACAGTTAGATGCTGTGTAGCCAACTCCACTAGACTTTCTGATCTACTTCATGTAGCTTCCAAGATTTGTTGTCTTCTTCCAACTTCCCAATCTTGTTCAATTGTCCATTCCAAGTGGACTTCCAAAAATCTTAAATTCTTGTACTTTTCATGTACTTGCAGCCCAACCTCTCTCAACCTCTAGTAACATTTGAAGTTCAATTGAGAAAATACCATTCTAAGGATGTTTAGGAAGAGGTGTTTTGAATTCTTTAATTTAATATTTTCCCAAAGTGTGGTTGAAAAGTCTCAAGACCAAAAATAATAAATCATAAAGAATGAAGGTGTTCGATCTCTAAAGAATGATATGAGGCAAAAGAATAATAATCAATCACCCAAATTTCGTGTATAGGCTTGTGTATTTATATGAGAGGGTAATTTGAATGTGCTGGAAGAAAATACTTCAAAACAAAAAATTAGGGTTTTTCGGATCTACCTGTCGCTCGAGCGATAAACTGGCGACATGCGAGCGACGTACTGTCGTTCGAGCGAGAGCTTAGTGACAAGCGGGTGACAGACATTCTGTTTTCGTCGTCCGAGCAGTGTCGATGCGATAGACTAGCAAAAATGCGGCGCTGTGTTTCTCCTCTTCTCATGCTTGAACCTTAGATCTCATAACCCAATTTATACAAACTGCACCATGGGTCCTTAACCTTTACAACACGTTACAAATTAGTCATTTTGTCCAAAGAATCATCGACACTAAAAACTTAATGCTAATTATCCGTGTTTGTGCTTTCTATAACTTGATCTCAAAATTTTAAGAAGCTTATCCACATATATAGCTATATTTAACTGTAAATATATTTACTACGAGCCATAAAAAAAAAAAAGAATGAAAGAAAATGACACAAAACAAACGATATATTTTGTACACTGTACAAGATAAGAATTGATCAATATCCTCAACTGCAACCTTAAGGGGTAACAACCCTATATTCTTTTTGCATTTCAAAGCTCGATTCCTCTCGGTGGTCATCTATGAAAATTTTTCTGCTCAATTTTCTTTATTGCCATATCTTTAGACCTCTTAAGAATTAAGAGTCCGTTTGATTGTAAATGTGAAAAATGGGTGGAAAGAAAATATTTTACAGGGAATTGAATTGTTTAGAAATTTTTTTACCGGGAATTGTAATTAATTGTGTTTGATTGATATACTTTTCCACCTGAAAAATGTTGAAAGTTTGATATTCGTTTGACTTCGTTTTTTATGGAAATTATCCATTAAAATAATAAACTTTTTCTACTATTGAGTCTAGAATTTGTTCCAATTGCAAAAAAAATAAAAAATTGTAAAAAAAAAAAATTAACAATACCGAATACCATTCATTTGACTTTGTTTTGCATGTAAATTGTCAATAAAAGTGTGGAATTTTTTTTATCATTGTATTTAGAATTTTTTCTAATTCCAAAAAAAAAAAAATAAAAAAATGAAAAATGAAAAAAAAGGGTAGAACCTGGAAAGACAATTCCCACCAAAATGGTGAGAATTCATTTTCCACAAAATCAATGCATTTGTAAACGTGTGAGCAAAAGCAAGAAAGGAAGTTCTACAGAAAAAAAAGCCAATCAAATTAACAAGCCGAAAGTAGGAAAATGGAAAAAAAATTCTTACTTCCCTAGTAATTAGTTGAGACAAAGTTCTTCAATTGGAAACTTTTACGGTAAAGAAGGAAAGATTTTACATTGTTCAAACTTTAGTGGATATTTATATGAATACTAGATGCAAGCAACGTGCAATGCACGTTTGCTTAGTTTATTTTTAATAATTTTGTTTAAGAATTAATTTGTTATTAGTAAAGATATAATTTTTTTGGTTAATTAAATAATTAATGATGTAATGTTTATGTAATTGATACATAATTAAATAAAGTGTTTCTCTCTGTCATCTCCAATCCAAAATCACAAACAGAAAACTCAAGGTATGTTAAGGGGTAAGAACAGGGGCGGAGCCAAGATTTTTTGTGAGGGGGGCACAACTTATCGATGTTGAACGTCGAGTTTTTGTCATGGATGCAATGATAATAAATTGTCATCGAGTTTTTTCACTGTCCTTATCATTCTTCAAATTAGTTTCTTGATTTGATTTCTTAGTTTGATTTCATTTATTTGTTAATTCCATAACCTAATTGTTTGATTTGTTCAATTGTAGGTGAAATTAGAATCACAATGCACACATCACACAACAATACCCAAAACGTAGTATTAAAAAAAAGAACAAAAATGTCTCAAGCTATCGCTAATAATCCAATTGCTAAAGAAATTTAGAAAATACCTGATCCGGGCGGAGGGCAGTCACTGTAAAGGCGGAAGCTGAAGCTTAGAGGTGGAATCGACGGTTGTGACTTGCGAAGTGGAGGGTGCGACCTGATACAAGTAAAGAGGGGGTACTGATACAAATACTTTATAAAAATGAAATTTTTGTCACACACAAAGCTTGGCATAGAAAACCAGATTCTAAACAACATTAACCAATAAGGAATATCAGATACAATGCTCTTTAGCATAAAGGTAACCCGACTTGCAATAATAATTCATTTGATTTAACTGTTATCGGAACCTGTTAAGCTCAAACAAGCAATTCGGTTTGTTTAAAGCTCAACAATCATTTCGATTCCAAGATTAGTGTAACCAAATAAGCCACCGCATGTTAAGGAATAAGTTTTGCATCGGTTAAAGATGTTAGATGAATACAATAACCAACATATAAAGCTTTGGCTAACTAAGACCTCAAGTCTTAATATCACATGAAAACCCAAAGAAAATTGCAGCCTAGTATTGCCTGAACGACACAAGCTTTTCTGTAAAACCATGTCATTATCTTCAAAGTGTTAATGGCAGCACGAAATTTGGGCTTCAGATTGCTAATGGTAGCACGAAAAGGAGCAGTTCCATCTATCATCTATGGAAAATATTTAATTCACGGACCACAATATTATCTCAAGCTACTATCACCATTATTCACCAAAGAATCACCAATAATCCAATTGCTAAAGAAATTAAGAAAATACCTGATGGGGTGGAAGGCTGCCAAGCGATTCAGGGCCCGAATATGAAGAATCTGGAGGTGCGAGGCGAAATGCGAAGAGGAGAGGAGCCCAGTAAGTTAATCATTTCATGATTTCACCGAATTTCAGGAAAATTTTTGAGCCCACGCCCAGCAGTCTGCGAACGAGGCTTCACCGCTTCAGGTGCGATTTGCGAACTGCGAACGAGAATCTGAAGAATCTGGAGGTTGCGAAGATGCTGGGAACTGAGAACGAGGCTTCACAATCACCGCTTCAGGCTGGTTGCGAAGTGCGAACAACAGAGGGCAGGGGCTGGAGCCTGGAAGCGGAGAAGTTGAGGAGAGGAAGGAGTGATTTGATTTGTGAACGAGGTTAATATTTTGAAATTGGGCTCAAAGTTTTGGGCGTTTTCTCTTGGGCTGGGACATTGGGACAGCCTATATTAAAAAAAAAATTGAGCCCAAACAAAATTTTGAGCCCAGAAGTTCAGGATGGGCCTGTGCCCACCCTGGGATTTACTGGGCTCCGCCCCTGGGTAAGAAGATGAATTTATTTAGACTCCGTTTGATTCTCATTAATGTAGAATGATAATGAAAAATATAGCCGTTATTGGACTCCACACAAGAGATAGAAATTCAAAATTGATAGATTGATATGATGGATAACGGTCATATTTTTCATTTTTATGGGTTTTTAATGAGAAACAAATGGAGACTTAAACTTTTTGCATGGCTTAAGTCTTTACTCTTTTTTAAGTAATAATGCAATTCATTTTATTGCTAAAGTATGATATGTATTACGATAATATATGTATATTATGTGTTAGACTTAGTATTGGCAAGTGACGGGTAAATTTTCGAGGACGAAAATATTTTAAGGGGGTGAGAATGTAATACCCTGAAAATTTTCATAAAATATAATTCAATTTTTATATACTATATTTTAATATTTTGAAAGTTAGGGGCTAAATGATACATTTATCAAATTATATTTTATTTGTGTCAAATATTTAGATATTGATGGAGTTATCGTAAATATATGAATATTGGTCTCGTTGGATAAATCGTAATTAGATACATAAATCAGATTCGAGAAAAAGTCGATTCGGATAAGTTAGCTCCAAGATATTTTAGTTTGAAGGAATTATCAAAAGCTAATTTATTTTTATTATTATTTAATTATAATTTTGAAAGTAAGGGAGGGTGAAAAAAAAATTCCGTTAAAACAAGAAATTCCGTTAATTTTTTCGTTAAATCAAAAAATTTCGTTAGTTTTTCCGTTAAACCAACCTATTCCGTTTAATAGCCACTTTTAATATATAGAAAGATATACTTTTGCGATTCTATGAGACTATTCTCTAAAAAAATGATATATCCTTACTTTCAAGTCTCTAAATAAGAACTTCAGCTTCTAAACTCAATATAATTTCTAAACTAAAATGTTTTGAGACGTCAAAGTTTTAGAAATTATTTCATAACACTGCATGTGATATTTTTTCGAAATTATTTATTTAATAGCCCGATCGTGTAATGCATGTGTAACCTTTACTTTAAAATTATTTTATGGCCCATTAATCGTTCTTGAAAATATCATTTTCTTTGTAATCTTGAAACTCAAGAATCATACAAATTTCGAGTTAATACCCTAAATAGTCACTGAACTTTGTCAAAAGTTCCCAGGAGGTCAGCGAACTTCAAAACTTTCCTAATTAGTCACTGAACTTTGCAAAAAGTTCGTAGGAGGTTACTAAACTTCAAAACTACCATAAATAGTAATTGAACTTTGGTAAAACTTCTTAGGAGGTCACCGAACTTTGCAAATTGGGACCTCATACATCAATAATTCAATGACCCCCAAGAAATTTTTTGTAAAGTTGAGTAACTATTTAGGAAAGTTTTGGAAAAGTTCAGTGACTATTTATGATAGTTTTAAAGTTCAATGACCTCCTAGAAACTTTATGCAAAGTTCAGTAACTAATTAAGGAAGTTTTGAAGTTCAGTGATCTCATGAGAACTTTTGGCAAAGTTCAATGACTATTTAGGTTATTAACCCTACAAATTTCACTATTCCTTGATTTGTGCCTCAATTACATTTGGTAAAAGAACATGCCATTTGGACATATTGGATCCTTGGAGTTATACATTAGAAAGTCAACCTTATTAATAGGGTTTACTCAATCCCTTATATAATAACTTTCGTATGTAACCCATATAGCATTTACCCTTGACATGCATGTTTTCATAAAATGGTTTTATTATGTATTTAAGTTTTAGATTGATTGAATTGCTTGTTTGAGTTTGACGAACTTTGATATTATATCATCTCTTGGGATTCCATATTAAAAACTCAACTTTTATAACGAAGAGAACTCAATCCCTTAAATATTAGATATAATTCACTATCAACTTATTGACTTAAAAAAATAATCTTTTTCAGTAAAGTCGGTTGATTAGGATGAAATCCACCAACAATTTGCATATCACAGAATTAGTTCTTTAAAGAAATATCAATGCTACAGCTTGAAGGACTAAAATTGTGGGGCGGGGAGATTGACTGAATGAGAAATTAAGAGGTTCAAGAAATTAGGGTTCCGGCATGTTGAGGAATGCATGGAAATCTGTGTAAAGGAAGGAACAATCCAAACTATAGTTGCAATAATCAATTATTTATGACGTTAAGCAGACATAAAAACACAGTTCACACACTGTTACTATCTTTTTTAAATATATTAAATGAACGGAGAAGACAGCGCCATAAAGGTTGGCTTAAACATCGAACACATTTCGCCATACACTGCAACTGTTTTACATTTTAAAAAAAAATGTATAAATACATGAAAGAGTACTGAATACAGACAAGAACCTACTGGATTCAGTTTTCTGTCCCTGTTTGCTTCTGCCTTCGTTCGTAAGAATTTACAGAACTGATTATTTTAAGTGTATTCTGTTTCGGTTGTATTCGTTTGTTCTTATCAAGGAAACTTGCAGCATCAAATTATAATTAATTAATTTTAGGATTCGTTTATTTTTTATTTATTTATTTTTAGTTTTAACTTATTTGGTATAGAGGAAACTACTTCGAAGATATAGGTATAACCATAAAAATAAGAAAATAAAATTTATTTATTTATATTTTATTTTCTACCATTTGTGGTTAGTCTAATAAGAATAAAGAGAAAAACCCAATGAATAAATTTTGTTTCATCTTTAAATGCTTAAAAGTAATTTAATATAAAATCATAGTAGACCACCTCCATTTGGCAAAATTTATAAATGATCAAACTTCATATTCAATTAAATATTCAAATAGTTTCACAAGTATTATTCACTTAACCACCTCCCATTTCTATTTATTTATAAATTATTTCGATTTTTCAATCGAAAAAAAATGACTTGTGACCATGGATTAATTAGTCCATCAGTAAACAATATGTTTTGAAAGAAATAAAATTTCGTGTCCCAAATCAACTATTTTTAGGGGAAAAAAAAGAGAACTCTCAAAATTCCATGCCCCCATTATGCCCCTCCCTTCGTCACTGAACACATGTAAGTAAAGAAAAACTTGAGACAACGTCAAGAAACTGTCATTTGTGCTTATCTTGCGTCAAGAAAATTCATAATTTCTAACAATAATGCAATAACATTATGAATAGTGCATCTTGCATCAGTTGCTTAAAATCCATCTCAAACCTTCACTTAGAGAGTAATGTTACTCTCAAAATAAAAGAAAAATGAAATTTGTCTACCTTGATTTTGTGATGCCATTGTGGGAAGATATTGTTAAATGTCGAGCAGTACTTGTAAGTCCAAAAGTCTCCTAACCATATAATCCCCAATAGCTGAACAGAAATGTTGGCCGGTGGCCATAAAATAAAATAATAAAAATATTTACAATTTCAATTCTAGGGTTAGGCAGGTTACTACTTTCGTTCACTTTACAAGGTTGACTATTTTGGACTTTAGCTACAAATGGAAAAAGTTATGGAAAGAGAGATGAAATATCCTTTTTTTGTTTCCCCTAATAATCACTACAAGTAGAGGTGGGTATTTTTTTTTTCTGCAAAAACCACCCAAACTAAACTGGAGTCAAAATCTAACATATAATTGGTTCATTTGATTTGATTCCAGTTAAAATTTAAATTGTTACTAATCTGTTTTTTTTTATTTCACTTGCAGAATAATCTCTAAATTAAATCAACTATTAAGTAAATCTATATGAATTTACATGTATTCATATATATATATAAAAATAATCAACCCCTTCGAAGGTGGCCGAGTGGTAGAGCAGGTGAACGTGGAGACCGAAGGTCACGAGTTCGAATTCACTGCCAACACTTCTTCGGTTGAGCTTGATTTATCTCTCCTGTATGGTTTGCGAGGTACTGCACATGGAGCGAGGTTTATCCGGTGCGCATTCACGGGTAGCGGCTGCGGGTTCTTATGTCAACAAAAAATAAAAAAAAATCAACACTTTTGCCACCCAAAACATATGGATGTAATTAGAAAATTTACACAATAATTTTCTCTTTAAAAATTTATTCAAAAGCATAAACATATCATATCAGATCAGACCAATCCAAATCAGACCAGAATTCATCTCTTTTGGTCCTTTTAGGTTTCATGTGGAATATCTTTGGACCAAACCATGTCTAACCCAAACCACAAGAAAATATATTCTCAATAAATTTGAGGTTCACTATATGAACACAGACTAAATGCTTCGTTTCCTTTGAAAGTTTACAGGTTGACAAGTGTATGATATATTTATCAATTCAGTAAACATAAAAGGTTTTTTTTTTTTTTTCCTTAGGTGGAGTTAATTTGAAACATGGCTATGACAAGTTCTCTAGGGAACTAAAAGGGAATCAGAAAAATATTGAGAAATGTGCTAAAAATTGTCATTGGGAGATTATATTAATAGTCCATGTCCAGGTCCATTAGTATATAGTTCTTAAAGGACAGATAAGTCCAATACAAAAACAATTGAATTGAGTCCTAATTTATAAGACCAAATAGGTTGAAATTTGAACCTCTTCAATTGAGTTGGATGATCTTTTGGGTCTTATCAGGTAGGTTGGGTCAAGAGGTGTAAAGTGGTTTGAATCAAGAAATTAAACGCGACATTCTCGTGATTGGACAATATTATACATAATTAAACGTAAAATAATGCTATTCATCAGCATTATTTTTTCATGAGCAGTTATTAGCATCTAGATTACTTTAATTGATTTGTCATCTTAAATCCGAGAAGTTATTAGCATCTAGATTACTTTAATTGATTTTCATCTTAAATGTAGGATTCATGATGACAAATAAATTAATATCATATCAGTGTTTATGGGTAAGTGATGCTAATGAATAGCATTACTCTTCAAAATGGCAGCCAAAAATGCAAAAACAATTTCATGGTTTACACATGTTGAATTGAAGTGTACTGGACATGATTGAAAAAGAAAATAAGATAAATTTTTATATTTTGTGAGAAGCAATATAGTATGGTATCGCGTAAAGAAAAATCAAGCTTTTAAGCAATAATATAACACACTAAGAAAACTTAATTATAACAAAGATATAGTATTTTGGTTATCCAGTTATTCCATATTTTCCTTCTCTAGTTAAAATGCATTTTATGTCATTAATATAGTAATTTTTACTATAAACTTTTGTAAGTATAAACAAGTTCTGCAAAGTAGAACGGATTTTTTCTTCTTTCCCAATAACTAGATGTCCCCAAATGAATTTCTTAATCCATATTATGGGTTTAAGTAAAACGGAAAAAAAAAAAAAAAAAGAAGAAGCAACGTGGACAATTGATTCTGGATTAACAAATCATTGATTCGTGTATAAATATCAATTTTGATTTAAAGAACTGAAAAATATCCGTTTTATAATTTTATTCAATCAACTAGCTCTTAAACCAGCTTAAATAGTGGTAAATCTCAGAAAAACCTTATGCAACATTGATACAAGGAAAAAAATGACAAAATTAATTAAAAAGCAATTGACTAATGCATTTAAAATGCCATGTTTTACTGCATATCTAACAAGGATGAAATTTGTGTCCAAAAAAAAAAAAAAAAACTTAATTATCTAATTCATATAAATATTTAGGAATACAAAAATAAGTCTAGTAAATGTTGTTTCATATCAAACCGTATAATTCATATAAATATGTGGGATACAAAAATAATAATCGAAAATATTGTTTTATATCAAACCTTAAATAAACTGACACATAAAATTGATAAGCAACTGAGTTATTGTGGAGAATTTTTAAAAAAACTTGTGAAAAATAATCTTAAAACCCTTTACGAGACTTTGGATTGAAAATTCTACAATTTTTCCTGATTTCTCCTGCTTTTCCCACAAGAACTTGAATATTGGCCATCTTGATCATTGCATTTCCAAAATTCTGCTGAAATGCATTTGGATTGGATGCAAAACCGGATACAATTGGTGCACTGGATCTATCCAGTGCGAGCTGCTGATCAATCTGCAGAATCCCTTTCTTGGAGCGTAATTGATTGTAGAACTGATTATCAAATATAAATGATGTGTTTTGATCCAAGAACACCGTTGGATCCCTGTTCAACGGCCTTGATGCTGTTCCACAAGTACTCAAGAGTCTAGCAGCCAGCGCGGAATCCATCGTCTGATCAGGCTTTCCGGTGCCCTGAAAATTTGAAAGCCGGTCTTGAAAGAAGCCACAGTGTGCAACTCCAACTGTGTGTGCTCCCAAAAGAGTGACCATGTCATTCAAAGTGAGCCCCTTTGCTCTGAAAAATGGGAGTGCCTCTGGCACAGACAATGAGGGGCCTGGTAAATTCACCTCTGCTGAGTCGGAGACGAGGCCATCCCTCCTTCCGGTTGGTACATTGTAACGAGGTCCTCCAGCTAAGGCAACCGCATCACGTGTTGCCACTGTTATGATATCTGAGCAGGAGACGGTGGAGGGGCAGGCAGCTTCGAGAGCCTTCTTTATCTCGTCAATGAGCTCGTATCCTCGCACTGTCAGGTTTGGTCCTGCATCCTTCTCCGAAGATGTGGACTTGGTTGAATCGATAAGTATCGATGCATCACAACCCTGAAACCGTTAATCACATGTAAAAATGTTATAGTCATGTTGTTAAATGAGGTGGTAAAAGATGGTATCAAAATGGATAAAGGTTTTGAGTTCAAGTTTTATTGCACTTAATGAAGTGGCTTAATTAAAACTGAAGTATGAATTCAGTTAATGTTAATATAGCAGTTTTTTTTTTTTTTTGTCTAAATATTTGAATGCATTATGCATACAAAAATGGAACTTAAAAGGCAAGCTCATGTTTGAAAAAAGATGACTCATGAAATACATTCGCATGCAGTAATATTGTGCATAAATGTCCTATAACTGTTTATTTAATCTGTTTTTTATTCTATGATTCTTTAAAAAAATGCTGTTTTGTAATACTCCTAAGATGTACATTAATTTTTATTATGAATAAAACTCACCACGGCTTTTTGAAAAAAAAATAAAAATGTCTTATAACTGCATGCAAATGCTACACACACCAAATGTCTTATATTATGTATTCGTATATTCGATTATAGTAATGAGGGTTGATCCTTACCCTGACAAAACAGTCGTGAAAATGCATTCGAAGCAATGCTGCAGTAATGGATCGATCAGTGCCAAACCGCTTCTGCACCAATTGTTGAATAATTGGTTCTGCTCGTGGACAGGTAGAGCTGTAGAAACCAACACGCAGTTGAGCAGAAGCAAAGTGAATAAGGCAACAGAAAAGTAGAATAATGAAATTCTTCTCCATTTTTACTAATTTTGTCAAATAAGATGATTATTTTTTTCCAATGAGCAAAGAATGAAGAACAAACAGCGTATATATAGCGAGGAAAAAGCAAGATTTGTGGGGGTGCAGTTTAGTAGGCCACGTGCAAAGTCAAAGAATATGATGGGAACGTGTTATCTGAATAATGTCTTGGCTGCTCGTTGATTTTGAAGAGCACACACGTATGCAAACGCGTTAGGACTTGGATATTAAATTTGCATAAAGGAATATTTCACGATCAATGATCATATAGTTCAGATAAATAAATTATTTCAGTACATTTTAACGTGAGTTTTGAGTAAAGTTTCTTACATGAAATGATGAGTTCCAAGATGTTTATGTGGTTGAATTATCTTGTGTTTCAAAAATTCAAAATCTACATTTTTTTGTTCTCCAATGATCTCAATCTCGATCACAATATAACTGAATTATTATCCACAATCTAAATACTTAATTTTGTGAGTTTTCATGCCGTACACGTGGTTCTAGGCACTTTTCTATTTTTAAGTGATTTTCCATATGAATCTCTCTCTCTCTCTCTCTCTCTCTCTCTCTCTCTCTCTCTCTCTCTCTCTCTCATTGTGGGAGGTTATGGGGAGTTATAGATTTGAATTCCAAATTCAAATCATTATCTCCAACCCTTTGGATGTCTTGTGGGTTGGATCCCAACATGAGCGACCTATGACCCATATTTTCTAATATATTTTTTCGATTGAAAAATGATTTTTTGAAGAACGTGTGGTTAAAAAGTGCATAAATTGTGAGTCTAATGAATTATATGATTAAAAATAATTTTTAAGAAAAATAATTGCAAAAAATAAAAAAATAAAAAAAATGTGCCAAACTAACTCTTAAGAATGAGAATTAGTTTGATATTGTAAAGGAAATATGAGATGTTACTTATAATTGATAAAAGTAATATATAATTAGAAGAGGCTTTTATTTCCATAATTGCTTTTATGTTCTTATTGTTGAGTATGATTTTAAGTAAATAACTTTTATTGTTGTTTTTACATTTTTTCGGGTTGGACTTTGTGACTGTTATACTTTTGCGTTTTTATCTTTGTTAGGTATTTGATGTAATTAGCAAGTTTGTGAACAAAAGAGACTAAAACTAATATGTTGTAAAAATCAAGGAGTTAGTTGAAAATAGTGAAATTTGTGTTATAATAGGTCTAGAGTTCGAGAATGGAAAAGAAGGAAAAACGACGCCGAAATCTCGCTAGAGTATCGCCATTAGTTGGCTCGAGTGTTAGAAACAGCAACACCATCGCTCGCGTGTCTTCTTGTCTTCACTCGAGCGACAACCCGTGGCTTGACTGTCGTCCAACCTTTGCTCGGGCGACAGTGTCATTTGAAAAATCTTTAATTCGTTTTTTAAGGCTTTTTGTCTAGCCCATTCGTTCCTTAACTTACATATAAATACCGGAACGTATTTGAACGTTTTTCAAAAGGTTAATCATTGTGCAAACACATAATTTTCATATTCTCTTAATCGATTATATTTCAACCTTCAAATTGTGATATGTTCTTGGCAGTGAAAAACATTCATCAACAATTCAAATACCAAACTGCTGCTTCCTACATATCTGTCAGAGTTCCAAAGATCAAGGGAAGGTGACCGTGGTTCCAGTTGTTGAAGAATGCGATGTTCTTCGTTGATCCACAGTAGATAGACGAATTGATAAAGTCAGGTGTTGCTGCAGGATCGCATAATCTAGGAAGGTTTTGAAAACTACATCTGAAAGTTGGTGCAAGAGCATAAAATTCAGGGGAGTTGGAGAATTGTAGTCAGGATGTCACAAAGTTCATATCGTCGTTTTATCTGGCGGACTGTAAGTTCGATCGTTTATAGTTAATTTTGACTGGAAAAGTGCATGAAGTTTTTGCCCTGGGGTTTCTCAATGATCATTCTGCATGTTATTTACTGTTTTCATATTCTGCGGTATTCAAATATAGGATAATTGAACTGTATGATTAACCATCTAGAGATAATTAATTAATGACTTGTTGTTGGTTAATTACAATTTTTTAATTTCGCATTTACATATATTCACCCCATCTAAGTGTAGTTTGTGTCAAATCTCGTTATTTCAATCTCCATTTTATTTGATGAATTATTCTTTGCCTAGAACTCGTATCTGTTTATCTTTTCTTACTTTCATAGAATACCAATACTCTTTTATGTTTCTAGTGTACTTTTTTTTTTAATTCCCTATGACCTCTAGATTTGGCCAAGGTTTCTTTGTTCCCTAGGACCCCAAGATTTGCTCTTGAGAACCGCCTACCATATCTCTCTATTGTTGATTGCTCTAACCCTTCTAAGATATACCACTTTGGGAGGGCAATCCAACCATTCCACCTTCTATTCTTTTCCTTGGTGCTTGTTAATGTGAACCTCCAAAACTTAGTCAGGTACGAGATATTTTCTTTCATTGGTGCTTATTATTTAAATCCTTATACTCCTATTAATGATTGAAATCCTAGTCAAATATGGGCATTGGTACATAGAAAAACCAACTTGTCATGGAAAGCATTTTCCTTTCTTTCATGTTTCCTTGAAAAGTTACTTTCCACTTTTAAATTACTCAAATTGTTTCCTTCACAAATTTGATGTTGACTTCTTGGGGGAAAAAAACTATTAATCCATATCTCAAACTTATTATCAAATAATTCTCCATGATTAGGTGAAAGATTTTAAACAGGGAACTTAACGGTGATTAAAAAAAATTCTTTCTCAATTACGATTTTTAAAGCGTCTGAAAATCGACGTAATGATATTGACAACCAAATAACATTCAAGGTATCTTTACACGGAGTGTTGTATAAACATTGGCATAGTGTCAAGTTGTCTCAACTAAAATTTTGACTGAATCGAACAAGATAGAATACACAACACTAGGTGACATATTAATAAAGAAAAGCGCGCCTTAAGTCTGAAATTTTATTCATTTAATGTAATTTTCAACACATCCCTCGAAATATTTTATTTTTGCTCGCACATTGAATTTATAGTGAATAAATAATGATGAGATTTGAACGTAACCTAAAATAATTAATTACATGGAAAAGAATTGATAAAATTATGCAAGTTGTAGATACAGTATATGCTTTACTGTAGAGACAGGTACGCACGTTCAAAACAAAGAAAAAAAGAAAAAAAAAAGGATAATTTATGGTAAGAAGTCAAACTTTTGCCATTTTTTAAGGCCGAAAGCCTGCATATTTGTTATCAAGATACCGTATCAACGCGGACGAATTGTTTTCGTTACAAAACTGAACATTTATTAACATCTTAAAGATTAAAGTGGTAATGAATCCACCGACGACTATTAATAATTTGTAACGGTATTTTTAAATAGATATAAATCTTTTCGAGCAAATTTTGTGTTGCTACATTTTCTGGTTGGCTTAAGACTGTGACGAACCATATTGATGGGAGTTAGGGGCTTGATTTACAATTTCATTAAATTTAAGGTTGTGTATATGTTTTGGGTTATGCTATGAGTACATAACCCATAACACAAGAGTGTCCATAATGGACACATGGAGATCCCTTATTGAGCCAATAGGGGATCTCCATGTGTTTATTATGAACACTATTAAGGAAAATGCTATGTATACACAATATTTCCCATATGTTTTTCTTTTTCTTAAACCAAGACTAGAGATTCATTCTACTCAGATTTGCTTTGATAGCATAAAACATATTGAGAATTTTCTCTATATTTTACATGAATCCTCAGCATTGAATCAAGTCAAGGAGTTCTCGATAATACTAATCATTCCCTGAATAATTTAACCTCATCAAGATTTATCACAAAATGGGACATGAATTGAATCTTTCTGAGAAATAAATTGTCACAAAACTGTTGTAAAATCTCGTGACGGATCTACGACAAAAATATTCCATTGTTGGTGACTTAATTAATTAGTGGACTCAAGAACATCTCAACACATCCATCACAACCATCCATTTATTTATTGATATGAGAGAAAATATTTTGACAAAATTTTGTAGGATTCGAGATGGAAAACTCCAACTCAAATTTGTGGTGGAAGAAAACGTATCTGGAGAAATTATTGCCACTAAAGCATTGAAATCTCATCCCAATATTGCGATAAAAACACTCATTTCTACAAACTGTTACGTTTTTAGTATTGACGATTCTGTGGACAAAATGACTAATTTGTAACGTGTTGTAAAAGTTAAGGATATAGGGTGCAATTTGTATAAATTGGGTTATGAAATCTAGGGGTTGATCATGAAAAGAGGAGAAATACGGCACCACATTTTCGCCCAATTGGTGCTCGAGCGACAAAAATAGAAACACTGTTGCTCGCATGTTGTTGAGCTCTCACTCTAACGACAGTGCGTCGCTCACCTGTCGTCAGCTTATCGCTCAAGCGACAGGTGGATTCGAAAAATCCTAATTTGCTGTTTTGAAGTATTTTTTTCCGGCTCATTCAAACTAATTACCCACCCCTATAAATACTCAAGCCTATGCACGAAATTGGGGTGGTTGTTTATTGTGCCTCTTCTTTATAATATTTTCATATTATTCTTTGAAAATTCAAGAGCTTGTTCATGTATTGATACAACCACAGATTGGGGAAAAAACATCGAATCAATTGAATCCAAAACACCTACTTCCTAACCACCCTTAGGAATGTACTTTCTTAGTTGAACTTCAGAGGCTATTGGAGGTTGAGAGATATTGGATTACAAGTATAAGAAAAACAAAAGAACGAGGAGTTCTTGAAATCCCACTTGGAAGAGACAATTGCAGAAGATCGGGAGCTGGTGTGTTTAGCTGATCTTGGAGGTTACAGGAATTAGATCGGAAAATCTAGTAGAGTTGGCTAAATATAATCTTACTGTAAATTCGTATTGTCTATAGTGGATGTAACTAATTTGATCCAAGAGTTTTTACATAGTTGAGTTTCTCTGTCATCAATATTGGTGTTATTTATTGCTTTCTTATTGCAAATTACGGCAATTCAACTTATGATAATTGAAGTGTTTGTTTAACCATCTATATACAATTAAAAGTGACTTGTTCCTTGTTAATTGTATAATTTCGCACGTAAGGTCAAACTTAGTTAGTAACAGAGACGGATATGTGGGGGGGGGGCTGGGCTGTAGCCCCCCCCCCCAAATACCCCAAATTTTTTTTTTTTTTTGGTAAAGATAATTTTTTCTTTTTTTTTTTAAAAAACAGTTTTTCATGTGTAAATTTTTTTTTTTCGCGTATTAGCTTGGTTTGAAAATTTGTAACCCGGTCTTGGATCCAATCCTGGATCTGTCCCTGGTTAGTAAACTACATTATTTCACAAATGAATATAAATTTTTTCATATTTAATCTGCATTGGAGGTGCATCGCATAGTCTTGAATGGTCTCCATCTTTATGCTTTCATATTTAGTTCTTTCAGCATCTGCCAATTCAACTCTTCTAATGTCCTCACAAATCAAAAGATTCAAATTTCAACTAATAATAGGATTCTGTCCGTAATCCATTATTTTTTCTGCTAATTTACAGTCAAATTTATAAAGCTACACAAAAAATTGAAAAGGGAGAGGGGGGGGGGGGGGGGGGGGGGGGCGGGGGGGGGAGCGAATCTAAGAGAGTTTTTTGGTGGCTACTTCTTTTTCTTCATTTGAAACAAAGCTTCCTAAAACCAGAAAATGGGATATGTGATAATGTTGATTTGGCACATGTAAATCAGAAGAACAAAACTTTACACTTACTTGAGGTCGGAAGTGTAGTAGTTGAAAGATTACGAGTGTAAACTGAAAAAAAACACGAAAGTTGTTTGCTATGTTAAATGTATGTCTGAACCTCAATAGAAATGAATGTTTTTTTGTTTTCAATAGAAATTAGGTGCAAGTTGAGACGGTAGATGATTATGATTTAATGCACTGGGAATTTGTGATTATATAGAGCTAAAAAGTAGTGAATTCAATTGAGGATAAGAAATTGATTCCATTCTCTAAAGTCATACATTGGCGTTAGGGGGCATTCTTCCAGGAAGTAAACTTACAAATTGATTTTCAAAAGAAAAATGAAAGGAGATGGAATAATTAAGAAATATAAGACCAGATTACTGATAAAAGGTTACTGATTTTCCCTTTAATAATTCTAAATTAGATTACATATTCTGCAGCGTTACTTCCTGTTTGTTCTTCTGCAATAAAAAAATTATGTTATTCTGAAATTATATTCGTGTAACAATAAGTTGTTAGACGACACAACAAGACCACGAATATGAGAACGAAGAGCTCTCAAAAGACTACTGTTGTTGGAATCAACCATGATACAATAATCCCAGACCAAGTCCATATCAATAATTAAGAAATGAATCATTTACTAGGGCATCTCGAATCCATGCATCAATTTGACAGCAAATTGGTGCAAAAACCCCTCTCCAATCCAGCTGCAAAACATTACACCAAATTGGGGTAAGTTTTACAATTTTTCATATTTTGCCTTTTGCCCTTTATTTTGTACTATGACAAATTTTAATATCTATTTTAACCTTTTATATCCTTCTATTATTTAGTAATATATATTAATTTTAATTTTATTAACATTTATAATAAATTGTAATCAACTAATAAATAATAACTACGGAATACATTAATATAAAATTACTAATTAAAATTCAAAAAATACTAATTTAATTTATTAATAAATGCAATATCTTAAATATTCTTGATTTAATAGTTTTAGACTTTTAGCAGTACTAGTTTTGTGCCCGTGCGATGCACGGTTTGAATGTAATGTTAGTGTATTAAATATGTTAAATTATCGTGAATTATATCTTGAATGTTAGATTTGGACAATTTAAATTATCCAAGTAAATGCAACGCTTCCGGCGGGGATCGACCTACCTGATCAGAACGCAGGGGTAGCGCCGCTCGTGGGGGCTCGGGGGGAGGCAACAATTGACATATGATTGACTTCTCGTTTTGAATATCACAAACAAATTATGTTTATTACTAATAAATTGATTTTAAGTGTCCATAATGATCATTGCACATGAATAAAATTGATGACACGAAGTTCGAGGTCAAGTAAATTTGCATGCGATCATTCAATTGAAGAATGATATGGCAAAACCCACGAAAAGGATATCTCAATGCAAATCAAGACACAAATCGAAGTACCAATCAAGCAATGCACGTCAAATCATTCAAACTAAGTACTTAGACATTTTACGACTACATGTAAAGGTAAAACATTTTAATACTTGACAATGCATCGTGAAAAACCCAAAGTTTTGATTCTACAATCCAAAACTCACGACAAAATGTTTTATTTGAAAAATATATTTTCAAACGTAAAAATTCGCAATATATATTTTTAAATATGATAAACACTTTGAAAAACATCTTAAAAACGTCCATTCAACACTTACATTTGATAACTTTAAAATCGAGGATGTTTCGGGCCAAAGAGATCGTACCAGACGTCCGGCATGACAAATTTTTGACCACAATGGCCATTTTTCAACGGTCCAATATTTTGACAAAAAATAACGGCCAATTGACCGTCCGGTAATGTGCGTCCGTCAGGATAAATTTTTTTGACCGTTTGAGAGCTATAAATACATCACTATTCCTCCACTCGAACCAACTATTCTTGAGCATTAAAGTGAGGCTTTTATTGATCTCAATTACCTTATTCTCCATCTTTAAGAAGATCAAAAATATTAAATTCTTGATGAACTTTTGAGTGATTAATTTTGTGAAAATCTTTTGTTCTTCGAGAAGTTCTTCATATCAACGTTTTGAGCTAAACTCATTGCTATCTATTGAAGTGTTTGCCTCTTCTCTTCTTGTTATCAATCTTGATTCTATCATTCGATAAGAAGAGAAGTTTTCACCTGTAAAATTCGTTTTGAATTGTGGGTCAAGTTGAGGTCCCGGAAAGCTCAACACTGTAAAATAATCGGTGTTCCTTGGTTGTAAGTCACCGAAAGCGTTGGAAAAGGTTGAATTGCACCACAAGTCAATCAACATAGTCAAGAGATATGCCTTTCTCGTGACGAAGAGCTTGGTAACGGGGGACGTAGATCATTGCGTTGGATCGAACCTCCATATTATGTCGTTTGCACTCTCTAACTCTTTTACTTAACGTTTGTTTGGTACAAACTTATTTCGATTATCTACGTGCCTATTTGTGTTTGGTTTGTTTCATTATCATTTGTGTGATCATTAGATTAAAATCTTGTGTAGGGAATGAAAAAGTTTTAAAAACCAATTCACCCCGCTCTTGGTTAACCAATCTTGGGCTTTCAGCAACGCTCCCGAAAGGAAATTATAATTTTCGTGTATGTGTTGAAGAGTTTATCTGTTGGAAATAAATTTTTTTAACAAATATTAAAGATGATAAAAGGAGGAAAAAATAATATTTTTAATAGCCGTGTTAAAAAAAAAAAATTCTCCATGTGCGCCGGGGAGACACCAACTCTCCGCGCGCACACGGGGAGTGTCGTTGATTGTCTCTCCGTCCGCGCACGGAGAGTTTGTTAAAAATTTTTTTCCTATTCCAGCTTCCAATTAAAAAAAAAAAAATCCTCTGCAATTAATAATAGCTAGAGATTGTTTAACAAATGTTAAATTATATAATAATCCCAATTGAAAAAAAATTCTCTGCAATTAATAATAGTTAGTCTCTCTTCTATTGATTTCTCTCTACTCTTCTTTCACTGCCTCTCCGTAACTTTTTATCATCTTCTGTATAAAATTTTAAGCCTACATAATATCAGGCAAAAACTAAAACTGAAAAAATAATTTTAAGCCTACACGTCCTAAATGAACAGTAAACAGAGGTCGACAAAACTTTCTTCACAGAGATTTTTTTATAATGAAGTCTGCAAATTTTTTTGAGTAGTAATACGAAATCGGTTTCAAACCAAAAACGAATATGAAAGAGGGATAAAATGGAAAGAGGTAAATACGTCTTAAATGAACAGTGAACAAAAGATTTCCTCTTTTAACAGAAGAGGGAATATAACTCAAAATTAAATAATTTTAAAGTAAATTAATTAATTGTTTAGAATTAAAAAAACAAAGAAATCAAGGAAACACTATTTATTTGGTGTAATGGGTTAGAGATTATTAAGATATGAGGTTCCATTTTAAAAAAATATCAACCTTATTATGAAGAGTACTCAAAATCCTTATAATTGGTTGGTTTATACTTTAATCTTTATTCGATGTGAGATTTTATCTATTAACGTGCTCTCGAAAAATGATGGTTCGTTTGAGTAAATCAATCTTGAAATTTGAGTGCTCATTTTTTTGAGTTTTAATCGGATCGAATTGCTCATTAGAACTTAATGGACTCTAATACATTATTAAGACTTGAGATTCCATATTAAAAGTTCAACCTTATTAAGAGGGGTGGTTCAAATCTTTATAACCTTGTTTATACTTTCATCTTTATTCAATATAAAATTTTATCCCTTAGCAAAGATACTTTGTGAGATGTATGAAAGTTGCGAATTTTAATATCATAGATTGGAGATGACCTTATACATTTTGTAAATATTATTGACTATAAATCCTCTAATAAAAGTATTCCTGCAACTATTTCATAAGTAATGTAATAAATTTTATTGCATAATAATCCACGATTCAAAAACAACCATAATTCTGAAGTCTTTGATCTACCGTCAATTCAATAAGTTGATGGGATAATCTGAATGAAAAGGTGGAGGGTTCCGTGGATCATGGCCTGGATTGGCTCCAGGATCATCATAGTCATCCATCTGTTGGGAACCTACTGAATCATGCGCAGCGGAAGTAAAGCAATTTCGATTCCCAAACGAGGATCTGCTTTATGTTTAGATAGAAACTGTGATAGAAATAATACATTTGATGAATTCTGCAAACTCTTTTGCTGATTCATGAACTCCAATGATCACGATCTACAATCCAAACTGTCCAATTGTCCAGCCTCCAATGGTGATCCACAAAGAGAATAAGAATGACGGCTAGGGTTTTCTTTTCTCATGCTAGCAAGAATAATGAAAATTCTCTACAATTTTTCAAACCCTAACAGCCTATTAATACAAGTCCAAATGGGCTGGCTCATCTCTTAACTTAACCCGGTCCAACATTTAATTAATCAAATTAATTAAATCCGGTCTATGAATTAATTAATCCAATTAATTAATTCGGGCCTATTAATTAGGTTGATCTTACAAAACATTCACGTGTTCATTCAAGTGTCTCCACACTTTAGCTTGTAAGATCAACTACTTACTTCATAAGTAATAAATGCCACACGTGATGGTCTATCCATAATAACGATATTCGTATCTCGTTATTACATACGATCACGAACGATTTAAGATTCAGTCATATGTAATTTGTATCCCACAATCACAACTCTTTGTGATTAACAAATCACCAAAACTTGAATCTACGGATTCTATTATAAAATTAATTAGAATATTAATTCAATAATAGATCTTGCCATAAATGTGCATCGGTTATATATATACATTAAAAGTGCTTATGTCCAAAGTTGATTGGACCTAGGGCATAACACTTGCACCATCTTCAAACTTTCTTTCCTTTTTCCTTGGGAATCTAGTACTTCGACTCTCTTCATGTCCTAATTCACGAATCAAAAGGTTCAAAAAACTCAAATAAAATTATATAGGATTCCCTAGATAATCTCATTTTCATTTTCATATTTGTACATAAATTAATAAGCAAAGTGATAACCTGAGAGAATTTGTTGCTGGCAACTTCTATTCTCGATCACCTGAAACAAAGCTTCCTAAACTGGGGGAGGGAGAAAGAAAAATAATAAAATATTCCATAGTTAATCACTGTATGTGATGAAGGTGATAAAATCAGAATAAAAAATTAGGAAATATCCTCCTTTGCAAAAACACGAGTTATTTTTTTTAACTTACTCGATATTGGAAGAACAGTAGTCGAACAAATATGTGTATAAAATATAAGATACATGAAAATATTAAAATAAACATTCATTGCCATGTAAATGCACAAGATCTCACTAAAATAAACTTGAAAGCTAAGAAGATAAGGGATTCAATCCTCAAGGTATTCGTTAGTTTATAGTGCTAAAACGTAGTGCATTAATTTGGGAAGGAACAAAAAATGGGTTTTTTCTCTTTAAGTCAACCATCATTTAATTCGAACATTAAAGAAACCCTCTCGGGCAAAAAAAATCTAACCAGATTTTCTTGTACTCATTCAGCCACTGCATTAAAACATGTTTAGCCTCAGTTTGGTTTATATAAAAATCAAATTTTAGTAGTTTTGATAAAAGTTGATAAGGTATATGTTTGAACAATTGATAAAAGTTACTCTCGTTCACATGTCAATGTTGTCAATAGACACAATACATAGATTTATCCTTTGGTAATGACATGGAAGTTAATAGAATTAACTTTCACAATGATTTTTTTTTTTTAATTCTCTCCCCTGATGATCATGTATGGACATCCTGTTGGATCATTTGGATCACATGGATTATGGTGTTTAGGGCCTAAATAATCAATGCCGACCTCCATCTTTAGGCTTTCTTTCTTATTTCAACTAGGATCTTCCACTTCAACTCTTCTCATGCCCTTCAAAAATCACCCAGAATTAAACTCAAGTTTCAAGTGAAAATATAACGAATGTAGTAGTAACAACAACAACAAAAAAAAATATTAATAACAATAATAACAAAAACAACAACAACTTCGAGAAAACCTGAAAGATTTTTTTGTTGGGTATCTTGACACGTCGAAAATGTATTCGACTTTGATTACTGCAAGTGTACGGATCGTTCAAGTAATAAAATGGATTTTTAAGTCCAAGTATCGTTCTCACAGAGATTGAGTTAGTTTGAGCTTTACCTATCTTAACCTTAACCGAAACTAAGGAAATTCAATGAGATGATTAAACTATGGAATTATTTAAATTAGACTACGAATGCAAGTTTAAATGAAAATGAATAACTGAATGCAAATTACGATGTGAATGCAAATGTTTGAAAAAAATCTATAAATGAGAAGCGTACTAGGATCCCAAATCGCCAAGTAAATTCACTTTTAACTTTTATTTCACAATTTGATAGCACGATAAATCGGTTGAAGAGTCAATGTTCCTAAAATATTCAACAATCTTTCTCGAGTAGAGTTAAACCTATTCTCGCATACCATTTGACTATATTTCTATGACAAATGCCAATATACAAGAATGCATAACGTTTTATGAACATTTAAAGACTCGCGTAAAGCATAGCGGTATATTTCTATCCCATATCGAACCTTACGATGATTTATACCTTGTAGAATATATTCCCCTTCTTTCGAATGCATGAAATAGACCACACAAACTCACATAACCATTGCGCATATAATTATGGAGACGATAAAGTGAATATAAATCATTCAACATCCAACATTCATGTTTAAAATCAAATTGCAAAATAAAGAATTAAAAGTTCACATTACGAGGTTCATCGTTCACCTAGTACAATTAAAAACCTAGCATATCATGGATAAATTAAAATAACAAAGAAAATATTTAGGAGAAGACATCACCCAATTCTTGAATGTAAAGCTTGAAATCTTGGATCTTGAAGTGAAAATCTTCGTTCTTGCTCAAAAAGGTCGTTTTTCTCTCTAAGAAGGCATAAAAACCTAGTTCTGGACGAGTTTAGGCTTTTATAGTTGCCCTAGAATCATTACTATATGAGTTGGAGTTGGATAAAGAAACAAAAGATTTTCTCGCCCAGAATACACCTTGCTATAGCAAGGTATATTTCCATACTATAGCATGGGCAAAGTAAGTGCTTCCTAAAAATCTCTGTTGAAGTCTGGGCTATAGCAAGGTATATTTCCATGCTATAACATGGTAGAATTTTCGCTTCTAGTGCAAATTGATCCCCAATCTTCTTTTCATTCCACTTTTGGCTTTTCTTCCTCTTTCATCCTCCTCTAGTTATCCATATTATTGACAATTATATCCTTAGCGAGATTCCATGCTTGATTCATCGTTCGGGTCAACTTATGAATAATTGCAATTTAGTCCCCGAACTTTCATTTCCTTCCATTTTGCCCCTTTTCGCCTTTTTTCGCGCACATTTCATTAATTCCATCAAAGTAAGCCTACAAACACAATTCATATCGGATTAAGCCATATTCAAGCATTTATATCAACAATTAATCATATTTTATTGCATAATTAAGTGCGCAAAACGCACTTATCAAATCCCCCAAACTTGAATTTGTGTTTGTCCTCAAAAAAGATGATGACCTAACTTTACGCAAAACATGGTTTAGCAGCATGCCGTATCTCAAGATCAGAATTCAGTAATTAACTAATGAACAGTTTCCACAGTGCAAACTCAAATCAACCTCCACCTATCACATGCGGAACTTGATGTGTATATGTGTGCATACTCATGCAAAGCATACCAAACTGATGATGGGTGCAAAATCCCAACCTGTAGTAGTTAAATTTTTTTCTTTCTTCACTCGAGAGATTCACATCCCAAACTTATTCTTTTCACTCAACGATCCATGTGTGTGTTCTAGAGTATAGTTTTGATTTACTTAGTCCTTACCCTCTCTGTTTGGATAGATCTTACGGTCATAAGTTCACAATTCAACAAGCATGGATTCTCCTATTTCTTTGATTGTTTCAACCGTTAAGATTAGACTAGGTTACTTGCTTCGCATAAGAGATATGATTCTATCAACAAGATGTCTGGGGCTAATCAATGTATTTCATACATAGAAACATCTATAATATTCATCAATGGATAGATTTTTGTTTTATTTTTTCTCTTTGTTATTATCATTTTTTTCACATATATGACACCTTCCATTTGCTTTCTATATAACCCCTGTAGCGAGTTTTAGATCGATAATTTCCAAGTCAGATGATCATAGGGTACCAGGTTTTAAACCCTTACAGGCTTAATCATTCGAGTTATACAGGCTCGAACAGATATCTTAGCGATTCAATGATTACTGCAATGCCATTTTCTTTTAGACACCCAGTTTCTAGAACCAACCTCTGACTTGGAACTTTTACCTCGTTTTTGTCTCATTGGTCTAATCCAATCCACACAACACAATTCTCACACATGGAATCCATACTTATCTCAATGTTCCTCTGTAACAACTAAATCATCTCCAAACTTCTAAAATGATAGTTTTTCGAATGGTGCAATAGAAGTGTTCGAGGTTGACCTATCATATTCAACTCCACTATGACCCAAACACCCCATCATTAGCTTAGCATGCCCAACATAATTATTGTGCGCAAAAATGTTAAGTTCCACATAGACAAGTATCGATCAATTTAACATGCATACTTTCCGCTATTCATAGCTATACTGATTCCAATATTCTCATCATTGCCGGCAAAACCATTAAACTCACACAAGCACACAAAACAAATAGCAAATACTAGATTTTTTTTTCACACAATCACACAAATGTATATAGAACATTGTTCCACCCTTAAACGTATATAGAACATTGTCCTCAATGTTTAAAGAATAATAGAATGCAAACTTAGCAGCGCAAAAAAAATTAAGGACAAATTCACAGAAGATAGAAAACAAAGGGTGAAGAATACTCCCCTAATCGATGAAGATGTAAAGGTGAAGATGGTGGAGGAAAATGAGGTATGGATTATGCATAGACTCTTTTATTACCTGTAGAGACGATGAAAAAGTAATCTTATTAAAAATTCAAAAAAAAAATTTAAAGAAGAAATTACCAATCGAATGCATAAAGCAAAATAAATAAAAGAGTAGAAATGATGGGTTACCTCCCATCCAACGCTAGTTTATAGTCTATAGCTCGACTATTCCATATTAGTCTGTTAAGGTACGTTGAATATAGCCTTGGAGGTCCTAATTAGCTTCTTTAATGACATTTTCTAGCGTTCCTTCAAATTGTAGCCTTATCTTTATCCATGTCATCTGCTTTTCCCTTATCAACTACCTCGAACTCAACAATGTAGACTTTTTGCTTCTCATGATTTTCTTTGGGTTGAAAATGTACATTATGGTCATCAACAGTGTTTGAAAAGTTTTTAAACACAATTTTGTCATGCACCACCTCCTCTACCACATCAATTTGATAGCAACTATCTGACTCGACATGATAATCCATAACATTGAAAACGTTGAAACTGATCTGTTCCTCGCCAAATCTCAAATTTAACTGCCCATTTTGAACATCTATTAGAGCTCTGCTGGTAGCTAGGAATGGTCTGTCCAAGATAAGTGGGATATTCTTGTCTTCCTCCATCCAGAATGAGGAAAACGGCTGGGAAAATGAATTTGTCCACCTTAATTATCACGTCCTCAATTATCCTCCTCAGATGTGCCAATGATCAATCAGCTAATTGAAGTATCACCGTGGTTGCTTTGGCTTTGCCTAGTCCGAGTTTCCTGAAAACAGATAGAGGCATTAGATTAACCCTTGCACCAAGATTACAAAAAGCTTTATTAAAGTAACATTCACCAATAGTGCAAGGTATAGTAAAACTCCCTCGGTCTTTCAGTTTTGGTGGGAGTTTTTTTTTTGAATTATGGTACTGTATTCCTCTGTTAGCATCGATGTTTCATGGTCCTCTAGCTTTCATTTCTTAGAAATAATGTATTTTAGGAATTTGGCATAGCCAGACATTTTGAACAGTGCTTCCGCAAATGGGATATTTAGCATGTATTTTAAATGATTTGACTTTTACAAGTAGAGGAATACACTTATTGACAGAGATGTTTAACATGTATTTTCTCACAAATTAAGGTTTGAAGTTCTGCTTACAAATGATTAGTGACACTTTATGCACATAGGTCACTTATACAATTTACTCTATGATAACTTGAACTGAATGTGTGGGAAGGTTTGCTGTACATTGATTATACTTATGCATGCTAACGATTGCATTTTTTATGTTAATGCTAAAAGTTAGTTTTTCCCTTTGTCATTTATGACAAAAAGGGAATAGTGTATTTCAATGCATTGACATTTGCATTTTATGTCTAGGGGTCATTGAGGGAAAGACATAGATACATTTTGCATACTGCATAAAAACATGTTGAGAGTTTGCAATAAGGGTGAGAAGAACTGGTATTGCATTGTAGTCCATATCATAATGCTTGGCTGGTTGAGTTTTTGATGTTTTTGTAATGCTAATGTTTTTGTTAGTGTTTGGATTAACATTAGTGTTACGTTTCAATCTAGCTAGTTTTCGTATCATGTGTTTAATTGCTATATTTCCTATATCTTGTGCTTTTACATTGTTTATTTGAGTTGTGGATTTCAAGAAACATGTTTAACAAGAAAATCAAGAGACAAATGCAGTTTGATGAAACTTGGGTAGTTTAGATTTTTTTGTTCCTTGACTTGTTGTGTAGCTTTGTCACAGAATGCCAAAGGGAGAGTTTTTTTTTAGGTTTTTAGTGTCGGAAATTTTGTGGATAAAATGACTAATTTTTAACGTGTTGTAAAAGTCAAGGACATAGTGTGCAATTTGTATAAATTTGGTTATTAGGTCTAGGGTTCAAGCATGAAAAAAGGAGAAACATAGTGCCGCATTTTTGTTAGCCAATTGCCTGACCACTACTTGAGGGACGAAAAAAGAATGCCCATCCCCGCATGTCGCTGAGCTTTCGCTCGAGTGACAGCGTGTTGCTCGCCTGTCGTCAACTTCTTGCTCGAGCGACAGGTCAATCCGAAAAATCATAATTGCTATTTTGAAGTATTTTCGGTTCATTCAACCTAATTATCATCTCTCATAAATACCCAAACCTATGCACAAATTGTTGTGTGGTTGATTATTATTCTTTTGCCTCATATCATTCTTTAAAGATCCAAAATTCCTCCTTTGTGATTAAGAGAATTGAAGAAGTTCGGGAAGTTGGAAGGAGATAGCGGATCTTGGAGTTAGCAGGAAATAGATTGGGAAGTCTAGTGGAGTTGGCTTGGTCCCAGAGTTTTCACCAGTTGGGTTTCTGCATCATCAATATTGGTTTTGTTTATTGCTTTTTATTACAAACTACGGTAATTCAACTTAGAATAATTGGAATGTTTGTTTAATCATTTAGAAACAATTAAAAGTAACTTGTTGCTTGTTAATTGTATAATTCCGCAGTAAGGTCAAACTTAGTTAGTAAACTAAGTAATTTCAATTGGTATAAGAGCTTAAATTCGAATCCTGACATTAGATTTCTAGATGAGTAATTCATTATCCGTCCCATTAAATTTTATGGCAATAATTATGCTTATTCGAAGGTTAGAATGAGAGATTTCCTAAAATCTATGGATGAGTGAATTTGGTTAAGTGTGGTTAATGATTGGACTGCCCCTAGTTCTATAGTTGATAATGAAGTTATCTCTACTCTCATTGCTAATTGGACTGGAGAAAACTTAGATGAGTGTAACTGGAATAACAGGGCCTTACATGCCCTATTTATGACAGTGTCACATGAAGAGTTTATGAGAGTATCTACATGCGAGGTTGTTAAAGAAGTTCGGGATTTTCTACAGACAACACATGAGGGAACTCAGGCAGTTAAAAACTTTAAGTTGCAGATATTGACCACTACGTTTAAAGAGATTATGACGAAAGATGATGAGACATTTGATGAATTATATGTGAGCGTAAATGACAAAGTTAATTCTAGTTTCAACTTAGGTGAGAAAATCTCCGAGTCAAAAATTATTAGAAAAATCTTTAGATTCTTACCTGAGCAATTTAGGGTTAAAATTATTGCTATTGAAGAGAGTAAGAACATAGATTCTATTAAGGTGGAAGAGCTGGTTGGATCTCTCCAAACTTATGAGTTGACATTAGCTAAACCCACAAACAATAAATCATTGACCTTAAAAACTGTGAGAAATAGTCATAAAGAGTCCTCGAATTCAGATTCTTCTAATGAAGATGAGTAATTATACTTTGCTAAAAAAATTCAAAAAACTGTTTAGGAATGAGCAAAAACCTCAAGAGAAGTATAAAAATGGTCTAAGTGAGTCTAGGAAGAGTTCTAGATTTGTGAGATGTTATAATTGTCGAGGTTTTGGCCACGTTAGGAGTGAGTGTTCTTGTGGTAGGAGGATTTTAGATAAGGCTATAAATGTTACTCTCACTGATGAGAGTCTAATTCGGACAATTAGAGTGAGAAATCCACTCGGGAGGAAAGTGAAAAATATATTGCCTTTACTACGAGAGTTAAGGAATGATCTGACCAAGGAGTGAAAGAGAAGATGACTTAGATAGTGACGAGGATTCTAATGAAGAGTCTATGAGTGAGGAAGATATCCAAGAGGCTTGTGATAAGATGTATGAGGAGAGTCTTAAGATTCTTACTAAAACCAAAATCTTGAGTGCGAAGAATAAAGAACTTGAATTGGAGAATGAAAAGTTAATAGCGCACATTAAGGAATCTACCTCGATCCTGAGTAAACTGAAATCCATGAATAAAACTTTATAGACTCAGTTTAAGAACCTCATCGGTGAGCTTAAGAAGTCTTCTAGGAGAGTCAGTGAGTTGACCACTAAGAAAAAGACTTCTTGCATTTTCTAGTGGTTCTATGAAACTAAATAACGTTCTGGGAATGGACATGCCTGCTGGTAATAAGAGAGGTCTATGATATAATAAAAATGATAATAATGTTGCTAATACATCCAATACCACATTTGTCATTGCCACTGACTAGCCCAAACATATGCCTAAGACATAGTAGACAACGTAAGACCCACCAATCTAGGAATAGATATCAACGATCTCATAATTTTGATCATAGTTTTATTCTCGTCATTTTCTGAACAGAAATAGAAACATGAACTTACATAGAAATAAGAATAAGGAGTTTGTTGTCAGATTGACTTTCTTACAAATCAAGTGAGTCAATTGACGAAGTTAATGACACATATGAATATGAATATTTTTGTTATTATGTAAGTTTGGGGGAAGAAAAGTGATCTAAAAAATCGTGAAATAGATCACAATGCTCTTAAAGATAAAAGTATTTGCAGACCTAACTGATTATGTATTTTTTGATGCATACTCGTATTTTATCATTGTGTGGCACTAATTTATACATACATCATATTTATTTATTTGTTTTCTAGGTAGAAAACTAATGCGTCTTTTTGTGTGACATTTATTTTTCATGTATGCTTGGTACATTCATGCTCTAAAATAAAAAAAAAATGGAAAATCTAAAAACAAAAAATGGTGGAAATTTTTACTATAGCATGATATATAACATTCTTGAACTTGTGAGTTGTGATCATGTATGTGTTTAATTAATGAGCTGTAACATATTTTCCATTGCTATCTTAGGTTATTTATGGAGTACTAGTATATGTGTCTTCATGTACCATCTGCACTTCACACACTATGATATTGTTAGTGAGACTCTACCGCGTGTATGAGATTTGAGATGATAGTCACATGTTAATAAGGTGTCTTTGAACATCAATTGATCTTATTTATTAGACCTTAACTCAAATTTATCCCTGGTAATGAAAAACTCAATATCTTATATTCTTTTTCGGAGCCTATTTGACTCGAGCAATTATGCCTGCATGGTTTCTCATAGCATAATGCCTATAGTCAACTGACTTGAGTTAATCGACCTAAAGCTCGTTACAGTGGTCATTTTAGTCGCTTAATGGAGAAGAGCATACACTTAGATGTGAAAAATAATCATGAGCTTAAAAAATTGAAAAAAATATGAAAAATATATATGTAAAAATTCAAGAAGAGAAAAGAAAATATCAATACAAAATGAGTTTTAATTTAAATGTTCTAATGTGCTTTAAATAATTTGACTTTCATAAGTAGAGGAATACACTTATTGACTGTGATGTTTTGCATATCATTTTCTCACAAAATTAAGGTTTGGAGTCATGCTTAAAAAGGATTAGTGACACTTTACGTACATGAGTCACTTATACAATTTACTCCATGATAACTTGTACTGAATATGTGGGGAGGTTTGCTGTACATTGATTATACTTATCCATGCTAACGATTGCATTTCTTATGTTAATGTTAAAAGTTTGTTTTTTTCCATTTGTCATTTGTGGCAAAAAGAGGGAGAGAGTATTTGAATGCATTGACATTTGAATTTTATGTCTGGGGGTCGTTCGGGGAGAGACATAGATACATTTTGCATACTGCATAAAAACATGTTGAAAGTTTGCAGTAAGTATAAGAAGAATTGGTATTTCATTGTAGTCCATATCATAATACTTGACTGTTTGAGTTTTTGATGTTTTTGTAATGCTAATGTTTTTGTTGGTGTTTGGATTAACATTAGTGTTACGTCTCAATCTAGCTAGTTTTGGTATCATGTGTTTAATTGCTATATTTCCTGTATCACGTGCTTTTATACTAGGTATTTGAGTTGTGGATTTCAGGAAACAGGTCTAAGAATAAAAGCAAGAGACAAAAGGAGTTTGATGAAGTTTGGGTAGTTTAGATTTTTTTTTTTTTTTTTTGACTTATTGTATAATTTTGTCACAGAATGCCAAAGGAGAAATTTGATAGGTTTTTAGTGTTGGCAATTCTGTGGACAAAATAACTAATTTGTGACATGTTATAAAAATCAAGGACCTAATGTGGAATTTGTATAAATTAGGTCATGAGGTCTAGGATTCGAGCGTGAAAAGAGGAGAAACACGGTGCCGCATTTTTGCTAGCCTATCGTCTAGACACTGCTTGAGCGACAAAAACATAATGTCTGTCGCTCGCCTGCCGCTAGCTTCTCGCATGAGGGATAGGTCGATCCTGAAAACCCTAATTGCTGTTTTGAAGTATTTTTTCTGGCCCATTCAACCTAATTACCCTCTCCTATAAATACCCAAATCTATGAACGGATTGTTATGTGGTTTATTATTATTCTTTTGCCTCATATCATTCCTTAAAGATCCAAGAACACATTCCCCCTTTGTGCTTTATCTTTTTTATTCTTGAGATCATTCAACCACACTTTAGGAAAATATCATGTTGAAGAATCCAAAACACTTACTTCCTAAACATCCTTAGGAAGGTACTTTCTCGGACTTCAAAAATTTCTGGAGGTTGAGAGATGTTGGACTACAAGCCAATGAAGAGCACAAGACCTTGGAGTAAGTTCTTAGAATTCCACTGGGAAGGGACAATTGAAGAAGATCGGGAAGTTGGAAGGAGACGACAGATCTTGGAGTTAATAGGAAATAGATTTGGAAGTCTAGTGGAGTTGGCTAGATAGTATCTAATTGTAACTCATTCCTTATTATCTATAGTGGAGGTAACCGGTTGCTTGTTAATTAAAAGTGACTTGTTGCTTGTTAATTGTATAATTCTGCACGTAAAGTCAAACTTAGATAGTAAACTATGTAATTTCACATCGGAAACTCATTAAAAATGGTAAAATTTCAAAAGACTTTGTTATATGTAATTTTAAGCTCGAATTCTATTCAGATCTTTAAAAACTCTTTTGTTAATGAATTGCTTATAAATTCACTATATTTATTGAGGACGCCTAAGTTTTAAAAGAATTCGTTGAAATGTATTAAAATCTCAGTTGGAGACGCCTAAAGTTTAATGAATTTGATTAAAATATATTAAAAATTTCAATTGAAGACACCTAAAATCGGAATCAAACTAAAATTGAGGTTCTTGGTTCTGAAAATCAAAATCATTTAGAATGTAAGTAAAATCGAGCCAAATTAATTTGAAACAGTAGGTTCTAATTCAGTTTGATTGGTTCGAGTTCTTTTGACTTGATCTTGTATAGTTTATTTGTTGAGCAATTTGTGTATTAACAGAAAACAGAAGCGAGCAATGGGCTTGACGCTTGTGGGTTATGCTTCTTAATGGGCTTTTCATTCAGATGTGAAAACAATAGAAAAGTTGCAAATGGGGAGAGAAGTAGACCAAAATTAGCGTGTTGGAGACTTGGAGTTTGTTATGAGTGATTTGATTGCATTGAATTTTGATAGAGCAAGTTTTGAACATTATTAACAAATGCATACTTAAAAGAATCAACAATAATTAAGCAGATACTGACAACACAAGTTGGAATTTATATAGGCCAAATGACAGTCTTGTTCGTCTAATGTTTCCTTTTACTAAATGACACGGGTCGATTTTTCCCCTTTAGCTGAGGATGTTAGATCAAGCAACAAGTACGTGTAGAGAGAGGGTTGGGAACCTTGTACGGGATCCCTTTTGATGTTGAGAATGAGAAAGTTTCTTTGAAAGTGGAATTAAATAGATTAAAAGTTATAAGTCTCATGAAATATGTGGTAGAAAATGAGTTTGAAAAAAAATGAATTTTACAAAATGAGGGAACAAAAATGAACATAATTATGATCGCATATTGGACTATAACGCAGCAATGAACTCAGGAATGTTTGAGTTATTAACCTTCTATGGACATATTAGCTTGAACATAGACGAAATGAAAACATGACACGACATGTACGATATGTGGAAAATGTGCTATTTTTTAAAAAAAGTAAGACAAGAAACTTTGTGAAACGCATTGTCTTAAAAAATATAAAACAAATTAAATACAGAGACCTACCCTTTATTTTCTAAAACTTCATAAATCGCAATTTTATTTATTCTACAATTTAAAAATTTGTTGCACTACATGGTAATTATTTGTCATCACATTTGCCAAAAAACAAAAAAAAAAATATCAAATTTTTTTAATTTTGTAGATATTTCCCTATTGAATTACATTATCTAAAACTTAATATATTACAGATAAAATAAGTTTATTTATTAACACAATGGATTTCTTTTCATCAAATGTGTGATACGTTTACAATTTTTAGAAATGAGAAAGCTATATTTAAATTTAAGACATTTATTTTCTCTACATATATTGAACCACATCAACTATATCTTTGCCGACATAATTATTCAATAGGGTAATTGGCGCAAAACGTCCCTACCTATGACGGGTATTGTGGAAAACGTCCCTACGTTTGATTTTTTGGTGCAGAACGTCCTTACCTTTGCATTTTCTTACGGAAAACATCATTTTCATCAATTTTTAACCTAAAATGACTATTATACCCTCATATATAAATAAATAAAAAAGAAACGAAACGAAAAATAAGGAATAAATTGCAATCTTACTCCTAATCTTTTTAAAAAATGCAAATGAGTCCAAAATTTATAAAAATATTAAAAAAAGAAAAAAAAAACTTTCTTCTCCTCCAACTCTCTTCTCCTGATTAGCTGCAGAACATGGACGGGTTTCTAAAAAAAAATTCAGGGCCTTTAACGTCTGCCCAACTGTCTAGTTTGAGCTCGGGAGTAAAGGAATCAGGCAGGCCTCTATTTTTTCTTCTTCGGGGTTGAGAATCGTCGGCAGTCATGGAGGCAAAGCAGCTGGTCAACTGGTCTAGGGCTTGAATCAAACAGCTGCTATCATGTGGAACTTTACGGACTCAGGGACAGAGGTGGCGAAGCAGCTGCGGCTTGCGAGACTTGAGTCGGAGGAGGCGGAGGGAGGTGGAGAAGGCTGAATTGAAATGGCAACTGAAGGCTGGAGCTGCGAGAATGAAGGTTTCAATCAAGACCGACCTAACGATCCTTGGTGCCTTCCATTTACAAACCCCAATCGCCTTTTCTGTGATTGAGATTAAATTGACTTTCTGTTATTGAAATTAAATTGATTTTCTGTTATTGAGAATTCAAAGATGGTGGAGATAATGAGTTAGAGTTGGAAGGGGTGAACTTTCTGGATGCTTGATGCCGAATGTGGAGGTCAATTTTGGGGTGGTTTAGCAGCTGGAGGTGGAGGGGAATTTTCAGGTGGCATGGACGTTGGTGGCGGTGGAGGATGTGGAAGAGAGAGATTTTTTTTCTTTTTTTAATATTTTTATAAATTTTGGACTCATTTGCATTTTTTAAAAATATTAGGAGTAAGATTGCAATTTATTCCTTATTTTTCTTTTCTTTTCTTATTTATTTATTTATATATGAGGGTATAATAGTCATTTTAGGTTAAAAATTGGTGAAAAGGATGTTTTGCGCAAGAAAATGCAAAGGTAAGGACTTTCTGCACCAAAAAATCAAACGTTGGGACGTTTTCCACAAAACCCGTCATAGGTAGGGACGTTTTGCGCCAATTACCCTATTCAATATTTAAAATAATTTTAGAACAAAGCAATGATAATTTAAAGCAATTATTTATTTATTGTCAATATTGTCAATAGACACAATACATAGATTTATCCTTTGATATTGACATGGAAATTAATAGAATTAACTTTCACAGTGATATATTTTTTTTCCCTGATGATTATGTATGGCAGCCTGTTGGATCAATGGGATGACAGGGATTATGCTCTCTAGGGACTATATCGTCAATGCTGACCTCCATCTTTTGACTTTCTTTCTTATTTCCTTTAGGATCTGTCACTTCAACTCTTCTCGTGCCCTTCAAAAATTACCCAAAATTAAATTCAAATTTCAACTGAAATACAACGAATGTAGTCATAGTAGTAGTAGTAAATATAACATCAACAACAAAAAAAAAAAATAATAACAACTAAGGGAAAACCTCATAGAACTTTTTGTTGGGTAGCTCTTCCTCTTTATTTGAAACAAAGCTTTGTCCTAAACCAGGCAAGAGAGAAAAAAAAGAAAAAAAAAAAAAAAAAAATTAAGGATAAATTTCGTATTTTATGCCATTATACATGATATAGCAAATGTTAAAATGATAATAGGAAATAAGGACAAAGTTTTGCATTGAAAAATATACCCCTTGATATCGGAACTGCAATAGAAGATAGAATATGTATGTGAATCAAAAGAAACACGAAAAGCGTTAGATAAACCTTCATTGCCATGTTGAGATTTTTGGTCGATTTCAATAGAAATTAATGTGAATATGGTTGACAATGCACAAGGATTAGTGATTATATAGAGCTAATATATAGTGTATTAATTGAGGATAAGAATGAATTAATTGGTGATTATACATATTTAGTCTTGCTAATTAATTTCATTCTATTTAAATTGTTAAAGTCAAATCCTAATTAAAAAACGAATAAACTCCTCACAAAATTTCTAGTATCTCAGACATTGGTTCAAAAGATTCAGTAAACCTTACAATAATGTCAAATTACAACAAATTGAGAACAATATTCATGGGTATCCTCAACTAAGATTTTTATGAATTTTAAAAACTTAAAAATTCTAATGAATTTCTTAAATTTGAATAGATTTTCACAATTCCATCGGAACCTCAATAAAATGGTAAATTTCAAAAGATTTTGTTATATGTAATTTTAAGCTCGAATTCTACCCAAATCTTTAAAAATTCTTCTATTAATGAAATGATTATAAATTCACTATATTTAATGTGGACGCCTAAGTTTTAAAAGAATTCATTGAAATGCATTAAAATCTCAATTAAGGACACCTAAAATTTAATGAATTTCATTAAAATATATTAAAATATCAATTGGGGACAGCTAAAGTTAGATGAATTTTGAAAAGCTAGTTATATTCACACAACACTTTTTATTTCTTACAACACGCTTTAATTACACTTAAGGTTCTTAATCTTTGTTTATTAGAATACTTATGTCTCTAATGTTTCTTTGTCATTCTTATCTTCAAAATTTTCATACGTTTAACACATTTTATATTTGATATAAGTTTTATATTCAAAAGTTTTATGTTAACGGTGAACAAAGTATGCATTTTATTGTGACAAGGTTTTGTTGTCGTGTGTTCTACCGATGTGGTGAATTAATTGAGTGTCTTAAACAATAGAAGTGATAACCTCACATTAAGGCATTTTAATTATATGTATTGGCAAGACCATGTGAGATTTAATTCAAGGAAATTATCGTGCTTAGATTTAAATCCTCACTTGTTTATCGAATGGACAAATTCTTGGTTCTAGGGTTATAGGTCCAAAATTCGGAATCAAACTAAAATCGAGGTTCTTCGGTTCTGAAAATCAAAATCATTTAGAATGTAAGTAAAATCGAGCCAAATTAATTTGAAACAGTAGGTTCCAATTCAGTTTGATTGGTTCGAGTTCTTTTGACTTGATCTTGTATAGTTTATTTGTTGAGCAATTTGTGTATTAACAGAAAACAGAAGCGAGCAATGGGCTTGACGCTTGTGGGTTATGCTTCTTAATGGGCTTTTCATTCAGATGTGTAAACAGATACCGACTTCAACACATCTATTAAAATATTTTCTTTTTGAGGCTTGCAAATTGAATTTATAGTGAACAATGATTAGATTTGAATGTAGAACCTTCAAATACTCTAATAATATTTAAAGTTATTTTATCTAAAACTTTAAGTAATTGAACTTGCTGTTTAAACAGGTATAAATTTTTTCGAGCAAATTTGTGTTGCTACACTTTCTGGTTGGCTAAAGATTGTGACAATCCATATCAATGACAATGGCTAAAGATGCTTGTGGGAAGATCTCATGTATCCACAGTTCAATAATTTGTTGCAATTTTTTAGGATCATTAAAAAGGGACGAGACTTGATTGTAGAAAACTAGCTTGTGCATGTGTTACGAGGTAGACAAGTGGAACTATTTGAAATGAGACTATAGTAGATAGTACACAACTCTAGGGCACACGCGTGACGAGGTGAATGACTTCTCCATTTTTATTTTATTATTTCACATAGTTGTGTTATGATATTTTTAGGAGTTAGGGGCTTGAGTTACAATTTCATTGAACTTAAGGTTGTCTATATGTTTTCCTTTTCTTGAACCAAGACTGGGTATTCATTCTACTCTGATTTGCTTAGATAGTCAGAAAATAAATTGAGAACTTTCTCTATATATTCCCTGAATCCTCAACATTCAATCGAGTTGATGAGTTTTTGATAATACTAATCATCCCCTGCATAATTTAACTGTATCGAAATCTGTCACGAAATGAGACATGAATTGAATATTTCTAAGAGATAATTTGTCACAAATCTGTTGTAAAATTTTGTGACGGATCTGTGACAAATATATTCCATTGTTGGTGACTTAATTAATTAGTGCGCTCAAGAACATCTCAACATATTTTCTACAAAATATTTGTCACATATCCATCACAACCATCCATTTATTTATTGATATGAGAGAGAGTATTTTAACAAATTTTGTGGGATTTGAGATGTAAAAATCCAACACAAATTTGTAGGGGAAGAAAACGTATCTGGAAAAATTATTAATTGCCACTAAAGCATTGAAATTTCATCAGAATATTGCGATGAATAAGTAGGGCATTGACGATAAAAATATCCATTTCTACAAACGGATATAAATTTTTAATAGTTAATCTGCATCCATTGGAGGTGCATCCGTCGGAGGTGGATGGGGTTATACTGGAGCAAGGACCGGATTGGGTTTCGGGTCAGCTTATTCTTGAAATGGAATGTTCTCCATCTTTATGCTTTCATATTTAGTTCTTTCAGCATCTGCCAATTCAACTCTTCGAATGTCCTTCACAAATCAAAAGATTCAAATTTCAACTAATAATTGGATTAATCCATTAATTTTTCTGCTAATTTACAATCAGGTTAATAAAGCTACACAAATAATTAAAAAGAGAGAGAGAACCTGAGAGAGTTTTTCGGTGGCTACTTCTTTTTCTTCATTTGAAACAAAGCTTCCTAAAACCAGAAAATGGAATACGTGATAATGCTGATGTGGCACATGTAAATCAGAAGAACAAAACTTTGCACTTACTTGAGATCGGAAATGCAGTAGTTGAAAGAATATGAGTGTAAACTGAAAGAAACACGAAAATTGTCAGATAAAACTTTTTTAGGCTATTACCCGAACTCTCAAATTATCCTAGAACTTACGGAAAAAACAATATAATAAAAGATATATGTAAACCGGGCAGGGGATTGCACCGCTCTGCCTTATTAGGAATGGATAAACTTTCCCAAATATCACAATGATTAAGTTTGTAAGATGCAGTAATTTTTATTTAACTCCAAGGAAAAGGTATCCTTGTATGTGTTCTTAAAAGAATGAACAGAGTAGTAGTTGCAGTGTTAGAATCATTTCTACTTCTGTTGCAGGATTTGTAGAATTGGATCATATTATTTGTTGACCCTGTTTTTGGTAACACCAACGTGGACAACATGTTTTGGGCCTACGTATGATAACTCAAGCAAATTTCGAGGCATTTTGACCGGAGAACCGGACGGAGAAGGGGAGCGCGTGAACGCAAGAGATACTTTACGGTACGAGACAAAAAATATTCGAGGACCGGCGATAGTAACTAAGATGAGTGCATTAACAAACAATCACCAACACAGTGTTAAACTAACAAATGTAGAACAAGCAAGATAGTGTCTTGAGAGTATTTTTCTTAAATGTATTCTTGTATATTGGAATCAATATTCAAAAGATCATCATTTACAATTTATAAAGACCACCTATTTATAGAGTTTTGACCGACGTAGTGATCGTTGGATCAGAACCACATAACCATATCTCCTTAATTGAAGGCTCACATCACTAAGTTTATCATACATTAAATACATTGACAATGGGTCGGTCGTCCTACACATTAGCTTCAACTTTCGTTTGACTTCTTTGCACTTGACCAATTGGGTCTTTGTTGACTTTTCTTTTCATGAGAGTGCGACATGGCACTTTAACTGGAGCCTCGATGGCAAGGCATAACATTATTCTTGCATTATTGTCGATGAATACATAGTAAATCGCTCTGGCTTTGAACTAGGTTCATTATTGTCAGAAAAAAATGGCTTTCCTAAGCTAATTTTGACACAATTTTGAGTGGGACTCATTGATTCATTCTAGAAGATCACGTTGATTTGTGTTCTCCTTAGTAAGAACATTAAAATCATATATTTATGAAAAAATCTTTATGTACATAATTTTTTACCAAAAGTTTTACCTAATCGTCAAGTGGTGGCCCCCTTTTGGGGGGGGGGGGGGGGGTGCTTGTGGTAGATGATTTGGTATATGTAGCACTACTCTATATTTATTTGTTAAAATTGATGCTTGGATGAACGAGAAATTGAAGTTCAAAATGTTTTAATTGAAATTGGTTTATGTGTTGAAGGGAAAAGAATTAAAGTTTTTTTAAACAGTTGAAACTCCAATAGTTATTGTCATTATATTATGAAGTTAATGGTATGTTTATAGATGGAATTAACACGACATTCATTGGGCTAAGCCTATATTAGATCTCGATTTTCCATAATGAGAGGATCAGATGTGCCGTTAAGGCTATCTCGATAGGCGTGAAAACAATGCGATTGTGATTTGCATCACGATAATATTGTTAGAATTTAGATGTGACTCGAATTCTATTGAGACTTCTATTGCATGCAAATGTGCTTGCTACCGTAAGCAAGTAGTTACACTAGTTAAAAACAAAAAATTGAGCCGACTCGACTCGCTAGCCAGCTCGGCTCGACTCTTTTACATCCCTACCATGAATTGCTCTCGATAACCTCTCTATGGTGATTGCTCTAACCCCTCGACGATATACTGCTTTATGGGGACAATCCAACCATTCCAACTTCTATTCTTTTTCCTTGGTGCTTGTTAATGCAAATCCCTACTCTTATTAATGCTCGATATTCTAGTCAGGTACGAGATATGTTTTTCGTTGGTGATTATTATTGCAACCTTCTACTCATAATAATGATTGAAATCCTAATCATATACGGGGCATCTGTATTCGTAGACAAGCCTACTTTTCATGGAAAGCATTTTCCCATTCTTTCAGGTTTCCTTGAAAAGTTCCTTTCCACTTTTAAATAACTCAAATTGTTTCCATTACAAATTTGATGTAGAGTTCTTGGGGGGAACAAACCGTTAATTCACATCTCAGATTTATTTTTAAATAATTCTCTATAATTAGGTGAAATATTTTAAACAAGGGAGCATAACCGTGATTAAAAAAGACTTCTTTCTTAATTACGATTTTTAAAGTGTCTGAAATTGACCACCAAATAACATTATTCAAGGTATATTTGTACATGAGTCTTTTATATATATAAATATTTCCCAAACCACTATTCAAAAGTAAGAACTTTATTTTTAATTAATTTATAATCAATTACAAATAAGGATAATCGTGATGTCTAACACGTGTTATATAAACATTGGCATAGTGTCAAGTCGTCTCGACTAAAATTTTAATGACTTAATTGAACAAGATATAGTACACAACACTAGATGATATTAATAAAGAAAAGCATGCCTTAAGTATGAAGTTGTATTTATTTAATGTAATTTTCAACACATCTCTTAAAATATTTTCTTTTTGAAGACTTGCAAATTGAATTTATAGTGAACAATGATTAGACTTGAATGTAGAACCTTTACATAATTTAAAGTTATTTTTATCTAAAACTATAAGTAATTGAACTTGCTTGTTTAACCTATAATATTTAAAGTAATTTTATCTAAAACTATAAGTAATTGGACTTGCTTGTTTAACCTAAAATAATTAATTGCATGGAGAACAATTAGTTTGTTTCTCATTAGAAAATTGATAAAATTATTGTTGTCAGTTCATTTTCATGTCGTTAGATACAGTGTATGCTTTACTGTAGATAGGTACGCACGTTCAAAACGAAGACCCCCAAAAAAGAGGTGAGGGATGGGGGTAATTTATGCAATAGAAGACAACGTTTTGCCATTGGTTTGTTATCAAGATGTTGTGGCATACTCCAAATTTCATCTGATTTGGTATTTGGTTGATTGGAGGAAGTTTAAAATATTTGAGTTTGAAGAGTCCTAAGTTGTGGAGATCAAATTTTGATGATAATTATGAGTTTAGTTTGAAGAACTCTTGAAGGACTAAAGGCATGTTTTAGAATATCAAACCCAAGAGATGGACGCCACATCGCCAAGAAGAAGCGCTATAGCGCCAGGAGAGAAAAAAAAAAAAAAATGGGGCAGCAGCCTTGCCGTCGGGCCCCATTTTTGGAAAATCGATTCGGGCGCTGATTCACCCAAGTTGGGTGCCACGACCCCCAGTTTGGCATAGTACTTCCACAATTTTTTCGCTTTTATCTGGTTTTTGGATTTCTTCTCCATTTTGGATTCCAATAAGAGGTTTTATATATATAACCACGTTGTATCTCCATATTGTAACATTAATATATTATTTTTTACATTTTCAACAACATATTGAGAGATTGAGAGTTTAGCTTTCAATTGAGATTATTGAAATCTTGATATTGTAAACACAAAACTATTAATTATAGTGTATTTTTCTCCCCTGCTCGTGGTTTTTTCCCGAATTGGGTTTCCACGTAATTCCCCGTGTTCTTGTTTTCTTCTTCATTATTTCAATATTGCTATTATCTTGCAATCCGTTTAATAACAATCGGTATCAGAGAGCAATGTTGATTGTTCTGTATGGCAACATTGAAGTATGACATTCCATTGTTGGATAGAAACATGATATTCACACTATGACAGGTGAAGATGCGATCGGAGTTGGCGCATATGGATTTGGAAGAAGCCTTGCTTGACTTTGATAGGAAGCCTCTGAACGCAAGATGAGAAGTGGTGTAGAGATCGGAAAGCCCAATCTCAAAATCATCTAGATCTCTCGAATCAAATTCTTAAGAACATTCTTAAGGAAAATAGTGTCTCTACATTGTGGTTGAAATTTGAGCAACTTTGCATAACAAAGAGCTTGACTAGCAAGTTACACTTGAAACGTCGCTTGTATTCTCACTGGATGTCTGAAGGTACGTTAATGGATGATCACTTAACTATGTTCAAAAAAATTGTGGCTATTTGGAGATATTGGAGGTTAAGTATGACAAGGACTTGGCTTTGACGTTGTTGTGTTCGCTCCTACCATCACATATCACTTTTAGGGATATCATTCTCTATAGTCGAGATACTCTCACCGTGTAAGATGTCTATAATACTTTACTATCTAAGAAGAAGATGAGTCATCTTGATGGAGGATCTGAAAACCATATTGAAGGCTTGGTTGTGTGTGGGAGGAATCAAGATAGGAATCTTGACAGAAATATGAGGGGTAGATCGAAGACTAGACATGTTGAGAAAATATGTCACTACTGTAAGAAGAAAGGGTATATTAGAGCTGATTGTTACGCCTTGAAAAATAGAAATAAAGTTGTTGGTGCTACAGAGAAATGGAAGCAATATGTTAATACAGCAGATGCTAACGTTGTGGAAGATGAGCTAAGTGGTGGAGAGCTTCTTGTGATTTCTGACGGGAATTCTAAACCTTGTGATGAGTGGGTTCTTGACTCGGCTTGTATTTTTCATATGTATCCTATCAGGGACTGGTATTCTACATATGAAGAAGTTTCGAGAGGTGTTGTGATTATGGAAAACAACGCGCCTTGCAAAATTATCGAAGTTGGTACAGTCAGAATCAGAATGTTCGATAGGGCTATCAGAACACTTACAGATATAAGACATGTTCTGGAATTGAAGCGGAATCTCATATTGTTTAGTGCACTCGACTCAAAGGGCTATAGATACATAGATGAATGTAGAGTTTTGAAGGTAAGCAAGAGTCCTCTTGTTGTCATGAATGGGCATAAAAACTCTATACATGTGTACATTTTACACAGTTTCATAGTGATTGGGGATGCAGCAATTTCTACTTCTTCTTTAACAAATGAAGAAGTTACAAAATTTTGGCATATGAGGCGCAGGCATATGAGTGAGAATAGGACGGTGGAGGTGAGTAGAGGGGACTTCTTGATAGGTAAAAGACTAGCAAATAGAGTTTTATGAGCATTGTGTCTTTGAGAAACAGAAGAAAGTCAGATTTACTAAAGGGAGACACAACATGAAAGGAACAATTGAATATATCCATTCAGATCTTTGGAAACCAACTAAGGTACCATCTAAATGTGGTTATTATTACTTGTTGACAGTAATTGATGACTTCTCAAGGAAAGTTTAGGTTTTTTCATGAAGTAGAAGAATGATGTGTTTGTGACCTTCAAGGAATGGAAAACATTGGTAGAGAAGCAGATTGTAAAGTAAGTGAAATGTTAATGTGTTGGAGTTTTGTTCAGATGAATTCAATAGCTTCCACCGGGTTGAAGACATCTTGAGATACTCGATAGTAAATAGAACTTCTCAACAAAATGGTGTGGTAGAACGGATGGACAGAATCTTGATGGAAAATGTTCGCTGTATGTTTTCAAATTCTGGGTTGCCTAAGTCTTTTTGGGCTGAAGCTGTTACTACAGATTCCTTCCTGATTAATCGCTCATCCTCAATTATCATTGATAAAAAGACATCAGAAGAGGTATAGACTGGTAAACCTTCTTGCTATTCTTATTTGAATTTTTTTGGATACTTAGCTTATGCTCATGTGGATTATGGGAAGTTGGAGCCTAGGTCTAGAAAGGGCATCTTTCGTGGGTATAAATAAGGTGTGAAGGGGTATAAGTTATGGTGTCCCGAGACTAAAAAGGTGGTTGTAAGTAGGAATGTAGTATTTGATGAACTTTCTATGGTTCGTGGCTTACCTCTTGGGGATTCTAATAAAGTTGAGGAGTAGAATCATTCAACTCGGGTGGAGTTAGAAATTGGTTCAGAGAAACAATTAGAGCTTGCAGAATAGTCTACTAAAGAGCAGTCCAGTTCGGGGTTGACAGACAGTAATGTCCTGCCTACTTTGCCTACATCACCAGTACCACGTTACTCTATAGCTAAGGAAAGACCTCGTAGACAGATTAGACATCTATAGAAGTATGGGGAAGCAAATTTGGTAGCTTATGCATTAAGTGTAGTTGAAGACATTGATTCCACTGAGTAGCCACTACATATTAAGAGGCAGTCAGTTACAACGATTCTAGCAAATGGATGAGTGTTATGCAGGATGAAGTGGAGTCGTTGAGCAAAAATAATACTTGGGACTTGGTGAAACTACCTAAAGGTAAAATGGTGGTTCATTGTAAATGGGTGTTTAAAAGAAAGAAATGCGCATAAGTGATTGAAGATGCTAGATACAAAGCTAGATTGGTGGAAAACGGCTACAGTCAGATTCCAGGTGTTGATTTTATAGATGTGTTCTCATCAATTGTAAAGCATAGTTCTATTCGGGCTTTACTTGGAGTTGTGGCTAAAAATGATTTGGAGCTTGAGCAAATGGATGTCAAGACAACATTCTTACATGGAGAACTTGAGGAGATCATCTACATGCAACAACCACAGGGGTTCATAGCTTCAGAGAAGGAAGACTATATTTGCTTGTTGAAGAAATTCTTGTATGGATTAAAGCAATCACCGTGGCAGTGGTATAAGATGTTTGATTCATTCATGATTACTCATGATTTTGATAGATGTAATTATGGTAGTCGTGTGTACTTCAGAAATGAAAGTGGTGGATCAACTACATATTTGTTATTATATTTTTATGATATGCTCATAGCAGCCAAAGATAAAGTAGATGTTAGAAAAATAAAATTACAACTAAGCAAAGAGTTTGACATGAAATATTTGGGTACAGTGAAGGAATGGAGATCTTGAGGGATAGAAAGATTGATAGATTGTATTTGAGTCAGAAGGGGTACATTGAAAATGTGTTTGAAAGATTCAATATGGTGAAAGTTAAGGCTGTCGTACTTCCTTGGCTACCCACTTCAAACTATCATCTAACTTGTGTCCACGGTCAAATGAAGACATCAATTATATTTCTTGAGTTCCTTACTCCAATGCAGTTGGTTTGATCATGTATACTATGGTTTGTACATGACATGATTTCGGCATAGGTAGTTAGCAGATATATGGCTAATCTTGGCAACGAACATTGGAAAGCAGTGTAGTGGATATTATAGTGAACAAGGTTGATACCAAAGAAAATCCTGTTGATACGATGACAAAACCACTTCTCATTTCTAAGTTTCAATAAGAGGTTTTATATATATAGCTACATTGTATTTCCATATTGTAACATTAACATATTATTCCTTACATATTCAACAACATATTGAGAGATTGAGAGCTTAGATTTCAATTGAGATTATTGCAATTTTGATAAAGACAAAACTATTAATTATAGTGGATTGTTTTCCTTTTTCTGTGATTTTTTTTCGAATTGAGTTTCCACGTAAATTCTTGTGTTTTTTTTATTCATTATTTCATCATTGTCATTATCTTGCGATTCGTTTCATAACACAAAATGTACATGCATTAAAATTAAAATTCCAAAGGATACACTGCTAGATAACGTGTCAACACAGACAAATTGGTTTCATTACAAAACTGCAACATTTATTATCTTACTTGAATTCCATTCCGTGTTAAAGAAATTAAAGTGGTAACGAATCTACTAATGACTATTAATAGTATGTAATGATATTTTTTTAAACATGTATAAATTTTTTCGAGTAGCCCCTGTTTGGTGCACATTATTTTCAAAAGAATGCATTTTTTTGGTTGATGTGATGGGAAATATGTGGTTGAAAAAGAAGGAAAAATTATTAATGTGATGAAAAATATTATTTTATTGAAAAATGTGTGGTTGAAAATGAGTAGAAAAATGAGAATGAAAAAAATAATGTGGATCAAATAGGGGCTAAATTTGTGTTTCTACACTTTCTTGTTGGCTTAAGATTGTGACCATCCATATCGATGACAATGGCTAACGATGCCCGTGGATTTGCAATGAAAATCTCATGTATCAACGGTTCAATAATTCGTTGCAATTTTTTAGGATCATTAAAAAAGGGACAGGACTTGATTGTAGAAAACTAGGTTGTGCGTGTGTTACGAGGTAGACGAGTAGAACTATTCGAACGAAGACTGTAGTAGATAGTACATAACTCGAGAGCACAAGCGTGACGAGGTGAATGACTTCTCCATTTCTATTTTATTATTTCACATAGTTGTGTTATGATGTTTTTAGGAGTTAGGGGCTTGAGTTACAATTTCATTAAACTTAAGGTTGTCTATATGTTTTCCTTTTTCTTAGACCAAGACTAGGGATTCATTCTACTCTGATTTGCTTAGATAGTCATAAAATACATGGAGAACTTTCTCTATATTTTCCATGAGCCCTCAACATTCAGTCGAGTTAACGAGTTTTAAATTGATAATACTGATCATCTACTGCATAATTTGACTGTATCGAAATCTGTCATGAAATGAGACATGAGTTGAATCTTTCTGAGGGATAATTTGTCACAAATCTGTCGTAAAATTTTGGGATGGATCTGTGACAAATATATTCCATTGTTGGTGACTTAATTAATTAGTGGACTCAAGAACATCTCAACATATTTTCTACAAAATATTTGTCATATATCTATCACGACCATCCATTTATTTATTGATATGAGAGAAAGTATTTTAACAAATTTTGTAGGATTCGAGGTGGAAAAATCCAACTCAAATTTGTGGTGGAAGAAAACTCATCCATTGGAGGTGCATCCGTCGGAGGTGGACGGGCTTTTACTGGAGCAAGGACCGGATTGGGTTTCAGGTCATCAGCATAGTTTTGAATGTAAGACTGTCAATGAATTGGATTTTGATCCAAATTCGATCTGAATTCAATGAAATTAATGAGAGATGGATTCAGGATTTTAGTCCGATAACCTGATTAAAATCCTAATCCGATTTAACTTAATGAATCAAATATGGATATAAGTCAATATGATTTGATAACAATCAGATCCAGTTTGTTATAAACAATTGAGTTGGTAAAATATTTTTATGGCACGTTATTTGTGACTAAAATAAATGAATGAGAAATAAAAAAAATTTGAATAAAAAAAATCATCAAATTGAAAACATAAAAATGTTGAAAAATGTATACCCGTTTAAGAATTGGTAAAATTGGGAAAAAAATAAATTAACTCCTACATTTTTTCCTAATTTCTTTAATTTCTGATCGGATATCCATAATATATTAAAACGAATATGAATTTAACAATCAAATATCCATTAAATTATCGGATCGGATAATTATTATTATTATCGAATCGGATATAGGCAAATCCGGTCCACATGCGATCCATTTACCGCCCTACTTGAATGTTCTCCATCTTTATGCTTTCATATTTAGTTCTTTCAGCATCTGCCAATTAAACTCTTCGAATGTCCTTCACAAATCAAAAGATTCAAATTTCAACTAATAATAGGATTCCGTTTGTAATCCATTAATTTTTCTTCTAATTTACAATCAAGGCTCTATTTGAGTCAAATTATTGTAGAATGAGAATGAAAAATATAGTCATTATTGGGGCCCACACGAGAGAGAGAGAGAGAGAGATTTTTCTTCATTGAAACAAAGCTTCCTAAAACTAGAAAATGGGATATGTGATAATGTTGATGTGGCACATGAAAATCACAAGAACAAAACTTTACACTTACTTGAGAACGGAAATGCAGTAGTTGAAAGAATATGAGTGTAAACTGAAAAAAAACCCGAAAGTTGTTTGCTATGTTAAATGTATGTCTGAATCTCAAAAGAAATGTTTTTTTTTTTTCAATAGAAATTAGGTGCAAGTTGAGACGGTAGATGATTATGATTATGATTTAATGCACTGGGAATTTGTGATCATATAGAGCTAAAAAGTAGTGCATTCAATTGAGGATAAGAACGTATTTAAAGTACGTCATCCTTTATTTCAAAAATAATACTATTTACTTTATCGATGGTGCTTAACATCAATCTAAATAACAATATATGCGACATTAAATGATAGATTCAATTAATTATAAGGAAATATGATCTACTAAATTAGATAAATGATATTTTGTCACCTAAATCCATTCGTATTTCAAAAATTTGAAGTAATTTACCGTTAGAATTATCACTATTTAAATTCTTTCCTTTTAATCGTGTTTTCTAATTAATTATTGATGAAAATGCCAGATATTATGCAATGATACTATATCTGGCATTTTCATCAATAATTAATTAGAAAAGATGATCAAAAGGAAATAATTTAAATAGTGATAATGCATATTTCTTATTTAGATAAATATTCTAATGGTAAATTACTTCAAATTTTTGAAATACGAATAATGCTATATATCTCCACTATTCAAGAGGACATTTTTAGTTGACAAAATATGATTTATCTAATTTAATATATCGTATTTCATTATTATTCTTGAAATAAAGGATGACGGACATTAAAGACGTTCTTATCCTCAATTGAATGCACTACGTTTTAGCTCTATATAACCACAATTCCTACCGTCTCAACTTGCATCTAATTTCTATTGAGATTCACACATATTTAAGATGGCAACGAACGTTTATCTTACAACTTTCGTGTTTCTTTCAGTTTACATTCATATTCTTTCAACTACTGCACTTCCGATCTCAAGTAAGTGTAAAGTTTTGTTCTTCTGATTTACATGTGCCAAATCAACACTATCACATATCCCATTTTCTGGTTTTAGGAAGCTTTGTTTCAAATGAAGAAAAGGAAGTAGCCACCAAAAAACTCTCTCAGGTTCTCTCTCTTTTCAATTTTTTGTGTAGCTTTGTTAACATCAAATTAGCAGAAAAATTAATGAATTACAAACAGAATCCTATTATTAGTTGAAATTTGAATCTTTTGATTTGTGAAGGACATTCGAAGAGTTGAATTGGCAGATGCTGAAAGAACTAAATATGAAAGCATAAAGATGGAGAACATTCCATTTCAAGACTATGCTGACCCGAAACCCAATCCGGTCCTTGCTCCAGTAAAACCCCATCCACCTCCGACGGATGCACCTCCAATGTATGCAGATTAACTATTAAAAACTTATATTCGTTTGTAGAAATGGATTTTTTATCTTCAATGCCCTACTTATTCATCGCAATATTCTGATGAAATTTCATTGCTTTAGTGGCAATTAATAATTTTTCCAGATACGTTTTCTTCCACCACAAATTTGAGTTGGATTTTTCCATCTCGAATCCTACAAAATTTGTTAAAATATTCTCTCATATCAATAAATAAATGGATGATTGTGATAGATATATGACAAATATTTTGTAGAAAATATGTTGAGATGTTCTTGAGTCCACTAATTAATTAAGTCATTGTTGTCACCAACAAGGGAATATATTTGTCACAGATCCGTCACAAAATTTTACAACAGATTTGTGACAAATTATTTCTTAGAAAGATTCAATTCATGTCCCATTTGGTGATAGATTTCGATACAGTTAAATTATGCAGGGGATGATTAGTATTATCAAAAACTCATCAACTCGATTGAATGTTGAGGATTCAGGGAAGATATAGAGAAAGTTCTCAATTTATTTTATGACTTGAATTGAATACCTAGTCTTGGTTCAAGAAAAAGGAAACATATAGACAACCTTAAATTCAATGAAATTGTAACTCAAGCCCCTAACTCCTAAAAATATCATAACACAACTATGTGAAATAATAAAATAAAAATGGAGAAGTCATCCACCTCATCACGTGTGTGCTCTCGAGTTGTGTACTATCTACTCTAGTCTCCTTTCGAATAGTTCCACTTGTCTACTTTGTTACACACGCACAACCTAGTTTTCTACGGTCAAGTCTCATCCCTTTTTTAATGATCCTAAAAAATTGCAACAAATTATTGAACCGTGGATACTTGAGATTTCCATTGCAAATCCATGAGCATCTTTAGCCATTGTCATCGATATGGATCGTCACAATCTTAAGCCAAGAAGAAAGTATAGCAACACAAATTTGCTCGAAATTTTTTATACTACTATTAATAGTCATCGGTAGATTCGGTACCACTTTAATTTCTTTAACACGGAATGGAATTCAAGTACAGTTTTGTAACGAAAATAGTTCGTCCGTGTTGACACGTTATCTAGCAGTGTATCTTTTGGAATTTTAATTTTAATGCATGCCCATCTTGATAACAAACTAACGGCAAAACGTTGACTTCTACACCATAAATTATCCCCCCCCCCCTATCCCCCCCCCCCCCCCCCCCGATCTTTGTTTTGACCGTGCGTTCCTGTCTTCAGTAAAGCATACGCTGTATCTAACAGCATGAAAATGAACTGACAACTTGCATAATTTTATCAATTTTCTAATGAGAAACAAACCAATTGTTTTCCATGTAATTATTTTAGGTTAAACAAGCTAGTTCAATTACTTAAAGTTTTAGATAAAATAACTATATATTATTAGGGCATGTAAAGGTTCTGCATTCAAATCTAATCAATTTGCAAGCCTTCAAAAAGAAAATATTTTAAGAGGTGTGCTGAAAATTACATTAAATAAATATAATTTCAGACTTAACATCATCTAGTGTTCAATTAAGTCATTAAAATTTTAGTCGAGACACTATGCCAATGTTAGAAATCACGATTATCATTTTCTGTAACTGATAATAAATTAATTAAAAATTAAGTTCTCAGTTTCAATAGTTTGGGAAATCTTTATATATATACAAAAATGCTATGAATAATGTTATTTGGTGGTCAATATCACTAAGTCAATTTTAGACACTTTAAAAATCGTAATTAAGAAAGAAGTCTTTTTTAATCCTAATTATGGATAATTATTTAATAATAAATTTGAGATATGGACTTCAAATTTGTGATGGAAACAATTTGAGTTATTTAAAAGTGGAAATGAACTTTTCAAGGAAACCCGAAAGAATGGGAAAATGCTTTCCATGACAAGTAGGCTTGTCTACGAATATCGATGCCCCGTATTTGATTAGGATTTCAATCATTAATAGGAGTAGAAGGATTGCAATAATAAGCACCAATGAAAAATATATCTCGTACCTGACTAGAATATCGATCATTAACAAGAGTAGGAGATGTGCATTAAACAAGCACCAAGGAAAAGAATAGAAGTTGGAATGGTTGGATAGTCCCCATAAAGCGGTATATTGTAGAGGGGTTAGAGCAATCACCAATAGAAAGACAAGGCAGGCAATTCTCAAGAGCAATGGATGGTAGGATGTAAACGAGTTGAGTCGAGCCGAGCCGAGGCCCACAGCCCGTGTAAAAAAATGGCTTGAACTTTTTTGGCGTGAGTTGAACCAAAGCTCGATTGAAAAACTGAGTCTTGGCTCGAGCTTTAGGCTCTGGTCTTACCAACCTGAGCCAACTAGAGTCGAGTCGGCTCAATTTTTTTGTTTTTCATTCGTGTAACTACTTGCTTACAGCAATAGGCACAACTGCCTGCAATATAATATAACTCCTAGTAGAATTCAAGTTCACATCTGAACTTTAACAATATGATTGTGATTCAAATGTCACAAATGCATTGTTTTCATCCCGGTTGAGATTGCCTTAACGACACATCTAATCCTCTCATTCACAATATGTGCACAATAAATCACGAGAACCCTAGAGATTTATTGGTTTTTTTAAGGGATTTTTGTTTTTACTATCAATTTGTAGGGAAATAATGTGAAATGTAATTTGGGTTATTGGTAAAACTAGGTTTCAAATTCGATTTAAATTTAGTTCAATTTCGATTTAAATTTCAGTAAAATTCGTATTGAAATTTAGGCTATATGCTGGAAAAGTAAGTTATTTGCGCTATTTCAATGGACTTTTGAATATAAAACTTTTATCAAATATAAAATGTGTTAACTTACGAAAAGTTTGAGGATAAGAATGTATGAAAAATCGTTAGAGACATAAGCATTCTAATAAACAAAGACTAAGATCCTTAAGTGTAATTAAAATGTTGTGTAAGAAATAAAAATGAAAAATTGCAAACTTTTTCAATTTTTGAAGACTTTGCCTAACCTTCAATTCGTGTCAGCAAAGGTCCCTAACATTTCAGAAATATGCATATAGAGTCCAAATGGATGAAAACCACCCAGTTGACTTGACCAAAAAATTTTATTTTGTCCAAATTTGGTAAGGGCGTTTATGTTTATCACATATTAAACCTTTTAAAAATCAAATTAACCTAAAAAAATAAAATAGAAAAGAAAAGAAATAAAAATAAAAAAATCATCTCCTTCCGCATCTTACCCATCCCCACTCCACCCACCCCCAAAACGTAGAAAACACTAGCCCACCCTTTGAACTGTTATTGCCGACCACTACATGCTATTTCTTTATTTCACAAATAATTTGTTGAATTGCCGGCTGATTATGCTGTATCTCAACTGATTTCGAATCTCATCCTTTCTCGATTTTATGTTGATTATTATGAATAGGGCCTCGCCGGAATCATGCGTTGATATGGAGATGGACTGGGAATGATTTTGGTGTGTGCAGATACCTAATGGGGTTCATATATTTTGCTGAAGCAAATTTTCTTTTAAATTTGGTATCTGCCATCCTCTGTGTTTGTTTTGCACCTACATGAGCTCGTCTCAAGATTCCAGAAATTAAAGCTTATCTGAATGGAGTTGATACCCCCAATATGTTTGGTACAACGACATCGATGGTTAAGGTGCGTCATTTTTCTTAAATGAAGAAATGGGTACAAAATGGAGAAGGATTTAGGGGGCTTGTTTGGAGTTTTGTTGGTGGGGTGGTGGTTGTGGTATGGTATAGGTGGATGAGATGATGGATTTCAAGATTTTGTGGTGGTGGAGGAGGTTGATACAGGCAGTGGTTCGTTGGAGGTGGCGACGGCGATGGGCCGTGGGTATGATTGGTTTTTAGTGGGTGGGATGGGGAAGAGGAAGACGTCTTCTTCCTTATCCTTTTTTTTTTCAATTTTTGATGTAATATTTTAATTGTTTATAATTGGGAAATATAAAGTTATATTTTTGCCCCTTTAAAAATAGTTAAAATATGGTCAAAATAATTTTTTTGTCAACTAACGGAAAAGTGGATAGATTTCATCCATTTGGTCTCCAGATGTGTATTTTTGAAAGGTTAGGGACCTTCCCAGGCCCAAATTGAAGATTAGGGTAAAGTATGCGAAAATAAAAAAGGTAAGGGACCGTTGTTACAATTTTCTCAAATAAAAATTGTGGCTTGAATATAATTACCCTTTTAAAATTTTTGTATATTTAAGTGTCTCTAATTGAGATTTTAACATATTTTAATGAAACTCATTAAACTTTAGGTGTTCCCAAATGAGATTTTAATGCATTTCAACGAATTCTTTTAAAACTTAAGCGTCCTCAATAAATATGGTGAATTTATAAGCATTTCATTAATAGAGAAATTTTTAAAGATTTGGATAGAATTCGAGCTTAAAATCACATATAGCAAAATCATTTGAAATTTTACCATTTTGAATGATGTTCCGATGGAATTGTGAAAATCTATTTAAATTTACGAAATTCATTAAAATTCAAATAAAAATTGTGGCGTGAATATAATTACCCTTTCTTACGCTCATTACAACATGAGGCGTAGTTCTTCTCATTCCTTCGATTTTTTCATACCATGTCCGCCAATGAACGTCGTTCTCTCCCAAATTACCACCCTTCGATCAGCCAGCAACCGTCCAATCAGCCATTAGCCGTGAGCCCACTAACCTAACAATCAAAGTCAGCACATGGATAGCTTTTAGGTATCGTTTATTGATTTTTTAAGGCATTTTTGTTTTGCTATCAATTTGCAAGGAACTAATGTGAAATGTAATTTGGGTTGTTGGTAAAACTAGGTTTCAAATTCGATTTAAATTTAGCTCAATTTCGATTTAAATTTCAGTAAAATTCGAATTGAAATTTAGGCTATATGCTGGAAAGTTAGTTATTTTGCTCTATTTCAATGGACTTTTGAATATAAAACTTTTATGAAATATAAAATTTGTTAACTTACGAAAAGTTTGAGGATAAGAATGACATGAAAAAACGTTAGAGACATAAGTATTCTAATAAACAAAGACTAAGAACCTTAAGTGTAATTAAAACGTGGTGTAAGAAATAAAAATGAAAAATTGCAAGGAGGAAAAAATAATATTTTTAATAGTCGTGTTTAAAAATAAAAATAAAAAACTCTCCGTGTGCGCACGAGGAGACACCAACTCCCCGTGCACGTATGGGGAGAACCAAACACCCTGTGTGCACACGGGGAGTGATGTTGATTGTCTCTCCATGCGCGCACGGAGAGTTTGTTAATTTTTTTTTTTTCTATTCCAACTTCCAATTAAAAAAAAAAATCCTCCGCAATTAATAATAGCTAGAGATTGTTTAACAATTGTTAAATTATATAATAATCCTAATTGAAAAAAAAAATTCTCTGCAATTAATAATAGTTAGTCTTTCTTCTATTGATTTCTCTGTACTCTTCTTTCACTGCTCTCCGTAACTTTTTGTAATCTTCTGTATAAAATTTTAAGCTTACATAGTATTAGGCAAAAACTAAAACTGAAAAAATAATTTTAAGCGTACACGTCATAAATGAATAGTAAACAGAAGTCGACAATTTTTTCTTCGCAGAGATTTTTTTATAATGAAGTCGACAAATTTTTTTAGCATAAGTACGAAACCGATTTCAAACCAGAAATGAATATGAAAGAGGGATAAAATGGGAAGAGATAAGTACGTCTTAAATCAACAGTGAACGGATGATTCCCTCTTTTAACAGAAGAGGGAATATAACTCAAAATTAAATAATTTTTAAAGTAAATTAATTAATTGTTTAGAATTAAAAAAACAAAGAAGTCAAGGAAACACTATTTATTTGATGTGAGATTTTATCTATTAACATGCTCTCAAAAGATGATGGTTCTTTTGAGCAAATCAATCTTGAAATTTGCGTGCTCATTTATTTGAGTTTTAATCGGATCGAATTACTCGTTAGAACTTAATGTACTCTAATACATTATTAAGACTTGAGATTCCATATTAAACTCAAATAAAATTATATAGAATTCCCTAGATAATCCGTTAATTATTTGCAGGGTTAGACAAAAGTTCATGAATCGAATTGAATCGAACCGAATTGAGCGATTTTTCATAAATTAAATACTTGAATGGGTATCTGAATCGAGAACTAATATGTTCGGTTCGGTTCTAGGCCAAGAACCGAAAAACCAAATAAGAACCGAATCTAAATAATTTTTTTTATTTTTTATATTGAATTAATTAAATTATTTTAATTTTTTCTGAACAAAATTAGCAAATTAATTAGGTAAATTTAATTTTTTGTTTGAATTTTCTGGCCCAATTAATATTTAATATTAATATCTACTTTTTGGTATTTCTATATATTGAATTAATCTTATTGGACAGCTTGTTATTTATATATTTTGTAATAGTTACGAATGAAAATGTTATTAGTTATATTTATGTAGTATTGTTGTAAATGTTAAAAAAATTAATTATGGTACGAAACAGAACCCGAACGGTTCCATAATTATATTTGGACCCGACGGTTCTATTTATTAAATACCCGAAAGATTTGAGTCGGTTCAGAGAACTGAACCGAACCGGACCATGTTCAACCCTAATTATTTGTACATAAATTAATAAGCAAAGTGATAACCTGAGAGAATTTGTTGCTGGCAACTTCTATTTCTCGATCACTTGAAACAAAGCTTCCTAAACTGGGGGAGGGAGAAAGAAAAATAATAAAATATTCCATAGATCACTATATGTGATGAAGTTGATAAAATCATAACAAACAATAAGGAAATATCCTCCTTTGCAAAAACACTAGTTATTTTTTAACTTACTCGATATTGGAAGAACAGTAGTCGAAAAAATATGTGTATAAAATATAAGATACATGAAAATATTTAAATAAACATTCATCGCCATGTAAATGCACAAGATCTCACTAAAATAAACTTGAAAGCAGAGAAGATAAGGGATTCAATCCTCAAGGTACTCGTTAGTTTATAGTGCTAAAACGTAGTGCATTAATTTGGGAAGGAACAAGAAAAAATGGGTTTTTTCTCTTCAAGTCAACCATCATTTAATTCGAACATTAAAGAAACCCTCTCGGGCAAAAAAATCTAACCAAATTTTCTTGTACTCATTCAGCCACAGCATTAAAACATGTTTAGCCTCAGTTTGGTTTATATAAAAATCAAATTTTAGTAGTTTTGATCAAAGTTGATAAGGTATATGTTTGAAAAATTGATAAAAGTTATAAGTCAAATGAAATATGTGGTAGAAAATGAATTTTACAAAATGAGGGAACAAAAATGAACATAATTCTTATCGCATATTGGACTATAACGTAGCAATGAACTTATGAATGTTTGAGTTATTAACCTTCTATGGACATACTAGCTTGAACATAGATGAAATGATAACATGACGCGTCATGTACAATATGTGGAAAATGTGCTATTTTTTTAAAAAAAAAAAAATAAGACAAGAAACTTCGTGAAACGCATTTTTTAAAAAGTATAAAACAAACTAAATACAGAACCTCCCCTTTATTTTCTAAAAACCTCAAAAATCACAATTCTATTTATTCTACAATTTAAAAATTTGTTGCACTACATGTTAATTATTTGTCATCACATTTGCAAAATCGAAAAATCAGATTTTATTAATTTTTAATATTGATTCCTATTTAAATCAAAACAAAAGTATGAAAAAGTGTATCTAAATAACTAATAAGAAAAAAATATAATTTAAATATAATAAATAACAATTTCAAAGTAGTATAGAAAGGTAAAATGAATGTTAACAGGAGTGAATTCCAAAAGTAAACTCCAAAGAAGTTTCTGAAATTTTAGAAATAGATGAAAGGTCTCTATAATTATCATAGACCTATAGAGAGGATAAAACTAAAGGTAATTTTTATTTATTTTGTAGATATTTCCCTATTGAATTACATTATCTAAAACCTAATATATTACAGATAAAATAAGCTTATTTATTAACACAATGGATTTCTTTTCATCAAATGTGTGAATTGTGATACGTTTACAATTTTTAGAAATGAGAAAGCTATATTTAAATTTAAGACATTTATTTTCACTACATATATTGAACCACATGATCAACTATATCTTTGCCGACATAATTATTCAATATTTAAAATAATTTTAGAACAAAGCAATGATAATTTAAAGCAATTATTTATTTATTTATAGGCTATCACATTCACATGTCAATATTGTCAATAGACACAATACATAGATTTATCCTTTGATATTGACATGGAAATTAATAGAATTAACTTTCACAGTGATATATTTTTTTCCCTGATGATCATGTATGGCAGCCTGTTGGATCAATGGGATGACAGGGATTATGCTCTCTAGGGCCTATATCGTCAATGCTGACCTCCATCTTTTGGCTTTCTTTCTTATTTCCTTTAGGATCTGCCACTTCAACTCTTCTCATGCCCTTCAAAAATTACCCAAAATTAAATTCAAGTTTCAACTGAAATACAACGAATGTAGTCATAGTAGTAGTAAATATAACAACATCAACAACAAAAATAATAATAATAACAACAACTAAGGGAAAACCTCATAGAACTTTTTGTTGGGTAGCTCTTCCTCTTTATTTGAAACAAAGCTTTGTCCTAAACCAGGCAAGAGAGAGAGAAAAAAAAAAGAATTAAGGATAAATTTCATATTTTATGCCATTATACATGATATAGCTGATGTTAAAATGATAATAGGAAATAAGGACAAAGTTCTGCATTGAAAAATATACCCCTTGATATCGGAACTGCAGTAGAAGATAGAATATGTATGTGAATCAAAAGAAACACGAAAAGCGTTAGATAAACCTTCATTGCCATGTTGAGATTTTTGGTCGATTTCAATAGAAATTAATGTGAATATGGTTGACATGCACAAGGATTAGTGATTATATAGAGCTAATATATAGTGTATTAATTGAGGATAAGAACGAATTAATTGGTGATTATACATATTTAGTCTTGGTAATTAATTGTTAAAGTCAAATCCTAATAAAAAAGCGAATAAACTCCTCACAAAATTTCTAGTATCTCAGACATTGGTTCAAAAGATTTAGTAAACCTTTACAATAATGTCAAATTACAACAAATTGAGAACAATATTTATGGGTATCCTCAACTAAGATTTTTATGAATTTTAAAAACTTAAAAATTCTAATGAATTTCTTGAATTTGAATAGATTTCCACAATTCCATTGGAACCTCAATAAAAGGGTAAATTTCAAAAGATTTTGTTATATGTAATTTTATGCTCGAATTCTACCCAAATCTTTAAAAATTCTTCTATTAATGAAATGATTATAAATTCACTATATTTAATGTGGACGCCTAAGTTTTAAAAGAATTCATTGAAATGCATTAAAATCTCAGTTAAGGATACCTAAAATTTAATGAATTTCATTAAAATATCAATTGGGGACAGCTAAAGTTAGATGAATTTTGAAAAGCTAGTTATATTCGCACAACACTTTTTATTTCTTACAACATGCTTTAATTACACTTAAGGTTCTTAATCTTTGTTTATTAGAATACTCAAGTCTCTAATGTTTCTTTGTCATTCTTATCTTCAAAATTTTCATATGTTTAACACATTTTATATTTGATATAAGTTTTATATTCAAAAGTTTTATGTTAACGGTGAACAAAGTATGCATTTTATTGTGACAAGGTTTTGTTGTCGTGTGTTCTACCGATGTGGTGAATTAATTGAGAGTCTTAAACAATAGAAGTGATAACCTCACATTAATGCATTTTAATTATATGTATTGGCAAGACCATGTGAGATTTAATTCAAGGAAATTATTGTGCTTAGATTTAAATCCTCACTTGTTTATCGAAGGGACAAATTTTTGGTTCTAGGTTATAGGTCCAAAATTCGGAATCAAACTAAAATCGAGGTTCTTCGGTTCTGAAAATCAAAATCATTTAGAATGTAAGTAAAATCGAGCCAAATTAATTTGAAACAGTAGGTTCTAATTCAGTTTGATTGGTTCGAGTTCTTTTGACTTGATCTTGTATAGTTTATTTGTTTAGCAATTTGTGTATTAACAGAAAACAGAAGCGAGCAATGGGCTTGACGCTTGTGGGTTATGCTTCTTAATGGGCTTTTCATTCAGATGTCTAGACAGATACCGACTTCAACACATCTATTAAAATATTGGGAAAAATGCATGGATCATGCTTTTTCTTTTCCAAAATCACAAATCAGGTCTCAAGGATTAAATTTGCAAAAATCAGGTTTTTCAAAAATTAATTAATTATATTTTACAATTATATTAAATTAAATATTTAACTATAATATAATATAATTAACCCACCCACCCACCCACCCCACATCCACCACCTCCAGCCCCACCCCTACTGCTCCGGCGACCGTGACTGTTCCGACGACCGCGACTACTCCGACGACCACTCCGGTGATCGTTCCGCCGCCACTTAATTCCGGCGATTGGTCAGATTCCGACCAATATAGGTCACAGATTTTTAAAATTTGTCGGTCACAGATTTAGTATGGGTCACAGATTTTTAATTTAATCACAAGTTAAAATTAGTATAGGTCACAGTTTTTTAATTTAGTCACAAGTTAAAAAAATTATAGATAACAGAGGTCACATATTTCCAAATTTGTTAGTCACAGATCATATATTTGTTGGTCACAGATCATATTTATTGACTTTATTGGTCATTGAAAAACAAAACTATAGGTCACATATTATCGAATTTTAAGATTACGGTTTAATAGTGGGTCACAGAGAATTGTAAAGTAGGTCACAGACATCCAAACACCAGTCCCAAAAAATGGCCACGGTTCAATAGTTAGGTCACAGACCCAAAAAAAAACCACCACAGTTCAATAACTTGGTTACAGACACCAAAAATAAAATCACCACAATTCAATAGCTAGGTCACAGACAAAAAAAAAAAACCACCATCGCCGTTGACCCTGCCACAACAATAACAAAAACCAACAACCACCACACGGATCACCATCCCCACTACACGAATGTCACCACAGATCGGAGAATGAAGAAAAACCCGAAACCACACAAATCGCCGGACCCAATAGTAGACAACACTCACACACTAAAATCAACACACAACAGACAACCTATACTAAAATCAACACCCAAAATGCGTGAACTCCTACACATTCAGGGCAGCCAATGCGGCTATTAGACCGGAGCGAAGTTCTAGGAGGTGGTTTGCGCCGAGCATGTAATCGAATCCATCGGTGACTTGGATCTGCAGCTGGAGAGGGGAGTGGAGGTGGTTTGTGCAGCACGCGACGCTGCTACAGCGTCGTCACAGAGGCGCTGCTGCCGTTCGGCAACGTCGCGGCACTGCCGAACGGCAGCAGCGCCTTTGCAATGCTGCTGCAAATGAGGGGCTGCCGAACGGAGGGACGTTGTTGCGGAGGAGGGGCTATTGAACGGAGAGGAGAGCCGGAGGAAAGAAGCTGCTGCAAGGGAGGGGAGAGCCGGAGGAAAGACGCTGCTGCAAGGGAGGGGAGAGCATGAGGAGTGAGTGGGCTGCAGCGATGGAGGGGAGTGAGAGCCGGAGGAGGGAGGGGGAGGCGGACGGAGAGAATGGAGAGATAGTGGAGAGAAATAGTGAGATTTTATTTAGGGTTTAGGGGGTAGAAAAATAGATGGTTGGGTGGGTATATAGATTAATTTAATTTAAAATATTATTATTAATATTAATTGCAAAATTAAAACCTGATTTTTGATTAAATAAAGTTAAAACCTGATTTTAAAAAATGTCAAACATAACGCCTGGTTTTATGTAATTATCCCTAAAATATTTTCTTTTTTAGGCTTGCAAATTGAATTTATAGTGAACAATGATTAGATTTGAATGTAGAACCTTCACATACTCTAATAATGTTTAAACAGGTATAATTTTTTTCGAGCAAATTTGTGTTGCTACACTTTCTTGTTGGCTTAAGATTGTGACAATCCATATCAATGACAATGGCTAAAGATGCTTGTGGATTTGCAATGAAGATCTCATGTATCCGCGGTTCAATAATTTGTTGCAATTTTTTAGGATCATTAAAAAAGGGATGGGACTTGATTGTAGAAAACTAGGTTGTGCATGTTTTACGAGGTAGACAAGTGGAACTATTTGAAAGGAGACTATAGTAGATAGTACACAACTCGAGGGCACACTCGTGACGAGGTGGATGACTTCTCCATTTTTATTTTATTATTTCACATAGTTGTGTTATGATATTTTTAGGAGTTAGGGGCTTAAGTTACAATTTCATTGAACTTAAGGTTGTCTATATGTTTTCCTTTTTCTTGAACCAAGACTGGGTATTCATTCTACTCTGATTTGCTTAGATAGTCAGAAAATAAATTGAGAACTTTCTCTATATATTCCCTGAATCCTCAACATTCAATCGAATTGATGAGTTTTTGATAATACTAATCATCCCCTGCATAATTTAACTGTATCGAAATCTGTCACGAAATGAGATATGAATTGAATCTTTCTGAGAGATAATTTGTCACAAATCTGTTGTAAAATTTTGTGACCGATCTGTGACAAATATATTCCATTGTTGGTGACTTAATTAATTAGTGGGCTCAAGAACATCTCAACATATTTTCTACAAAATATTTGTCACATATCCATCACAACCATCCATTTATTTATTGATATGAGAGAGAGAGTATTTTAACAAATTTTGTAGGATTCGAGATATAAAAATCCAACTCAAATTTGTAGGGGAAGAAAACGTATCTGGAAAAATTATTAATTGCCACTAAAGCATTGAAATTTCATCAGAATATTGCGATGAATAAGTAGGGCATTGACGATAAAAATATCCATTTCATTTCTACAAACGGATATAAATTTTTAATAGTTAATCTGCATCCATTGGAGGTGCATCCGTCGGAGGTGGATGGGGTTATACTGGAGCAAGGACCGGATTGGGTTTCGGGTGAGCATAGTCTTGAAATGGAATGTTCTTCATCTTTATGCTTTCATATTTAGTTCTTTCAGCATCTGCCAATTCAACTCTTCGAATGTCCTTCACAAATCAAAAGATTCAAATTTCAACTAATAATTGGATTCTGTTTGTAATCCATTAATTTTTCTGCTAATTTACAATCAGGTTAATAAAGCTACACAAATAATTAAAAAGAGAGAGAGAACCTGAGAGAGTTTTTCGGTGGCTACTTCTTTTTCTTCATTTGAAACAAAGCTTCCTAAAACCAGAAAATGGAATACGTGATAATGCTGATGTGGCACATGTAAATCAGAAGAACAAAACTTTGCACTTACTTGAGATCGGAAATGCAGTAGTAGAAAGAATATGAGTGTAAACTGAAAGAAACACGAAAATTGTCAGATAAACTTTTTTAGGCTATTACCCGAACTCTCAAATTATCCTAGAACTTACGGAAAAAACAATATAATAAAAAGATATATGTAAACCGGGCAGGGGATTGCACCGCTCTGCCTTATTAGGAATGGATAAACTTTCCCAAATATCACAATGATTAAGTTTGTAAGATGCAGTAATTTTTATTTAACTCCAAGGAAAAGGTAGCCTTGTATGTGTTCTTAAAAGAATGAACAGAGTAGTAGTTGCAGTGTTAGGTAGAATCATTTCTACTTTTGTTGCAGGATTTGTAGAATTTAATCATATTATTTGTTGACCCTGTTTTTGGTAACACCAACGTGGACAACATGTTTTGGGCCTACGTATGATAACTCAAAGCAAATTTCGAGGCATTTTGACCGGAGAACCGGACGGAGAAGGGGAGCGCGTGAACGCAAGAGATACTTTACGGTACGAGACAAAAAATATTCGAGGACCGGCGATAGTAACTAAGATGAGTGTATTAACAAACAATCACCAACACAGTGTTAAACTAACAAATGTAGAACAAACAAGATGGTGTCCTGAGAGTATTTTTCTTAAATGTATTCTTGTATATTGGAATCAATATTCAAAAGATCATCATTTACAATTTATAAAGACCACATATTTATAGAGTTTTGACCGACGTAGTGATCGTTGGATCAGAACCACATAACTCTATCTCCTTGATTGAAGGCTCACATCACTAAGTTTATCATACATTAAATACATTGACAATGGGTTAGCCGTCCTACACATTAGCTTCAGCTTTCGTTTGACTTCTTTGCACTTGACCAATTGGGTCTTTGTTGACTTTTCTTTCCATGAGAGTGCGACATGGCACTTTAACTGGAGCCTCGGTGGCAAGGCATAACATTATTCTTGCATTATTGTCGATGAAGACATAGTAAATCGCTCTGGCTTTGAACTAGGTGTCATTATTGTCAGAAAAAAATGGCTTTCCTAAGCTAATTTTAACACAATTTTGAGTAGGACTCATTGATTCATTCTAGAAGATCACGTTGATTTGTGTTCTCCTTAGTAAGAACATTGAAATCATATATTTATGGAAAAATCTTTATGTACATAATTTTTACCAAAAGTTTTACCTAATCGCCAAGTGGCGGCCCCCTATTGGGGGGTGCCTATGGTAGATGATTTGGTATATGTAGCATTACTCTATATTTATTTGTTAAAATTGATGCTTGGATGAACAAGAAATTGAAGTTCAAAATGTATTAATTGAAATTGGGTGTTGAAGGGAAAAGAATTAAAGTTTTTTTAAACAGTTGAAACTCCAATAGTTATTGTCATTATATTATGAAGTTAATGGTATGTTTATAGATGGAATTAACACGACATTCATTGGGCTAAGCCTATATTAGATCTCGATTTTCCATAATGAGAGGATCAGATGTGCCGTTAATCCCTATGATCCAAATGATCCAACAGGCTGTCTATACAAGATGGAGGCCAGCATTGACTATTGAGGTCCTAAACACCATAATCCCTGTGATCCAAATGATCCAACAGGCTGTCCATATACGATAGAGGCCAGCATTGACTATTGAGGTCCTAAACACCATAATCCCTGTGATCCAAATGATCCAACAGGCTGTCCATACAAGATGGAGGCTAGCATTGACTATTCAGGTCCTAAACACCATAATCCCTGTGATCCAAATGATCCAACAGGCTATCCATACAAGATCATCAGGGGAGAGAATTAAAACAAAATCATTGTGAAAGTTAATTCTATTTATTTCCATTTCATTAACAAAGGATAAATCTATGTATTATGTCTATTGACAACATTGACATGTGAATGAGATATCGCCTAAAAAAAATTGGCTTTAAATTTGCATGGCTTTGTTCTTAAATTATTTTAAGTATTGAATAATTATGTCGACAAAGATATAGTTGATCACTACAACAAAAGTAGTTTTTTAAGGCATTCATTTATGACGTGCATCTACGGCGTGCCGTAAAAATAGTTTAATTACGGCATGAGATATATGTATGCCGTTAAAAATCAATTACCTACACTATTTATGGCGTTCGTTATGTGCGCGCCGTAAATTGTAAAAAAATTGACTTTTAACGACGTGCAAATGAACGTCGTAAATGCAGACGTTTTATTACCAAGCTCAAAATAGATTAATTACGGCATGCGATAATGTATGCCGTTAAAAATCAATTATCTACACTATTTACGACGTTGGTTGTTTGGACGACGTAAAAAATATGACTTTTTAGGGCGTGCAAATGAACTCTGTAAATGCGGACGTTTTATTTTCCTTTCCTTTCTCACGCTCATTACAACACGAGGCGCAGTTCTTCTCCTTCCTTCGATCTCTTCATGCCCTGTCCGCCAATGAACGTCGTGCTCTCCCAAATTACTACCCTTCGATCAGCCAGCAACCGTTCAATCACCCATCAACCATGAACCCACTAACCTAACGACCAAAGTCAGCACATGGATAGCTTCTAGGTATCGTTTATCGATCTTTTAAGGCATTTTTTATTTACTATCAATTTGCAGGGAAATAATGTCAAATTGTAATTTGGGTTATTGGTAAAACTAGGTTTCAAATTGGATTTAAATTTAGTTCAATTTCAATTTAAATTTCAGTAAAATTTGAGTTGAAATTTAGGCTGTATGCTGCAAAATTAAGTTATTTTGCGCTATTTCAATGGACTTTCGAATATAAAACTTTTATCAAATATAAAATGTGTTAAACTTACGAAAAGTTTGAGGATAAGAATGACATGAAAAAACGTTAGAGACATAAGTATTCTAATAAACAAAGACTAAGAACCTTATCGTGTAAGAAATAAAAATGAAAAATTGCAAACTTTTTCAATTTTTGCAGACATTACCTAACCTTCAATTCGTGCCAGCAAAGGACCCTAACCTTTCAGAAATATGCATATGGAGTCCAAATGGATGAAAACCACCCAGTTGACCGTTACTTGACCAAAAAATTTGATTTTGACCAAATTTGGTAAGGGCATTTATGTTAATCACAGATTAAACCTTTTAAAAATCAAATTAAGCTAAAAAAATAAAAAAGAAAAGAAAAGAAATAAAATTAAAAAATCATCTCCTTCCGCATCTTACCCACCCCTACTCCACCCATCCCCAAAACGTAGAAAACACAAGCCCACCCTTTGAACTGTTATTGTTGACCACTACCTGTTATTTCTTCATTTCACAAATAATTTGTTGGATTGTCGGTTGATTATGATGTATCTCAGCATGTTTCGAATCTGATCCAATCTCAATTTTATGTTGATTATTATGAACAGGGCCTCGTCGGAATCGGGCGTTGATATTGAGATATACTGGGAATGATTTTGGTGGGTGCAGATACCTAATGGGGTTCGTATATTTTGCTGAAGTAAATTTTATTTTAAATTTGGTAGTTACCATCCTCTGTGTTTGTTTTGCACATACATCAGCTGGTCTCGAGATTCCAGAAATTAAAGCTTATCTGAATGGAGTTGATACCCCCAATATGTTTGTTGCAACGACATTAATGGTTAATGTGCGTCATTTTTCTTAAATGAAGAAATGGATACAAAATGGAGAAGGATTTAGGGGGCTTGTTTGGAGTTTTGTTGGTGGGGTGGTGGTTGCGGTATGGTATAGGTTGATGAGATGATGGATTTCGAGATTTTGTAGTGGTGGAGGAGGTTAATACAGGCAGTGGTTTGTTGGAGGTGGCGACGGCGATGGGCCGTGGGTATGATTGGTTTTTAGTGGGTGGGATGGGGAAGAGGAAGACGTCTTCTTCCTTATCCTTTTTTTTTTTCAATTTTTGATGTAATATTTTAATTGTTTATAATTAGGAAATATAAAGTTATATTTTTGCCCCTTTAAAAATAGTTAAAATATGGTCAAAATAATTTTTTTGTCAACTAACGGAAAAGTGGATAGATTTCATCCATTTGGACTCCAGATGTGTATTTTTGAAAGGTTAGGGACCTTCCCAGGCCCAAATTGAAGATTAGGGTAAAGTCTGCGAAAATAAAAAAGGTTAGGGACCGTTGTTACAATTTTCTCAAATAAAAATTGTGGCTTGAATATAATTACCCTTTTAAAATTCTTCTATATTTAAGTGTCTCCAATTGAGATTTTAACATAATTTAATGAAACTCATTAAACTTTAGGTGTTCCCAAACGAGATTTTAATGCATTTCAACGAATTCTTTTAAAACTTAAGCGTCCTCAATAAACATGGTGAATTTATAAGCATTTCATTAATAGAGGAATTTTTAAAGATTTGGATAGAATTCGAGCTTAAAATTACATATAGCAAAATCATTTGAAATTTTACCATTTGTAATGATGTTCCGATGGTATTGTGAAAATCTATTCAAATTTACGAAATTCATTATAATTTATAATCTTTTAAAATTCATCAAAATCTTAGTTGAGGCTTTCCCATAAATATTGTTCTCAATCTATTGTAAAACGCCGTTATTGTAAAGGTTTAATAAATCTGTTGAACCAATGTCCGAGATACTAGAAATTTTGTGAGGATTTTGTTGGTTGTTTAATTAGGATTTGACTTTATCAATTTAAATAGAAAGAAATTAATTACCAAGACTAAATATGTATAATCACCAATTAATTCGTTCTTCTCCTCAATTAATGCACTACATCTTAGCTTTATATAATCACTAATCCTTGTGCATTGTCAACTATATTCACGTTAATTTCTATTGAAATTGACCAACAATCTCAACATGGCAATGAAGGTTTATCTTACGCTTTTCGTGTATCTTTTGATTTACGTGCGTATTCTCTCGTCTACTGCAGTTCCGTTATCAAGGGGTAAATTATATTTTTCAATGCAGAACTTTGTCTTTATTTCCTATTATCATTTTAACATCAGCTATATCTTGTATAGTGGCATAAAATATGAAATTTAACCTTTTTTTTTTTTTGCCGATTTAGGACAGAGCTTTGTTTCAAATAAAGAGGAAGAAATACCCAACAAAAAACTCTTTCAGGTTTTCTCTCAGTTTTTGTTGTTGTTGTTGTTTTGATTGTTATTATTATTTTATTTTGTTATTGTTGTTATTACGACTACTACTACATTCGTTGTATTTTCAGTTGAAACTTGAGTTTAATTTTGGGTAATTTTTGAAGGGCATGAGAAGTGTTGAAGTGACAGATCCTAAAGGAAATACGAAAGAAAGCCTAAAGATGGAAGACAACATTGACTATTCAGGTCCTAAACACCATGATCCCTGTGATCCAAATGATCCAACAGGCTGTCCACACAAGATGGAGGCCAGCATTGACTATTCAGGTCCTAAACACCATGATCCCTGTGATCCAAATGATCCAACAGGCTGTCCATATACGATGGAGGCCAACATTGACTATTCAGGTCCTAAACACCATAATCCATGTGATCCAAATGATCCAACAGGCTGTCCATACAAGATGGAGGCCAGCATTGACTATTCAGGTCCTAAACACCATAATCCCTGTGATCCAAATGATCCAACAGGTTGTCCATATACGATGGAGGCCAGCATTGACTATTCAGGTCCTAAACACCATAATCCATGTGATCCAAATGATCCAACAGGCTGTCCATACAAGATCATCATGGGAGAGAATTAAAAAAAAATCATTGTGAAAATTATTTCTATTTATTTCCATGTCATTAACAAAGGATAAATCTATGTATTATGTCTATTGACAACATTGACATGTGAATGAGATATCGCCTAAAAAAAATTGGCTTTAAATTTGCGTGGCTTTGTTCTTAAATTATTTTAAGTATTGAATAATTATGTCGACAAAGATATAGTTGACGTGGTTCAATATATGTAGAGAAAATAAATGTCTTACAATTAAATATAGCTTTCTCATTTCTAAAAATTTTAAATGTATCACACATTTGATGAAAGTGTGTTACAAAGCAGGTTAATGGTAAAATTTAAATAAATAAACTTATTTTATCTATAATATATTAAGTTTTAGATTATGTAATTCAAAAGGCAAATATCTACAAAAAATAAAAAATAAAAAAAACACCTTCAGTTTTATCTCCCTATAGGTCTATGATAATTATAAAGACCTTTCATCTATTTTTAAATTTTCAGAAACTTCCTTGGAGTTTACTTTTGGAATTCACTCCTGTTAACATTCATTTTACCATTCTATACTACTTTGAAATTTTTATTTATTATATTTAAATTATATTTTTTCTTATTATTTATTTAGATACACTTTTTCATACTTTTGTTTTGATTTAATAATTTATTGTGTTTAGTCCTTTATTTGATTCAATTTTTCCAAACATATAAAATTCTGCTAATAATTGAATAATCGATTTATTTTAGTGATTTAGGTAACTTTTTGATGTTTTTCTATTTAAATTTATAAAGGGAGTTTTTTCGATGTCGTGAGTAGACATGTGACTAAAAATGGAAAGATGGGGTTTAAATGAGAAGAACAGAGGTTGCTCAAAACTTAGACCCGACATTACAATTTAGTCCAATTTGATTTGCTTAGAAACATATTATTCAAATTGTAAATAGTGTGACAATTTAAATCATTGTTAAACTATATTTTAGCCAAGGTTATTTATGTAATTGTATTACTCCTTATGCATAGAATAGGCGTGAGCTGGTACCCGGTTTGTATATATACGTGTGCTGTATCTGTTTGGAATTAATTCAACTAATTCATTCAACTAATTTTCCCGCCAGTTTTCTCTTCTTCATCATTCAAATTCTCTGCAACTTTTCATGGTATCAGAGCAGGACAATTGAAGTTTCCATAGAATGGCGGATGATTCTAGTGTTGCTGCTTCTAGTGTTGCTGCAGATCTACAAAGTCATTGTGAACGGAAGAATTCTTCTAGTGATTTATCCACATGTGAAATGGCTACGGGAGACGCCAATTCACTTCTCGGCAGATTAGTTACTGATCCTGCTAGTCCCTACTATCTTCACTATGGAGATAACACAGGTATGCAGATCATCTCTGTAGTTCTCACTGAAGACAACTACACGACGTGGAGTCGAGCTGTGGTTATTGCACTTAGTGTCAAAAATAAGGAAGGCTTCATTGATGGAACAATCAATAAGCCTCACAAAGATGATCCCCTGATCAGTGCTTGGAGAAGATGTAACCACGTTGTCTCTTCCTGGATTATAAATTCTATTCCTAAAGAACTCTATCCTAGCATGATGCACAAAGATTCTGCAAGGGAAATCTGGATAGAGCTTCGAGACAGGTACAGCCAAAGTAATAGTACACGAATCTATAAACTGAAGAAGCAGATCTCTTCTATTTCACAAGAAAATAGTTCGGTCAGTTCCTATTTTAATAGGTTCAAAGGCCTTTGGGAAGAATCGGATAATTACAGGCCTGATATTAATGGCAATTTTTACAAACATGAGGATCAAGTCATGCAGTTTTTGATGGGACTAGATGATTAGTGTAATGCCCCTTTTCTTTTAGACACCCAGTTTCTAGAACTAACCTATGACTTGGAACTTTTACCTCGTTTTTGTCTCATGGGTCTAATCCAATCCACACAACATAATTTTCACACATGTAATCTATACTTGTCTCAATGTTCCCTTGTAACAGTTAAATCATCTCCAAATTCCTAAAATGTGATTTTTTAAATAGTGCAATAGAAGTTTTCGGGGTTCACCTATCATGTTCAACTCTACTATGATTTATTCACCTCATCCTTAGCTTAGCATGCCAAACACAAGTATTGTGCGCAAAGATGTCAAAGTTCTACATAGATAAGTATAGATTAATCTGATATGCACAATCCCCACGTATTCATAGTTAAACTGAATCCAGTATTCTCATCATTGCCGGCAAGGCCATTAAACCCCACACAAGCACACAAGTAAATACGTAAATACTGAAGAATTTTTTTTTGTTTTTTTTAACAAACAAACACACAACAAATGATGAAAATAGAGACGAACAACAAACACACAAAATAGAGATGACACCCCCAAACTTATAAAACATGTGGCCCTCAATGTGGGATGACCGTAAATAAACGAAGACAAAAGAGATAGAAGATGTAGAAGGAAAACAATACATGCAAGATAAAGAAGGAAAACGGGGTACAAACGACTCCCCTGATCAGCACGGAGGTGGCGGATGGAAATCGGTATGGTATCATGAACAGCAGATGGTGGTGGTAAACGAGCGAGCAATTGTCTCATCAACTCGGTCTGCTGGGCTAAGCTCTGTGCGCATGTCTCGAACATCAGTCTGAATACGTCCCAATCAATCCCATGATTCATCGGCCCGTAGCCGAATCCCATCAACTCTAGCCATATAGTTATTTAATCTCCCATTCATTATTTCCACCTCTCGTTCGGTAGCCAAGAATTCCCTACTAGCAGTGTGGGCTAGGTTGTGGGTGGCACGCATATCATCATGCAAAGTCTGGATAGTGTCACCCACTGCACCCGCTGTCTATCCCAAGCCCTCAATGTCCCTACTTGTGCTAGTCATCATGGCAAACATCTGACGAAGCAGCTGTGTGTCGACCTCTAATGGATCATGTGGTGGTGGTGCCTTTGGCATCTCGGCATCCTTTGCGTCGTGCTCATGGACAGCCTGCTGTGTCTTAAACGCTCTCTCTCTCCTATTTCTCCCGATACCTACCCGAGCACTGTCTTGAGCATCTAGAGTGGTCTGTTTAATGAAAGGGCATGGCTTCTTTGGAAGCTCTCCTGACGGGAGAGAAACGATTGCTCGTAGGCAAATACCACTAATGAGACTCGGAAAAATCAATGAGTGATGTCGTTCCCCTCCAACTCCTTGAGAAATGACTTGATTATAAATGAATGTAGCCAAATTAATCTTCTGTCCTCTCACCAAATGATAGATCAAGCCGGCAGTAGGATCAGTGAAGGTAGTCCGATGGGAGGTGGGCTCAATATTATAGCAAATGAACAACCACAAGACGGTGATTGACGGAGTGAGCTCAATTTGATGCCATACCGAAGTCTGTAAAGGCCATGTATTTGCTCGTCCCAAAAGAACCTCAGCGACGGTAGGCAAATGAAAGTTACCAGGCATTGGAGTGATGTCATCCCATGTGAGCTCATAATAGTCTTGAATAACTTCTGGAGTAAACAAAATCCACTGATCCCTTACCCACGTTTGATGTTCATGCTCAGTCTCGGGAGTGTTGATATTGGCATTGAAATTTGCGAAGAATTCACGGACCAAACCTTCATATATCGGATGAGGTCAAGCAATGACTTTACCCCAACCACAATTATGGACCAAGGTAGTGAGCTCAAATTCGAGAAAGTTCTCCAAATGGACAGGTCGTTTAGGCAGAAGGACCCAGTAGCTGATGACCTCTGAGTATTGGTGCGGGCCACTGGATCCAAGAAACGACGAATGCCCATTTTCGGTGCCAGGGTACGTGTCGTGCCCTAGGTGCTAGCCACCTTGTCCTTGCCTTTAGATGTTTGTTTTGGCAGCATCCTACAAAAAAGAGAAATAAGGTATGTGAGGCATAGAGTACACAAGTATAGAGTCAAATATAAGTGAAAACAAGGCGGAAGGACCAAAATATGTGTACCAAAAGTGAAAGATAAGTCAAGTGTGAAGACTATGGACAATGTGTATGTATTCAAGTTAATGCATTAAGTACGAGGTAAAGTGGTCAAGTGCAATGAGCAGGATGAGAGAAATATGGCCAAGGTAGGAGAATGCAATGAACAAAGTGAAAGAAAACCAAAACCACATTGAATGATGCAAGTAACCCCATTAAAATCATGTTCAATTAGGTGTGTTTGCCCTTTGACACCGGTATGAAAAATTGATATTTTCCCGAGCAACCTCTAGGCATATGAAAGAGCAGGGTCTAGTCTACCACATATCAAAAACTCATAGCAAACGGACGTCAATACGAACAAGACATCAGGGGGTGAATCAAGTAATATGAGGTGTCGTGTGCCTAACCGTGTCATGTCAATGTGCACTCATGTGGGAATGGTGGCAAATAATGAAGTGAGACAAGACATTGCATACAAAAACAATGGGATGATGCATGAGAAAGGACGCAAGCGAGAAAGGAACAACAAATTCCACAATGACATTCACGCAAGCAAGTCATCAAACACATGGCATACATTTCGTTTTTTATGACAATGGTACATCAAGGGAGTGTGAGACAAACCAAAAAAAATGCACCAAGGCACTACTTCACACAAAACCATCAACTACCTACTCCATTCCTCCTCAATCAAAGAGGCAATCGAAATAAATGAGACCTAAGGGAGAAGGAAAGAGGAACACGAGGGCACAGACGAGGGAAAACTTACCTTTGGTTCGATGTGGTGATGGAGATGAGGGTCAAGAAAGTGTTGTGGGTGGTGTCGTATGTGGCGAGTTGCCTTGAGTGGTGGCGTAAGTGGTGATGGAGAGGGAGAGTTGGGTGTGTTGAGGGCTGTAGAGGGAAAGTGGGGAGTGTGAAGTGGGGAGTGTGTTTCTAAAAAAACTCAATGAACGAGGAATTGAAAGAAAGAAGCGAAAATTGGTGAAAATAGCAAAATTCAAAGTTTGAGGATCAATTGCAAATATTCAATAGTTGATTCGGACCACAAGATGATACTTTGAAGATTCTTAGAAGACAATTGGATGGAATTAGAACTAAAAAAGGAATGGAATATAATCAAAATCAATTTCCAATCGCACAAGTTATATTCTAGATTTTTAGTCAAAGATTGAAACCGATTTGTGGCATAATAAACGTCTGAATTGAAAAAAATTATATTTCCATAAAAGTTATAGCCATTTGAGTTATCTTTCCAACACACTTTGAATTGCATCAATCGGATATCATGAGAGAAAGTTATGGCCAAAATAGTGACTATTGCGCAGAGATACAAAATTCGAGCGCGAACGGAACTTTCCTCATTCGATTGAAACTTTTTTGGAAGTCAATTTGGACGTGATTTTTAACCCATTTTCGACTGTTACAAATACAAAACAGCAAAATACATATTCGAGGACCTTTCATATACACATTATACTCCAATATTTATCAATTATTATCATGAAATGAGGAAAATTCATAGTTTTTATGAGATGATTGAAGGAGACCTAGAGGACAAAATTTTCAAGATTGGAGAGCGTAGAACGAGGCAAAAAACACAAAATTCACCCGGCATGAAGATCCAAATTCATAATTAATTGGGTGATGTCGTTTCTTGATTCTTTTTCATGTTTTCTTCTTTATTCTATATTAGGCTATGTTAATCAGTGCTAGGTGAACAATGAACCTCATAATTTGATATTTTGATCTTTAGTTTTATATATTTGACTCAAAACACGTTTTTCAATTATAGAATGATTTATATGAATTAATTGCATCCATAATTATAGTGCATGACAATTACATGAGTTTAGTGATTTGTTTCATACATTTGAGAGAATGGAAATAAATTCGACTTATATAAATCATCATAAGGTCCGATAGGGGATAGAAATATACCGTTATGCCTTATGTGAATCTCTAAGTGTTCATAAAATCGCATACATTCTTGTACATTCGCATCCGTCATAGAGATATAGTCGGGGTCTGCGATGGCAAATCCAACATTACTCGAGAGATTGTTGGATAGGATATGAACATTGATTCGTTATAATTGGATTCGTGTTGTCAAATTATAAAACTAGAGTTAGAAATAATTATTATCTGGGGATTCGAGATTCTATTACGTCCTTCATTCATAAATTACATAAAATTTGTATTCAACCATGAATTGCATTTAGGGCATGTTTGATTTGGAGGATTTTCCATGGAAATTGGAAATAAAATTTCATCTTCCCCAAAAAGTGTTGTTTGATAACCATAATTTTCCATGGAAATCGTTTTCTTGGTTTGACTCACACAGTTATCATTTCCTTGGTTTTTCAGGTTACTTTTTCTTTTCTTTTTTATTTATTTATTTATTTATTATTATTATTATTATGCAATGAAAACAAATTCTACGGACAATTGTAAAAAAAATCTCTTTAATGGACAATTTTCATGAAAAATAAAGTCAAACGAACACTGAAAGATCCAAAATTTCAACATTTTCTAGGTGGAAAATTATACAAATCAAACACAATTAATTGATAATTCCCAATAAATCAATTCTAGGCAATTCAATTCCTTAGAATTCATTTTCTTTCCTCTCAAATTTCACTCTTGTAATCAAATGGACCCTTAATTTATTAATTCATACTTGCATCATAGTAGATTTAATTCTAGTTAATATTATCATTTCGGTTAAGGTCTTAGTAAATAGAAATCAAATTAAATAAATCTCTGTGGAAACGATACTCGGACTCAAAAAGTCCACTTTATTACTTGTCAACGATCGTACACTTGCGGAAATTCACATTCGAAATATGTTTCCGCGTGACAACTATCGATGATCCCATCAAAACTTTGTTACATTTTATTTATTAAACAACTATGTTTAACTTGATAATTTATTTAGCATCTTTAATACCTTGACGGTTTATGATTTTCTTAGATTTCGCAACCCCACAACATTACGCATGATCTTTGTTGATATAATTATTCAATACTTAATATAATTTTACGACAAAGTTATGCTAATTTAAAAGCCAACTTGTTCATATATAGATTTCCCTTGCTGATCATTTATGGGCGGCTGGTGGAACATTTGGATCTTTGGAACCATGGTCTCTAGGGCCCGAATAGTCCACGCTGATCTCCATCTTTGCGCCTTCTTTCTTATTTCCTTCAGGATTCGCCACTTCAACTCTTTTCATGCCCTTCACAAATTACCCAGAATTATATTCAAATTTCAACTGAAAATACTATAATAATTCGTTTGATTGCAAATGTGGAAAATGGGTGGAAAAAAAATGTTTTACAGGGAAAAGATTTTCGTAAATATAATCAAAAGGTTCAAAGTTCAAGTAACATTATATAGGATTCTCTATGTGATCTGTTAATAATTTGTCTATAAATGAACAAGAAAAGTGATAACCTGAGAGAATTTGTTGGTGGCAACTTCTATTTCTTGATCGCTTGAAATAAAACTTCCTAAAATGAAATAATAATAATAATAAATAAGGGGGGAATGCAAGACAAATTAATAAAATATTTCATAGTTAGACGTTTGTGATAAGTTGATAAAACGTAAGATAAGGGGATATCTTCTTTCTCAAAAGCCCAAGTAATCATTTGCACTTACTCGACAATTGAAGAGCAGTAGTCGGAAGAATATGAGGGTAAACTAGAAGATACAGGAAAATATTAAAATAAACGTTCATCGCCATGTAAATGCACAAAATCTCAATAAAATAAGCTTGAAAGCAGAGAAGATGGGTGATTCAACCCACTAGGTATTAGTTATTTTATAGTGCTAAAACGTAGTGTATTAATTTGGGAAGGAGCAAGAAAAAATGTGTTTGTACTCTTCAAGTCAACCGTCATTTAATTCGATCATTAAAGTACCCTCTGGAGCAAAAAAAATCTAACCAATTTTATTGTACATATACGGCCAGTGCATTAAAACATGTTTAGCTTCGGTTTAGTTTGGATAAAAATCAAAGTTTTAGTAGTTTTGATAAAAGTTGATAAAATATGTGCTTAAAAAATTGATAAAAGTTACGAGTCTCATGAACTATGGTTGAAAATGAGTTTGAAAAAAAAATTACAAAATGAAGGAATGGCATACTGGACTATAACGTAGCAATGAACTCAAGAAAGTTTGAGGCATTAACCTTCTATGGACATACTAGCTTGAACATGGACCAAATGAAAACATGACACGACATGTGGAAAATGTGTTATTTTTTATAAATTAAGGCACGAAACGTTGTGGAATGCATTGTCTAAAAAAATATAAAGCAAATTACATACAGAGACCTCCCCTTTATTTTCTAAATCTTCATAAATCGCAATTATATTTATTCTACAATTCAAAAATTTGTAGCTCTACATGTTAATTATTTGTCATCATATTTGCAAAAAAAAGAAAAATCAAATTTTATTAACTTTTAATATTAAATCCTATCTAAATCAAAACAAAAGTATGAAAAATTGTATCTAAATAAATAATAAGAAAAATGTAATTTAAATATGATAGACAACCATTTCAAAGTAGTATAGAATGGTAAAATGAATGTTAACAAAGGTGAATTTGTTACCAAAAGTAAACTCCAAGGAAGTTTTTAAAATTTTTAAAATAGTTGAAAGGTCACTATAAGGATTAATAGCAGAATACCCCTAAAAAGGTTTTCACGTGCGATATACCCTCCTACCTATTGAAAATCGTTTGTCAAGAGTTGTTAGATTTGTCGTTAAATCCCAGTAAAAGGAGGAAAATGGATAAATTAAAAAAAGGCAAATACGTCATTTCTTATTTCACTCTTTAATAAAATGCACCCAAAACCGTCATTTCAGTGCATATTTAACCATCTTGTGTTGGAAATTGGTTTAGAGGCTTGAAGATTTGGTTAAGCATCAAAACCAAAAATTTGGAAAAAAAATGACTTTCGTGTAAATTTCGTCCAAATATTTGGACTTGATCGGATGGTCAAATTACAAATGTAAATAGACCAACTTGTTATACTCGTCAAGTAGATCGTCATGGTATATTTAAAATCTAAAAATCAATTCTAGATGAATGAGAAATTGTAATCCAAAGTTGGAAAGAAAATAAAGGAAGCTGCTAGGAAAATTGATTAAGGATGTTGTTAGCTTATCATTAGGCTGTCACTCGAGCGATAGGCTAACAACAAAGTCACTGTTTTTATTGCTCGAGCGAGGCGATGGTAATAGGCTAACGACAATGAATGGTGCGATCTTTGACAAGAGTTGCTAAAGTTTCAGGCACGACACTTCATTCACAACCTCTCATCCTCTATATATAGGACTCTTTGGACTTCCCTTTTGAATCACATACCATATTTGCATTAAGCATTGCATAAAAACTCTTGCAAATCACTTCCAAATTCATTCAAAATCATATTCTTCTTTGTAGAGAGAAACTCAGTCAAAAGTTCACCGTAACTTGTGGTTTGAAGTGTTTCTACCACAAGTTGAATCCGTTATATCTTGGGACACAAGTGCCGTGAACCGTGAGCATCGTTGTAGGGCAATTTTGTCTTAATGAAAGAGTAAAAATCACTTGCCTCAAATTGTTCTTTTTCTTATAGTTCTTTATTTATTGGCTGCCCTTTATTTTTATTCGTAGTTTTCATACTACATTTTCAATCACCTTATTATGTAGTCTAGTCATGCTCCTGCGGATTAAACTTAGCTTTTTGTTTGTTCGATATACAACAACCCTTTCACCCGTACTTATATTTAGCCCACATCACCAACAACCTTAAGACAGAACTTTGTGTGTCTTGTAGTTGTTGTTATCTTTCTCTTCATCTTTTGGAATGCACATTCATGTGATATTCCTTTCTTTTGATTTATTTGCTTTGAACTTCTGTTTGTGGAACAAAAATGGCCACCATTGAGGCTACTTCGAGTCAAAATGGCTCAAACAATGTGAATTTGTCATTGGCTATACCATTTCAAATATTGCAATCTGCATGGGGAAAAACCTGAAAAGTTTGGAGATGTGGACTTCAAGAGATGGCAACAAGAGATGTTGTTTTATCTTACTACTCTAAACTTGACAAAGTTTTTGAAGGAAACTGCATCGATAGTACAAGGAGACAATAATCGTGAATCGATTATTGCTTTTGGGGGTGGGCAAAACCCGATTGAACCCGCTCAACCCGAACCAAACCGACCGGGTTGGGTTGTTTTTTTGTTGTTTTCACACGGGTTGGGTTGATTAGTTGTGTATGCGGGTTGGGTTATGGGTTAACTCATAAAAATCTAATAAACACGCCGGGTTATGGGTTGACTCATAAAAAATCGAATAAAAACGCCCAACCCTACCCACCTACTTTAAAAAAATAAATAAAAAGAAAAAGAATAAAACACCTAAAAAGTAAAAAGAACCTAAAAAATATGAGTAGAAAGCGTAACTGTAAAGTATATGCATTTTAGAGGAGGAGATTACTATCTTTCCCACAATAAATGTAGTATAAGTTTTTCATGTTATGTTAAATGCACTTTGTTCTTTGTAAGCTCCGCTAATGAGGATTGAATAAAATAATATATAATTTTATTTATTTATTTATTTACTTACTATTTAATCTTTTTTATCCGAATTTAGTATAATAGAAAATTGGATAACTTTAATTTTTGTTGACAAATCGTAAAAAACTGACCAACCCAACCCAACCCGACCGATACTTGATTAGGTTAGGTTGGGTTGGGTTAAATTTTGATCAAACCGATCACGTTAGGTTGAGTTTGGGTTGAAACAAAAATCGACCCAACCCAACCCAGGCACACCCCTAATTGCTTTGGATGCATGGAAATACTTGGACTTTCTGTGCAAAAATTATATCATAAACGGATTGGACAACACACTATATGAAGTGTATAGTTCGAAGAACTCGGTCGAGGAACTGTGAGATTCTTTGGAGAAGAAATTAATGCATAAGTTAAAGTCGGCTCTTGGTAAAGGCGAATAAAAGCACGCACAATCTAAAAGTTTTGCTTGAACAATCAATAAATCTTGTCGAGGCCAACCTTGTACAACATGAAAATGTTTCAAATTATGTAATTCTAAGGCTTAAGCAAGATTAAAGTTTAACATATCGTGCCATGAAACCTAGGAATCATGTTGTCCTTCACTTCAATTCTGTGTGTTAAGAGACTTATTCAATCTCATAGTTTGGGGTCCTAGAGTATGACACCCTTGGGGCTTTCTACTTGATTATATCGAAAGGTTCGACGAATTGGGGTTTTCCTATCGGTCCAGGTCAATTTGGGACAAGTGGATCATTTATGATGAAGAGGATGGGCTTCAAATCCCGTTCTGAAATATTATATATAAGAAGATGATCATTCACATATATGCAGTCACCGAGCAGAAAGATTTGATTGAATTTAAAAACCCTGAATCCCATGATTTCTCTCGAGAAGGAAGCTAACTTTTGTTTTGAAGTTCTATTAAAGAGGAAAAATAAAGAAATGACGGTTTTAGGTGGGTTCTATCGAAGAGGGAAATGAGAATTGGCGCTCTTAGCCATACTAATTAATCCATTTTTCCCCCCATTCACTAGGATTTAAAGGTAAATCAGACGGATCTTCACGGCACGAGGGTTTTTCGCACAATAGGTTTCAAACCGTGGAGGATTTCTGCGATTTTCAATAAGTGGAAGGAAATCGCTCATGAAAATGTTTCTAAAGGATTTTCAGCTATTAATCCATCTCTAAAATTATCATAGACCTATAGAGAGGATACAACTAAAATTTTAAATATTATTGTTATTGTATATATAAGCCTATCGAATTACGTTATCTATAACTTAAGTTATTAAACGTAAAATAAGTTTATTTATTTAAACTTCACCGTTAACCTGCTTTGTTACGCAAATAATGGATTTTTTTTTCCATCAAACGTGGGACACATTTACAATTTTAATAAATGATAAAACTGTATTTAATTTTAAGACATTTGTTTGCTCTACATATATTGAACCACGTCATCTATATCTTTAAACTTAGAAGTCAACAAATTTTGTTTACTCTTATAATAGATTAATTTGAAGTTCAATTTATCTTCAGAATAATCTATTAGATAGACATTTAAGATAGACTTCCATTGAAATTTTAGATAGCAAAAATAGCAAATTGTTCCCAACCTATTTGCTTTGTAGCAACAAAAAAGAAAAGGTTTCTAAATAATGTATTAACCCTATTCTCCCTTATATTTCCTCAAAACTTCGTTTCATTCTCATAAGCTCTCCATCTACTATTATCAATGATCCCATCACAAATCTCTCACATTTTATAATTTATTTAGCGTCTTTATCACTATAGCCATTAATTATGATTTTCTTAGATTTCACAACACTGCACATTATCTTTGTCGATATGATTATTCAATAATTAAAATAATTTTAGGACAAAGTAATGCCAATTTAAAGCCAGTTTTTTCATAGATGATAGTACATTCACATGTCAATATGATAATACATAGATTTGTCGACCTTGATAATGACATGGAAATTAACTCTCACAATGATTTTATTTTTTTCTCTCCCCTGATGTTCAGCATGGACATCCTTTTGGGCATGGACAACCTTTTGGATCACGAGGATCGCATGGTCTGTTGGGTCCAGGGCATGTATAGTCAATGCTGACTTCCATCTTTTGGCTTTCTTCCACAATTCCTTCAGGATCTGCCACTTCAACTCTTTTCATGCTCTTCACAAATTACCATGAATTAGATTCAAGTTTCAACTGAAAATACTACGACTGTAGTAGTTATGATTATAATAATAACGACTACTGAGGGAAAAACCTGAGAGAGTTCTTTGTTGGGTAGCTCTTCTTCTTTACTTGAGACAAAGCTTTGTCCTAAACCCGGCATACAAAACAGAAGAAAAAAGGATAAATTTCATAATTTATGCCATTATACACGATATAGTTGATATTAAAATAATAATAGGAAATAAGGACAAAGTTATGCACTGTAAAATATAATTTACCCCTTGTACTCGATATTGGAACTGCAGTAGAAGATCAAATATGCATGTAAATCAAAAGAAACGCGAAAAGCGTAAGATAAACCTTCATTGCCATCTTAAGATTGTAGGTCGATTTCGAAAGAAATTGATGCGAAAATGGAGAAGGTCGATGGTTTTGATTTGACAATGCACAAGGAGTAGCGATTATATAAAGCTGATTGTTGTATTAATTGAGGAAAGAACGAATTAATTGGTGATTATACATATTTAGTTTTGGTAATTAATTTCGTTCTATTTAAATTGATAAAGTCAAATCCTAATTAAATAGCCAACAAACTCCTCACAAAATATATGGCATCTCAGACATTGCTTCAAAAGATTTATTGAACCTTTACGATAATGTCGAATTACAATAAATTGGGCACAATCATTACGGGGTATCTTTTACTAAGATTTTGATGAATTTTACAAGATTATAAATTCTATAAAATTTCGTGGATTTGAATAGATTTCCACAAATTCCATAAGAACGGCATTAAAAATGTTGAGATTTCAAAAGATTTTATTATATGTATTCTGAAGCTCGAAATCCATCCAAATCTTAAAAAAAACGCTCTTTTAATGAAATGCCTGTAAATGTGCTACTCATTGATGGAACCCAAACGAAATGATTTCGTTGAAATGCATTATAATTTCTATTGGGGACACCTAAAGTTTAGTGGATTTCATTAAAATCCATTAAAATCTCTATTCGATATACCTAAATTTACAAGAGTTTTTAAAAGAGTAATTATATTCACACCACAATTTTATTTCTTGGACTAAATTTTAAGTGCACTCAAACTTCTAAATCTTTGCTCGTTATGTCCCTAACTTTTTTTATGTCATTCTTATCCTCAAATTTCTCATTAGTTAACAAAATTTATATTTGGTAAAAACAAAAACCGTTGAAATAGCATAAAATAACGTATTTTTTCATCTTATTTTTCAAAAATAAAGAAATAGAAACATTTCAAAGCATGAAAGTAAAATATTTTGATGTAAATCATTGTCAAATAGAAGGTTAAAGGTAAGAATTCGATGCGAATAAAATTAAGCAAATAAGTGTTACAATAAGCACAGATTAAGGAGTTTAATAGTAATTAGAATGTGGTGGATCAAATGAAAATTGTCGAGTCAATATAACTACCCTTTTTAAAATCCATCAAATTTTCAATTGAGGACACCCCCTTAGACAACATAATAAGATTCTTTTAACTTTTAATAGTAATTAGAATGTGGTGTACCAAATAAAAATTGTGGCTACAATATGACTACCATTTTTAAAATCTATCAAAATTTCAATTGAGGACACCCCCTTAGACAACATAATGAAATTCTTTTAACTTTTTTTTCCAAATTAAAAACGAACATCAAACGTATTGCATATTTGGATGTCTTCTTTTTCATTAGCACGGTAACAGTATGAAATAATCACTCTTCTTGCAGTACTTCATCGTGCTAGGTGTATGCCCAAAAACTACATTTTTTTCTAGCGTAGAAAGATGCTTTATCTGTTGGGCAACATAAATTAAAGGGACACAAATTATTTGATTAATAACTTTTTCGTTCGCGATCGGTAAACAAAGTATGCACTTTATTTTGACGAGCTTTTATTGTCATCTCTTCTACTGATGTCATGAATTAATGGATATTCGTAAGAAATAGAAGTGGTAACCTCTAAATAGTGGCATTAATGCATTTTAATTATATGTATTGGCGAGGCCATGTGAGATTTAATTCAAGGAGATCATTGTGCTTAGATTTAAAATCTCACTTGTTCATCGAGTGGACAACCTAGATCCCGAGTGATTGATGAACCCTATTTGTCATTATCATTCTTCACCAGATTTCGTTGAAAATTCAGACTTTCTTTTTGATGTTGCGGTCACATAAAAACTTAAATTTTGAGGCTCAAGATCTAAGCACATGACAGTTGAATTATAAGTTGATATCATAAAGAGCATACTGCGAGCCGGGAGCAGGAAGTGGAATTAATGCAATGAATTCAAAAGTATCAAACTTCTCTTGTTCGCAAGAAAACGGATTACGTCGAAATCGTGTCAGCCGTTCTTAATAACAGAAGAAATTAGCATAAATATGTGAAATTTTCGGTCCTAAAAAGATTATTCCAAGATAAATTGGCAATAGTTAAGAGAGGTGTGGGAGTAGTGAGCAGAAGCGGGTTTATTAGATACCTAAGGAAAGCCTGGCCAGAAACTCTTTTCATACATTAATGCATAAGTTAAAGTCGGCTCTTGCCAAAGGCGAATGAAAGTGTTAGGCAATTTGTTGTCAAACGATCTCCCTGGGCGATGATGAAAGTCTCGTTTGTTTTATCCAGTCGGCATCGGCCAATTGACTGAATGTATATCGACACCATAATTACTGGAACAATCCACGTAACCCACTTGGGCCATTCGAAGCAACCTAATTTAATTAGGGTTGCTCATGGCCCAACCCGAATTAGGACAGCTTTTACGGTTGATAGCCCACTACTATGTGTTATTTGGCCTAATCTATCTTCTAACCTAAAAGCCCACCTAGTCCTATTATATACTACCCCCCCCCCCCCCCCCATCACTATTCTAGGTATGAGATTATTGGTGAGCAGCCCCATATTGTCTTAAGAAAAATGGTTTCTTCCTTCCTAGCTTTGTGCCTTGCCTTAGTGCCTCTCTTTTGGGAGAACTCTTTCTCTTGTACTCGACATAGTCTTCGTGGTTATCTCTCTTGGCTGAAATCTTCTCATCCCCAAGCTCTTTGTGGGCTATTCATGTGTTGGAGCAACCATTTGGAAAGTGTTTAGTTTGTGGATTTGTTCCTTTGGTTGATTGTGGTGTTGATTCGAGACTAAGCTCTGTAATTCTTACTGCAATTGGTGCATTATTCCTCACATCTGGTATCAGAGCGTTAGGTTGTGATTTTCAGACCAAAAATCGACCAAAAACAGACCCAAAGTCGGAAGAAAAAGAATATGGAAAATCTGGACAGTTTTCTTCAAATCTATTCGCGAGTGTTTTTGCATTTTCTGGTGAAACTAATGACCATTTCAAGAAACCAACACCACAGGAGGCCTCTGCAGGTGGAGGAGAAGCTAACTGGCCGGCACGTGAAATTCACTGGCGGCTCGTGTGGCGGCGAGTGAAGCCTACGCGCAGAGGCTTTCGACGGCGCGTGAGGGCGCGTTCGGCATCTTCTGGAGTAGGTTCCTTCAGGCAGTTTGTTTACTTTGATTTCCTGAACGTACTTATATTTCTGTTTTAGTGTTTCAGGTTACGCAGGAAAAAATGGATGATTTTGCCCTCGGTGGATACGACGGTTGAACTGCAAAACATTTACTGAATTACTTTAGGCCACAAGTTGCGGACCTAAAGTAGTAAATTCGTACTTTTCGTGAATTACAGACTCAGATAGGTCCGTTCTGGTAAATTGGATGATCCTCCTTTTAAGTTTTCAGCACTAGCGCGTTATCGTGTGGGGTGACAATAGGATTGGATTTACCGTGAAGGAGTAACCATTGCTTGTGTTAGAAATTAGGAATTAATTGATCTTTCGTTTGTTACATGATTGAAATTTGTCCTTTTGATTAATTGCAGCATATTATCGGGTTTTTGATACATTGTGAGTGAAATTGTTTTGTTATTATCTCTCTGGTTGCTTTTGATAAGTCTCTAGAATACCTAGACCTTACCCAAAATTCTCTTGATCTAAGATCGTGAATCTTACGAAATCTTGGGAATCTAAAACGGTGTATATTTGTGAACCTAGGTTTGCTTTGTGTGGCTTAATTGTGACTTTGTATTTCTTGTTTGAAAATGACAACGCGCAATTTTGATTTGGAAACTTTTACTAGAAAATGTTATTTTTCTATTTGGCAACAGAAAATGAGGGGCATTTTGGTTCAACAAAAAGTTTCAAAACCCATTGATGGCAGTTTTTCCGCTGATTTTTCAAAAGAACAAAAAGAAGAGGCTGATGAGCTCTCTTACACCTCTATTATTTTACACTTGGCTGATGTCGTTTTAAGAAAAGTTGGTAAACTGAAAACCACTGAAGAACTTTGGAAAAAGTTGGAAGATCTGTATTTGCTAAAATCTACTCCCAACAAGCTTTACTTACTTGAGCGTTTTTTCAGTTTCAAAATGGATTCTTCAAAAGAATTGGATGACAATTTGGATGTGTTTAACAAACTTGTTCAAGATATTGTTAAATGTGGTGAGTCAGTGTCTGAAACATACAAGGCTATCATTTTGCTAAATGCTATACCTGATACTTATCGTGAAGTCAAAAATGCTATTAAGGATGGTAGAGACACGTTGACACCCGAAATTGTCGTTGACTCCCTTAGAAGTAAGGAGATGGAGATGAGAGCTGAAAAACATGATAAGAAAAGCGGTGAGATTCACATGATGAGATGTAGAACTCAGTTTAGGCAAAACAGTCATGATGGTTACCAAAGTAGTGGCGAGTCGAGTAGTAATGGACATAGGAAGAAGGGCAAGGGTAAACCTAGGTCCAAATCTAGGACTAAGGAAAGAAAATGCTATAGCTGTGGGAACACGGGGCATTATATAAAGGATTGCTATAAAGAGAAAAACAAGAAAAAAAGGGGGAGATCGAGATGAGGTGAATGTGTTATCTTCTGTTTCTGATGATTGTGATAGTGAAGTCTATTTGATTACAAGTCCTGATGTTTCTCCTGCTGAATTGAACTTAACTGCCAATTCTCGTTTTCATGAGTGGATTCTTGATTCTGGTGCATCTTTTCATGTGACATCGCATAAAGATTGGTTTGAAAATTTGCATGAATCGAATGATGGGCATGTTGTGTTGTGTGACAATTCTGCTTACAGTGTCGTTGGCATGGGTGATATTACTTTAAAGTTTGATACTGGCTTTGTGTATACTTTAAAAGATATTAGATATATCCCTGAATTGCCTAGAAACTTAATTTCAGTAAGACGACTTGAGAAATCTGATTTCACTGGTAAAATTGGAAATGGAATTTTGAAATTGATTAAGGGTGCACTTGTCTCTATTAAGGGTGTTAGGAAAAATGATATTTACATAACTACTGGGGAAGTGATGAGAGGCTTAAACTCCTCTATCTCTTCCGCTAAGTCTGATCACACACAAAAATGACACAATAGACTTGCACATATGGGTATTAAGGGATTAAGCTTCTTAATGATAAGGGTGCTTTTGGAAATGACTGTGTGTCTGATTTACCTTTTTGTGACCATTGTGTGCTTGGTAAACATCACAAAACTACTTTCTCCTCGAGTGTTCATAAAACTAAAGGCATGCTTGAATATGTGCATTCGGACCTGTGGGGTCCATCCAGTACGCCTACTCCAGGTGGGAATAGGTATTTCTTGTCTATTATTGATGACTACACTAGAAAAGTGTGGGTTTATCTTTTGAAGGATAAATCCGACACTTTCGATAGATTTAATAATTGGAAAAGACAAATTGAAAATCAAACTGGTAAAAAGATCAAGTTTTTTAGAACTGATAATGGCCTAGAGTTTTGTAACACTAATTTTGATAATATGTGCAAGGAAAGTGGAATAACAAGGCGTAAAACGGTTCCTTACACTCCCCAACAGAATGGGGTAGCAGAAAGGATGAATAGAACTATACTTGATAAAGTGTGTTGCATGATGTTAAGTTCTGGAGTCCCAAAGTCCTTTTGGGGCGATGCTGTTATGACTGCTTGTTATTTGATTAATTTGACTCCATCTGCTGCATTGAATTGTGACACTCCGCATGAAAAATGGTTTGGTAAACTAAGTGATTACTCCATGCTTAGATCTTTTGGCTGCACTGCATTTTCTCATCAGAGTGAGGTAAAGCTTGAATCGAGAGTTAGAAAATGTGTGTTTGTAGGTTACCTCGAAGGTGTCAAGGGGTATAAGTTGTGGGATAGGAGCCAGAAGGGAGTTAAAATCATTGTGAGTAGAGATGTTACATTCAATGAGAGCAAAATGCCATGTTTGAAAGTTGAATCTGAACCTGTAAGTGAGGAAATTCAAGGTGAAGAGAATAGTCAGTTGAAGGTGGAGTTAGGGAAACCTAGCACATCCATCCCTATTATACAGAGTGAGGTGGAGACTCAGGAACAACAACCTGATGTTGAGAACATAGAGGAAGTAGTAGTAGAAGAACACCCTGAAGAAGAGAATCATCTAGCAGACTATAACTTAGATAAGGATAGAGAGAGGAGACAGACTAGAGCACCTGTAAGATTTGGTTATGAATCCGAGTTAGCTTTTGCTCGTGCGAGTTATGAGAAGTTAGCTGATATAGAACCAAAGACCTTTGCAGAGGCGATGAAGAGTAACCAATCTGAAGAGTGGTTCAAGGCAATGAAAGATGAGATGAGTTCTCTTGAGAAGAATCAAACTTGGGAGTTAGTACCAAAACCTAAAAATAAATCTACTGTTGACTGTAAGTGGTTTTTAAGGTTAATGAGGGTACAAGCACATCTGAACCCTTAAGGTTTAAGGCTAGATTAGTAGCCAATGGATACACTCAGAAGGAGGGAATTGATTACAATGAGATTTTTTCACCGGTTGTTAAGTACACTACTATTATGGTCATACTTGCATTTGTTGAACATTTTGACCGAGAACTTGAATAATTTGATGTAAAAATTGCTTTTTTACATGGTAAATTTGATGAGCAAATCTTTATGAATCAACCAAGAGGTTTTTAAGATAAATTAAAACCTGATAATGCGTGCTTTCTGAAAAGATCATTATATGGCTTAAAACAATCGTCTAGACAGTAGTATAAATGTTTTCACACTTTTGTACTATCTATAGGGTTCCATCGTAGTAAGTTTGATCATTGCCTTTATTTCCAACATAACGATGCAAGTAATGACTATGTGTTCTTATTGTTTTACGTGGATGATATGCTCTTAGTTGGTTCATCATCTAAATGGATAAGTGATATAAAAACAAGCTTGAATGGTGAATTTGACATGAAAGACCTAGGAAAAGCTAAAAGAATTCTAGGTATGGAAATTGAAAGAGATAAGTCAAATTCTATCTTGTTTTTGCATCAATCATCATATATTTCTAAAGTGTTAAAGAAATTTGGCATGCATGAGTGCAAATCTGTTACTTTACCTTTAGCTAGTCATTTCATTCTATCTAAAGATCAAGCTCCATGTAATGAAAAGGAGGTAGAATACATGAGTAGAATTCCATATTCGAATGTAATTGGTTCTGTTATGTATTTGATGGTTTGCACTAGACCTGATTTAGCTTTCGCTGTGAGCACTCTTAGTAGGTATATGTCTAATCCTGGTCCCGAGCACTGGGAAGCCTTAAAATGGTTGTTAAAGTATTTAAAGGATACTTGTAATGTAGGTCTAAAGTTTGGTGTTAATAACAACGGTGTTAACTAAAGGGATATGTTGATGCTGATTATGCTGGGGATAGGGATAATAGGAAATCCACTTCTGCTTATGTGTTTACTTTGTCTAACTCTTGTGTTAGTTGGAAATCACAGTTACAACACATAGTTGCACTATCCACTACAGAATCTGAATACATTGCTACCACTGAAGCTATTAAAGAATCTTTATGGCTTAGAGGCCTTTTACATGAACTGTGTGTTCTAAATGATTATGTGGTAGTATATTTAGATAGTCAGTCTTCCATACATCTATGTAAGGAATCCTGTTTTTTCACGAACGCACCAAGCACATTGATGTTAGACGACTACATTTCATTAGAGATATTGTGTCTCAAGAAGTTGTAAGACTTGAGAGAAAATACACACACAATATAACCCTTCACGACATGGGTACTAAGGTGTTACCGTTGTGAAGTTTTTAGAAGTTGCAAAGATCTTCTAAACATCGGTGGAGGTAAATGATTTCCAATTTTATTGGTCTTACCTTCTTGATTATTACTAAGCTTAGTAATTTCTTTCTTTGCAGGTCCTTTGACAACACCAAGGTGGAGGTTTTGTTAGGCAATTTGTTGTCAAACGACCTCCCTGGGCGATGATGAAAGTCTCGTTTGTTTTTTATCCAGTCGGCATTGGCCAATTGAACTGAATATATATCGACACCTCCACAATTAACTGGAACTATACCACGTAACCCACTTGGGGCCATTCGAAGCAACCTAATTTAATTAGGGTTGCTCCGCATGGCCCAAACCCGAAATAGGATGGCTCTTACCGGTTTGATAAGCCCACTTTCCTTTGTTTTAATTTGTGTTATTGGGTCTAACATAGACCATGACCTAAAAGCCCATCCCATTCTATATATATACCTACCCATTAAGCTATTGTCTAACAAGAAGAGAAAATAACAAGCCGTTCTTTGTGCCTTGAGAGAAGTCGACTTCACACAGTTGTCTTTGTGCCTTCTTTGCCTTGCTTTGTGTTCTTGGTAGTCGGATTATTTCTCTTTCTTCTTAAGTTAATCTGTGTGGTTAACATTCTTGGCTATTTATCCTTCTCCTCTCATAGCTCTTTGTGGGTTATAAATTTGGTTGGAGCAACCAAACATTTGGTAGTGAAGGTTTTGTGGTGGTTTTTGTGGATTGTGGTGTTCGATTTGGAGACTGAGCCCGGTTATTTCTTGGGTGCAAAGTGGTGTTTCTACAACTTACAACTATTCTATTCTTAGCATATTCTATTTCTTCTGCTTTAGCTTTAGTACTTTCATTTACGCAATCTTCTCCTGCGCAAATTCTCTATAAATTCTTGTAACAACTCTATTTATTCCTTCATTTATGATAATTCCAAATCCTGCTTCAATACTATCTTTCCAAATTCCTTTTGTAGTATCTTCTAATCCCTCCATACCAATTAGCTACATTTCCTTTTAAAGTTGCTAATAGCTATTCAGTTCTATTTTTTATGTTAACGTATTACTTCGATTATAATTAAAATGTGTTATCATATTAGTACTCCATTCATTAATAGCTTTTCTAACATCTAATTCACAATCTAGATATAAATATGATCCTGTAATTTTCATTTGTCCTGATTCTCTTAATATTGGTTTAAAAATTGATCTCTATACATTTTATCTTTTCTAATTTTAAAATCAAGTTTAGTATTAACATGGATCTTCTAGGAGATTCTATTTCAACTTCATGTCTAGATGTACTAGTTTGTCCCAGTTTCTCCTCCAAAATCTTCTTCTTTAAATTCCTCGTGGTCCTCCTGTTCTTCCAACTATATGATTTTTAGTTATTTCTTCACAAATCTTTAAATCTTCCAAGTCGAATATTAGGTTTTCTATATTTTCATTCATTATTCTTCAATTGTTAATTTTTTTTTTCCTTTTCTCTTTTTTCTTCTTGTTTTCTAAGATCAATTAATAATCTTTTCTATATCATATTTAATCTTTCATCAAGTTCTATTAGTTCTTCATTACTTTTCAACTTTTCTTTCTTACTTCTTTAAGTTCTTCAGTGTAAATCTGGTTTAAATGGTTTTTCTTTATTTAGATTTTCTATTATTCTATTTAAAAAAAATTTCTATTCTTAAGAAATTATTTTGTAAATTTTCTTTTTCCTCTTCATAACTTATTTCAACTCTAGTAATTTTTTCTTCAATTATTTTTTATACATTTTTCAATTAAATTAATTTTATCATTCATACTCATCCTCTAGAGCTTTTTATAGGTGGTTTAATATTTTCAAATCCTAATTTATCTAATAAAATATCTATTTTATAATTAATGAATATCTAGTTTTCTTCTAAAGTTGCAATTTTATTAATACTATTTTTCTGTGCAATTTTTGATATTTGGTTTTGTATTTCTTCAAGTTTAGCTTCATCAATCACTTCTAAATTATTAATTTGTTTCTTTGATTTTATTAAATTGTTTAGACATATTTGTTGGGTTTTTTGATACCCAATAAAATCTGGGCTATGATGTTAAATCGGTATATTTAGTTGGATAATATTTCATAAGGTCTCGGCCGATGATTGAAATGATATGTTGACACCACAATCGAACCAATCGAATCACGTAACCCCACTTGGACCATTCGAAGTAGCCTAATTGTATTAGTGTTGCTCATGGCCCGACCCGAACGTTTTGGATGGCTTTCAGGGTTAGCCCACTTATTCTATCTGTTATTGGGCCCTGTTTGTTTTGACCTAAAAGCCTAAACCCTAAACCTACTCTTAACCTTAATTTAAGTTAGGTTGTTAATTACAATTATGGTGGTATCGTGAAAAAGAGTTGGAGCCCGTCCTTCTTTGAGAATAATAAGACAAAAGACCAGTTTTTACTCTTCTTGCTTTGTGCATTTTCTTGCTTTGTGCTTGAGAGATGATCTCTTGTTCTTCTTCTCTACCTAGCCTTTATTGTGGCTCTTTCTTGTGGCTATAATCCTTTTTTCATCCAGTCCTTTGTGGGCATGAAATCTGGAGCATAATGGAACCGAGTTCGATTGGGAATCGAGGTGTTTCGAGTTGGGAAGGATCGGTTTTTGGTGGGATCGATTTGGTTGATTGTGGTGTAGTTTGGTGATGATTAACTGAGCCCGATTTTGTGAAATCAAAGGTCAATAATATAACATACTATTGTTGGGAGCAAACAAGAAGTCTCACCATCATCGTTGGGAGAAGAAAAGAAATCCCACCATATAACCCAAGTGGGCTACTCCACCCATTACCAATTGGTTTTTTTGGGTTGGAACCTCACTTGGGCTGGGTTGGTGTGGGCTTTGGGCCTGGTTAATTGCTCCTCTTAATCCCTACAACTGGTATCAGAGACCAGGGGTCAGAAGAACGCTATAGAAAGTGTGGTGGCGATCGGGCTAAAAATCATTCGCGTTTGAGGTGCCTTGTGTCAAAAGTTCTTCCTAACATTGGTGGTCAGGCGGCGGGTTTCGTTGGTCGAGGGCGACGGAAAATAACCGCGAGTACAAGATGAATGACGGATGAATTTAAGGTCGTTTGAGGGAGGGACACAATGATGTGGTCCCTTCGTTTGAGGGAGATTGATTGTTGGGGAGCAAAACAAGAAGTCCCACATCGGTTGGGAGAAGAAAAGAAAATCCACCATATAACCCAATGTGTGGGCTACTCACTCCACCCATTACCAATTGGTTTGATGGGTTGGAATCTATCACTTGGTCCCGCCGGGTGGTGTGGCTTGGCTCTGATTAATTGCTCCTCTTAATCCCTACAATATTTTTACTTAAAAGTTTCTAATCTGATTCATTCTTTAGTTATCAATTACTTAAATCTTCGGATCTATTCGTGTATTAATGTTCTTAATTCCATCTATAGCTTCTATATCTTTAGTTTTTTTATTTGTCCTTAATTGTTGCCATAAAAAATCGCTTATGCAATTAAGTCCAATTGGTAGTTATATTTAATAAATCCATCTGCTGTCAATATTTTCCCATGAGCTTAAAGGTTGAAACATAGTTGTATTACATCCTCTAGTTTGATAACTTCCTATTAGGTAGTCTTATATATTTCATATCAATTATTCTGGTAGATTTAAAGGATTTATTACTACTATATTATTTATCATTTGTTCTATTTCTCTCATTAATTGTTCTTCTCTTCTTAATTCTCTTGTAATTTCATTTTCTATTAATTCTCTTTTTAATTTTATTCCAATTAAAAATTTCTCTTTCAATTTCTTTCTATTACTTCTAGTTATTATTTGTTCTTCTAAAATTTTATTTTATTATCACAAATTTTTTTAGTTATTCCAGGCATATTTTATTCTTATTTAATAGTTGTGTATTCTAAATATTCTTTTAATTTAACAAGATCTAGTTTTATTGTTAATTATATATATATAAAATTTTAATGTTAGATTAAATTTTAATTTCTTATATTCTTGTGGTAATTTGTTAGAGCTATATTTTCTCATTTATAAGTTTTTTATGTGATTCTGAATATTTTTAATTTCTTTATTCTTTATCATCAAAACTAAGATCAAAATCATATAATTCAGCAACATTATTATAATTATCATATTGCTCTATATTTTCAAATGTTCTTTCACTATTTTCACTATCTAACCAAAAAATATAATCATTTTTATTATTTCTTTAGGTAATATTTCTTTTAATCCAAAATAAGCAATTGTAAGACATTTTTGATAATATCTAGAATCTCTTTTTATGAAATTTATTCCTCTAGTAAAACTATCATAAGTTTCTGGGATATCTATTATGTGACTATAATCAATACTATTAGTATATCTAAAAGGTACAATTCTATAATACAATTCGTAAGTTTCCATTATGAAAAGTTCTTCAAAGTATACAATCCTATAAAAATTCTTATATAATAATTTTCAAACAAATTTCAGACAATAAATATCTTCATAGCTTAAAATAAGGGTCTTACCACGCTTCGCAAAATAGCAAGAATGTTATATGTTCCTGGTCACCTTCGTCACAAGAGTTGGCCAAAGTCCAACAGCATCACACAGCAAAACGGACACATAGGCACTCAAAACTCTCAAACAGACTCACTGTGTAGAACAACACACTCAAAGCGTAATAAAAGATTTATTTCAAACTTAAAAGACTTTATTGATCTGATGATTAGCTAGAAAGCTATTATACAAAGATTTTTACAGAGATTGATACTCCGAAGAGTGGTTTTTCTACTCTTTTCAAGAAAGTGGGTTACAAAGATCATTTTGAGAGAATATATCTTTTTGTGGATTTTTTGGTCATGCCTCTTCAAGTAAGAAGAGTCAAATTTATAGATAGGCTTGCACTTCACCGAGAAGCTTCTAGCCAATCGAAATTTTACAACACAAAAGTAAAAGTACAATAATTTCTTCAAAGTGGTTGCAATAATCAAAGCACTTGTCTGCTAGTGTCGGCAACTTTATTCCAGCTTTTTAACAGCTGTCTCCTTTTTCTTTAATGATCACATGGTGCTGTCTGGTGATGTAACTTTCTTATCGTCCTTTATTTGTGGACGTGTCCCATCAATCTGCAAGCTTCTTTTATGCATTCCTCACTCCCAAGGAATTGATCGTTCAAGATTTCATTTCACAAATCTTATCCTCTAAAATTTTTGATTCTTTGTCTCCTCTACAGATAAGGATCCAATTATTACTCATTCCATACACCATGTATTTTTCTCCATAGAAAAATTGCATGGTTGAGCAAACTGATTTAATTCCAAGGGCTCGCCTGTAAATCATCCATTTTCTATTGATAGTGGGCATCTCTTTAAAAATCTGAATCTCCTTGAGTGGATTTCCCATTATTTTTTCGAATAGTGACAAGATGATGTTCTCCATACCATTCTGGTTCTTTATACTCAGGACTGATAGTATAGAATCTCAATTCAACTGGTTGTTTATCACTATATTTTTTGACACAGTTAACAAATTCTCTGTCAAATTGTTCAATTTCTTTTAGATCTGCTCCTGGGAAGAGTCGATCTAAGAATCCAAATGTTGCTAATTTTCGAACAATAATAGGATCAGCACCTTGAACTGCACTAATCCTTGGATAAATCGCCGTTGGAAAGGGCTGTTAAGTAAAGAGAACTTCCTTCTCTGAAATTATATATCCATTCTGAGAATTCGTAATACTCCTTCTCTCCATAGGATGTAAATTGGTTCTAACATGATGAGTTGTAATTATTCCCTTTGGTGATTTAAGGTCACCGGTAAGATGATTTTTTATTTTCTTGGAATTCACTGATAACAGTAGGCTGTTCCAATGGGCCTTTTGATAAGGATGTTTCACCAAAAAGGTGAGTGGCTCCTTTTCCACTTGTAAATTTTTCCAACAATTTGTCAATACTGACAGGGTGATTGTTGTGGACCATTTTTTATGACTTTTTCCTCTTGCGAGGTAAGAGAGTCATTTCTCTTAAATTTTGAATTCTCCACTTGAGGTGGATGTATTAATCTCCCGAAATGGGATGTGACTAGCCTTTCGACTGTATTCACCTTTTTGTAAAGGAGGGTATTACTCCTGGCTGCAAGTTACAAAAAAGTCTAAACATTCTGTCAATTTTTCAACTATTTTTTCTTTATTATTGTTTAATTTCTCAATCTTTTTTCCACTCTCAACAACCTTGTTTGATAAATCACACAAAGTTTGTCGAATATCAAGATGATCCTCTTGGACAGCAAGATAATCTGCATTAAAAATCTGTTAGAAGATTTTGTAATTCCTTGGTAAATGCTTCAATCTTTTCCATATTCATGATTCCTGCTCAAGAAATCAGCAAATAAGTTATCTTTTTTTCCTTTAATATATTCAAATTTAAAATTATAAAAAGATAATAACACTTGCCATCTATGCAATCTTCTATGTTGAGGTGAATTTGGTAATTTATTATTTACTAGTCCATTAAGTTGAGTATTATCAGTTTGAACAATAAATTCTTTAGGTAACAAAAACATTTTAAATTTATTTATTCCTTTAATAACTGCTAATAATTCTTTTTCATTGGTTGAATAATTTACTTCAGCATTATTAAATGTTCCACTAGTATATCTACAAATTTCATTTAAATCGATTTTTAATAAAGCACTCCAATATAAATCTGATGCATCTAATTTGTACAATTAACTTATCATTTTTCATCAGGAAAGTCTAAGTTTAGGTAAATTTTTACAATTTTCTTTTAAATTTTTAACACAAAGAGTATGTTCTTCATTCCATCCTAACTTATTTGATTTTCTTAATAATTTTTGCAATTTATTTCTTTTTTCTGCAAGTTTTTCTATAAATCCTTCAGCATAGTTAAGACATCCTAAAAATTTCTGAATTTGCTGCTTTATTTTCTAATTTATCAGGAAACAAAATTTTTTTTTCTGAAATGAGGTTGTAATTTTATTCCATCACTATTTATTATCATTCCTAAGAATTCAATTTCATTTTTTTTGCTATTTTGCCTTTTTTTTCTTTTTCTGACTAAGTATTATCTATTTTTTTGAGCAAAGTATAGCAAAGCTTCTAAGATGTTTAAGATGATCTTCATATGTTTCTGAACAAACAAGTATGTCATCAACATAAACAATAAGAAAATTATAAGTTTTAAAAACTTCATCCATTCTTCTTTGATAAATCTGTGGTGCATTTTTTAATCCAAATGGCATAACTATCCATTCATAATGTCCCTGAGGGGTACTAAATGCTGTTAATGGTATACTATTTTCTTCTAGCTTGATTTGCAAAATCCAGATTTACAATCAAATTTTGAATAATATTTTTTTATTCTTAGCTATGTTTATTAAGACTTCTTTATTTGGTAGATAATATCCATCAAATTTAGTATTTTTATTAAGTTCTTTATAATTTACTACCATTCTAGGTTTTCCTCTTTTTTATTTCCGCATGATTTTTCTAACCATAAAGGCTGGGCTACTATGAGGGCTATTACTTCTTCTTATAAGTTTTTGATCAAGAAGTTCCTGAATTTGTACTTGAAATTCTTCTTTATCTTCTTGATTATAAAGCATAGGTTTTGACTCTAATAATGATTGTAGGTTCAAGTAATTCTATTTTAGCTGTAATTATTTTACTTGATTTTTTCCTTTTTTCCATTTTTCAAGTGGATTATCATTATAATTTTTGGCTAAAAGATCTTTTATTTGGTCAAGAGTAATTGTTCTGATTGAGTATTTGAGTAATTTTGGTATAAATTCTATCTTTTCACCACGCTGAGCTGGCTGAACTCTGAAATGGTTTAAATTCTCTAGCAATTTTTAGTAAATGTCCACATGGGGTTCTTAATTGAATAGTATAAATATTTTGACTATATTGACTAAACTGTTGTAAAAAGTCATTTCCTAGAATAATATCACAATCATTTATATTATATTGGTAAACATTTTTTACAGTTACTATTTTAGATCCTATGATAACTTCTATATTTTCATTTTTGTATTTTAATGATTCTTTTGCTCCAGTTATTCCTTGTAGAGTTAATTTGTTGTTTGTTTTCTATCCATTTTGGTAATAAGAATTCTTTAAATACAGTTATTTCAGCTCCTGTATCTATTAAAGCACAAGTAGTTATTTTTGTTTCGAATACAGTTATTTGTATATATACACTTATTGGAAATTTTTATCTCTCTCTACTCATTTTTCTTTATGACAATATGTAGTTATTCCTTGATGTATAATAAGAATTCCTTCTTTGTCTATTTTACTATATAACATTCTATGTTTAATAATAAACTTCCAAGTTTAATTTGAACTTGTCCTATTATATCACAAGAGTTTATTTTTCCTTCAAAATCTCTATAACTATAGGGTTCTACTTTTTTTCTTTTTAATTCCTTCATCTATTAGAGAGCAAATATGATTTTGACTTGCTCCAGTATCAATAAGTATTCTACTTTCATTTATCCATTTATTTCCATTAAAGAATTTTCCTTTATATTCCATAGACACTACTATTTTTATTTTGTTTTATTTTTGAAATACTATGTCTTGAAGTACTACTACTACTTCCAATAATTATATCTTATTTTCTTTATAAGTTATTTGTTTTGGTATTAAAGGTTGATCAATACTTATGGCATCATCATGTCCTATCTCAAAATTTTCTATTTCTTCTATATTTTGTTCTCTAGGTAGAATTGCTTCTCCTATATCTCTAAATTCTTCATCGATTTCTATAAACGGTTTTTCCTTATATATATTTCCATAATTACTATTTTGTATAACAATATAATCCTTGATATAATATAGTAAAAACTTTATTATCATCTTTTAGTATTTTATTAGGCATCTTAAAATGTAGACTAAGACAATCATCTAAATTTTTATCATTTATATGTACACAATATCTTGGATAACAAGTAAATTTTAATTTTTTATAGGCTAAGTTTCCTTTAATTATTCCTAAATTTCCATTTTTTCTGTTTATACATCTTTCATCTTGTAAATTAAGTATTATTTGTTTTAATTTTCCTAGGAATTCATTAATATTTCTTTTTGTTATTAAATTTAGTTTTATTTTTCCATGTGTATGTTTTACATCTATAACTTTTTCTATTTCGTGATATTCATTGATAACTAGTTTTTTAGACTATTTTCATATATTTTCCAAAAAAATCACTGACTCAATCTTGACAGAATATGGATGTACATATGTAAGGATGGGCCAGTTTTCCTTTTCATTTTTCAAAATCGTGATGAGACTAAGCGCAGCCACGAAAAGATTTAGTAGTAGATTGATAGATCACTTCAAAACGACATAACATCACACCTAGTAGATAAAGTAAAATTTCTGGGTTTCCACCAAACTAGTCGTTGATGTCCTTGAATCCATCAATTTTGTGTGACTGGAAAGCATGATCTGAATTGTCAGGTGGAGGGTTTACTGGATCGTGGCCTGGATTGGCTCTAGGGGTACCATAGTCTTGAGTAATGCTCTCCATCTTGAGGCCGTTTTTCTTGTCTCCTTGAAAATCTTGTTCTTCGCCTATTTTCATGCCCTTTAAAATTCAGAATTTTTAGTAAAAATAGGATTCTATAATGTAATCCAGTTGTTTTGTGAATGCACAAGGAAGTAAATACAGCTACATAAAAAAGAAAAATAAAATTGAGAGATAACCTCAGATAATTTGTTGCCGGCTAGTTCTTTTTCATTACTTGGAATTAAACTTCGTCCTGAACCTGGAAAACACGAAAAAAAAAAAAAAGGAAAATATAGAATTTAATAACTGTGTGATTAAACAGCATATAGTTCATATGAAGGGGGAGGAACAAAAATGAAAAGAGAGAGAAATTCTTCATGAAATAAATATGTTGCTCTTAAAACTTACTTGATATTGGAAATGCATTAATCGAAAGAATATGAGTGTACGCTATAAGAAACATGAAAAGTGCATGATAAATCTTCATCGTCGCATCAAAATATGGATCGATTCCAATATAAACAAAATGTTGGTGGACGGTGGTGATTATATATAGAGATAAAAAGAGAGTATTAATTGAGAATAAAAACATTTTTGAAGTCAACCGTCTTTATTTCAAATATTAATGACAAATTGACTGAATAATACCAGTTGTATTTATTCCAATACGGTTGGATAGAGATTATGTCTAGACCTCTCGAAAATTAATACATATTGTTTACTTTTCATTAAAATGGTAATTATATTATTACCGCACAGATTTTTTTAATTTTTTTTTTTTTTTTTTTGGTTGTAATACCACTTTTAATTGTTAAGGTTTCAATATTTGTTCATTGTCTCGCCTATATTTTAACATTTTTTATATCGCATTTTTATCTTCAACATTCCATTAGCATGTAATTCATGACGACATTTTCCTTCTAAAGTCGATCAGGACGACATATAAAATTATTTTTCTCCTCATATTTTTAAATAATAAAAACAGAAAAGTGTAATAGAATGTTATGACAGATATTGTTATCTTGGATGTGCTAATGAATGAAAGAGTAATGATAAGAATACAAAAAATGTGACCACAATGAGAATGATTAGCATAATTAAAAAGTATTATCAATATAAGCACTCTTACTAAAATTGCCAATTTTCATATGATTTGCCTAAAGAAACACATCCCAACAATTTTATGAACTCGAACGCGTCAATGACTTATTCAGTCAAAATATCGAGTTCATCTAATAACAAATCAATTAGAAATTCAAATAGAAATAAATAATAAAATATACTCTATTTTTTTCAAACTAAGCTGCATTATAAGTTTAAAATATGAATAATGTCATTTAGTCCATGATTGGTGGGGACTAAAATCAGATTTTTAGTAATAAAATTAATTGATGACTTAGACTTGAATTAAAATCTTTATTTCAATTTTAACCAAACTGGAGCTTAACATCAATGTTGCTAAAACACCAAGTCTGGTTGTTTTGTCCTAAAGTTGTTGTTTCCTCAACTATCCAACCAATACATTTTTAGCACGTCGACACATCATATTTTTCATAGCAAACGGGAAGATGTCAACAAGATTTTTGATACTCAACACATTATACATAAGGTCCCGCTCTTATGAGGGCCACCCAAAAAGTTTATTATATATAGTTCATAAAAAATTACAACAAAATAAAGTCCATATACAATCAACCAAGCCAATTTAGTTGTCCAATTAGCAAATATATTAATCTTTAATTAAAATGTAAGTGGTCAGTCTTTATTTGTAGAAGTATTTAGTTTAATTATGTAAATATTTTAGTAAGTACAATAAAAGTAGAAGAGCCATTTTTTTTTCTTAATAATACTTCAGAGGAAGAACTGTTTTGTGAATTACTATATATTTTTAAAATATTTGAACTTGATATTGGTAATTTAGGAGGTCAGGGTTATATATATATTATTTTCGTCTTCTACAAAATCGACGACATTTTCTCTCGGATAATATAAAATATTTGAAACTTATGTCACTATCACAAATACGTCGAAAAAGTCAAGATGAAAGTATGATACAATAAGATTTCAAGCGATATAAATAAAAGTTAATTTAGAACACTTAAAGAAACATGTGATGACATTAAGATATTTAGAGATATTAAAGTTTTATCTTTTGAAATTATGAATTTTGAGTTCTTGTTTACATTGGTTATATGGTACAATATATACCAATTATTAATAGAGTAAACAAAATGTTGTAAAATGAGGACATGCATATTGATATTACTATTAGTCATTTGAAAACACTTATTTTATTTTTGAAATATATTGAGAAATTGGATTTGAATATAACAAGATTACTGCTAAAGAAATTGTTGTTCCAATGGAAGTTGAACATACGTTTCATGAAAAAACATATTATTTATAGAAATAAGCATTTTAATGAAAATTTCAATGATGAAATAACAAATTCTGCTGCAAAATCTTATAGAGTTGATTATTTCCTATATATGTTTTTCTTCAATTGAGTTAAAAGTTTAAACAATTGCAAAAAATTATAAAAATATTTTTGGATTTTTTTTTTTTATTCTAATAAAATTGAAGATTGTAGATGATAATTCTTTGAAAGTGTTAGTATGATAAGTTTGAAAAAATTTTGAAGTACAACAAAAAATCTGATATTATGGACAAGAGTTATATTTTGAGCTTAAACTTGAGAAATTGTTTGCTAGAAGAAACCCCAAAGACAATTGAAGTACTAGACTATATTAAAATGATAAACTGTTGTTTTTCAATTATGTGAATTGCTTGTCGAATATTATTGGGAAAATTTAATATCCAAGAATTTAACTATGATTCATTTCAAAAATAAGAAACAATGTTTAAAATTTTAAAAATCAGATATTATTAAATTTTGAAATAATTAATTAAAAATATGTTTCATTAATTAAATATATTAAGATCGCAATTTCATATAATTTGATCACAAATTATCGAATTGATTGGTTATAACTTTTCATCGATCACAATTCAAAATTTTCGTAGGTCACAAATTATTTCTCGATCACAAATCAAAAAATTTATAGGCCACAATTTATTTTTCGCACAAATCACAAATTTTATTGATCACAACTTCGTTCTCGGCATAAATCAAAAATTGTATTAGTCACAAAAATCAAATTAATTACTCATTAATTATTTCTAACAAAATCAAATTGTTGATCACACCTTAACAGATTTTTAAGCCACATTATTTATTGTTCACAAATTATTTTCGGTCGCAAATTAAAAATTTTACGTGTCACGTATACTTATTGGTCATAAATTAACTATGTATTGGTCACAGCGTCAAAATAATTATCATATTGTTCCAACTCCACCGCCACAACCGTCACCACACCATCACCACCACTTGCAACCTACAATGCGCTATCGCCTTCACCACCTACAATGCACCACCATCACCACCGCTTGCAACAAAAACTAACCAGTGCCACAAAAACCACCATCACCACCAACTATATACCTCAATCCACAACCACTAGAACCAACCTGCACCTCCACCTCCACCTCTACCTCTATGTCATGGCCCTAGTGAAACGAGATCGAAAAAATCGAATACCAAAACTATAGGTAGTTCTCAATTCGTTGATCCCCAAAAACGAGCTCTTCCGCAACCCAACAATATGTTTTGTCCTTGATCTCGTCGGAATACTACTCGCCATCACTACCACTTCACCAACTGCGCCCGTTGGAATCTCACATACCTCACACAACCAACACCACAAACACAAACATCTGTGACCAGATAAAACATGGAAGAAAGGCCCCCCGATCTGCAGCACTAATGAGGAAACGACAACCGACACCTCACTGCATGCAGTGCTACGCGCAGCGACTTCCCTTGATCCACAACCAATCTATTACGCGTTGCTGTTGGGTTATCGACATCTTCAGCTGCATTGTCATCGTGTGCGGCTCTCGTAGTCGGTGAGAGGTTAGAGGAGAGAATAGAGATGTAGGAGGTTGAGAAAGATTAGGGTTTGGGATTGAAATTTTGCATGGCGAATTAATTAATTTTTGAATTGTTATATTTTGTAAAAATATTTATTTTATATATATTAATTAATTAAAAAAAACTCTGATTTTTGAATTAGTAAACATGATCTATGACTTATGAATTGAGATTTCCAAATCTCTTGATCCCTATAATTTCCAGAATATTATTTGAGTATGCCAATTATAATTGCATATGTCGAGAATAGCTTCTCAAAGTGAAGTCGGTGAAATTCTACATTTGATTAACAATGTCATAAGAAAGGTTGGATGAATTGATCGTGATGTTTATTGAAAAAGTTTTTAAAAGAATAATTGTAATAGTATGATTGTTGAGTTTCTATTAAAAAATATATATATAGAAGAGTCAGTTTAATTTAGACTTGAAGATTTTATATTATTATTTTTATAATTTTGGATATTTTTATTTAATAAAAACTATTATTTATTTTATATATGTGTGAGCAGGCGCTCTATATTTGAAGTTGGCATAAGGTCCCTAAAATCTGAGGACTGATCCCAAGTGGATCGACCCTCTACACTTCAGCTGGTTCTGGCCCAGTCCATTGACAATAATAGCCTTTAGGCCCAGCATGCCTTATTTTAGAACTCCAGTCATCATGTTCAAAACAAATTATCAAAGCTTGAGGATAATGACACTGAAGAAACAAATTGCACTTCTTTAACTACGCTGTAACCTCCTTGTCTTTACAAGATATTCCTTAATAGGCAAAACAAAAATTTGAATATATACTATTATAATATTCATAAGTTAAAATATCAAAATGTGAAAACATACAGCATCCATACAATATTCACAAGTCATCATAATCATAATCATCGTTGTAATTATGTAATTCATTCTCATCGTAGTTGTCATGATCGTATGCTTCTGTAAGAGTCTCCTTTTCTCGGTAATTGTCCTCATGTTCGAGATCTCTTTCTCTATGTTGTGCGGGCTTGTCGTCGTTATAAAAGTCTGGATCGGTTCGAAATTTATTGGGGTCCTTGAAAATTCCCTATTTGTTCAAGAGGAAACAAAACACGTTTTACAGACAAGATTTTAGGGTTAAAAATGTACTTTTAGTGCACATTAAAGAATTCATATGTGAATGCATGCGTGATTATAGGTATATGGTGCACTGAAATTGCTCGTACCATGATACACACAAACACATGTATGGACGTGAGTAACTTAAATTCCTCATTCATACATATTTTGAGAACATAAATGAAAGAGTAAAAATGAAATCATTTAGGGGCCGTTCTCTTTGTGTTTCAGTTTTGTGTTTTGAGTTTTGAATTCATTTTGTATTTTGTGTTTTGAGTGTCTGTTTTGGAATTTTTGAAAATGCGTTCTTTTTGTCATTTTGAAAAATTGTTTATCAAAACATGAAAATGGAAAACGCGTTCACTTTGAAATTTTGAGAATATTTTTTTATAATATTTTATTCAAGAAATCTGATTATTCAATAATTTTTTATAGTTTAATGTTAATATAGTATTAATAACATATAAATTTTAAAGTTGGTGAATCTTGAAACATTTGTTTCTAGATATAAAAAACACAAATTAAATTAAAATTGACAAATTCTTATTTTTGTCCTTGTACATAACTTGTAACAAGAATTAACAAGCATCAAGTCACAACCAAACCCAATCAAGTTGCCAAAAAGTTTAAACTTCAGCTTATGTTAACATGGTAATAAATATTTTGAAATTAATCTTATCGAGTTCATATTAGTTCTCACAATTCTTTCCAAGTACAATTTTGATCATCTAAACAAATTAACAACAAGAGGACAAATCCTCCTAGGTACCAAATCAACAACAAAATAAGTATATCTAAAAGAGTTTGACAACCAAATAAACTACATTGACAAAAAAGTTATTCTTCAACTCTAGCTATACACATATCATTATTTTACACATATATATACTACATATTTGTTAAAAAGCACAAATAGATATTCCAGTAGCAGTAACATCCGGAATTTCTGAAGGCATTTTCATCCACTTTTTCAAGGCACCTTTCTTCACGGTTGACAGTTGCATTTAGGGTTATGCTAGTTCTGTTGCTGCAGTGAAAACTCCCCAATAACATATTTTCTTTCTCCTTTATATTATTCTTATGCATTAAATCTTCTCTTGGAGTGAATATGTAGAATACTTTTGTTCAGATAAGGCACAATTTTCCTTGCTGAACACATGCACCTTAAACCATCATAAATACTTGGAGTTAGACGTTACCTAAGAGCATCTTCAGATTAATAGGAATATAAAAGAGGCTGCTGCAACTAACAAAGAGTAGAAGACGAAAAAAATTCAAAAGGGAAGTGCATGAAACATATATTAATTTGGTTCCTCTTCCACTCGTTCAAATTTATTGAACTCCACATGACAAAGGAGAGACTAAAATTAGGTTGGCATATGTGACATGCCAATGGGAGTAAAAAACTATTCAGCGCTCCTTCACATAATTATAATGCGTCCAATAAAGGCACAAAGCTTGGTGTTTAAGCTGAAAGTCCAAAGCCATGAACACACTTCATTGTAGCAAAACACAAAACTATATGTAAAGTACGATTCAACGTAAACCCATAATATTTCTAGAAAATTCAGACATTGCCCCAATATTCAGCGCATATCAGTTAATTTCATCAAGTTGAGCAAAAGACATTAAACATTGCAAAATTTTCACTTCAATGACAGCTGCACTTTGACACACCAAAAATAGCCTCCTAGCATGCACCTCATTGTGCTTTCAATTATACCCATAACAGCAAAGTTAAACAAAACACAAGACGAACATAAGCATTTAAGCTGAAGGATAACTTTAAAATGGAAAATATAAGGCCAAAGCCACCTGAACCACCACTTCGTTGCACCGATGCTCCTTTGCCTAGTCAATATAGAACTTATACACTTTGGAAGTAGGGTCTTGACAAACAATTGACCAATATGTGATGCCACAAATAGGACAGGAAGGGGACAATGGCACTCCTTTATCAAGATAAAAGAAAGACTAGCATGTCTTAATGATAAAACTAGGATCTAATTTTACTTAACTGATCATATCAGTCTCGAAATCAGTCCAATTAGTGCACCTATTTCCAATACCTATTCAACATTTCACTTTTACATTACAATTATATTTTCTTAAAAAATCTTTTACTGATAATCTTTTAATTTTAAATTGTGTCTTGCTACAGGTTTAGGTGCACGCAATGCTGTGCATCTTGGCTAACATAGGCATTAGTCATTAGTGAATTAATATGATTTGTTCTTGTAGAAGATGAGGGAACGAGACTAGGAAAATATATTATTTTATATCACATCTTTGTACAATGAATGATTCTTTATATAGTACAAAAGAAATACATAAAAAAGGAAAATAAATCTCCTACAATCTCTAATAATCACAATATTCTATCTATGGTAACTAGAATCAATGTCAATTCCCTTCAATCAATCGTGGATTTCTACACTCCCCCTCAAGTTGGATCATAGATATTAATCATATCCAACTTGAAAGTAAATTCATCATATTTCTGTTTGGGTAGTCCTTTGGTGAAAACATCTGCAACCTGTGCTTGTGTAGGAACATAAGTCATGCAAATAGTTCCTTCCTCAACCTTTTCTTTAATAAAGTGTCTATCCACTTCTACATGCTTAGTTCGGTCATGTTGAACTGGATTAAGAGAAATATTGATTGCTGCTTTATTATCACAGTAGAGCTTGATTGGCAGCTTTATAGTGACATGTAGTTCTTCTAGAAGCTTTCTCAACCATAAGCCTTCACATATTCCTTGTGCAGCAGCTCTGAATTCGGCTTCTGCACTACTTCTGGCTACCACATTTTGTTTCTTGCTTCTCCATGTTACTAAGTTTCCCCATACAAATGTACAGTAACCAGTAGTAGATCTCCTATCTACTATCGAACCTGCCCAGTCTGCATCTGTGAACACTTCTACTTCTTTCCTTTCACCCTTTTTGAAGAGTAACTCCTTTCCTGCGGATCCTTTGAGGTATCGAAGTATCTTATAGACTACCTCTAGGTGACTTTCTTTCGGAGAATGCATGTGTTGACTTACCAATCTAACTGCAAATGCGATGTCGGGTCTGGTGTGTGATAGATAGATCAGCTTTCAACCAGCCTCTGATAACTGCCAATTTCTACTGCCTTTCCTCCATCTTCAACTTTCTTTCCTGCATCCACTGGTGTATCACTTGGTTTACATCCAAGCATGCCGGTTTCTGATAGAAGATCAAGTACATACTTTCGTTGTGATACACTTATGCCTTTTTAAGACCTGGCCACTTCCATTCCCAAGAAATATCGCAGTGATCCCAAATCTTTTACTTCAAATTCCATGGCAAGACTCTTCTTTAACCTTTCTATTTCAACTATATTATCACATGTCAGAATAATGTCATCAACATATACGATTAGAATCACTTTAGTATCGTTTTCACATAGACGAAGGAACATGGTGTGATCTGATTGTCCTTGACGGTATCCCTGACTTCTCAACACTTTCGCAAATCTATCAAACCATGATCTTGGTGATTCCTTAAGTCCATATAACGATTTTTTCAGTCTACATACCCGATTTGTTTCATTCACCCTGCAAAAACCTGGTGGTAGTGTCATGTATACTTCTTCGTCTAACCTTCCATTCAAGAATGCATTCTTGATATCTAGTTGGTGGAGTGGCCAATCCAAATTTGCTGCTAATGATAGAAGAACTCGAATTGTATTCAATTTTGCCACCGGAGCAAATGTTTCTGTATAGTCAATACCGTAGGTCTGTGTGTATCCTTTAGCAACCAGTCGAGCTTTATACCGTTCAACTGTCCCATCAGCTTTGTACTTCAAATTGAAGACCCATTTGCATCCAACAGGTTTCTTCCCTTTTGGCAAATCCATTACCACCCAGGTTTCATTTTTTTCTAATGCTCGCATCTCTTCCAAAACTGCTTCTCTCCACTTTGGAATTTCCAAGGCTTCCTGAATGGTTCTTGGGATCACTGTACTGTCAAGGTGAGTGGTAAAAGCATGAAAGTTTGTAGATAAAGTACCATATGACATAAATTTTGAAATAGGATGGAGGGTACATGATCGTGTTTGTTTTCTGAGAGCAATAGGTAGTTCTATATCAGGTACCTGTAATACTTTCTGAGGTTCTGGAGCTACCATCGGTTCTGACTCTCTTGGTGCTTCAGAAGCGAGATTCTCTATGTTCTTTGATTTTGGCTTTCTTGAATAAACCAGTATACCCTTATCATTTTGTTTTTCTGCATCTCCCCCTAGATTCAAGTTCCCTTCTGCTAATGGCATAGATGGTGAGATAGGTTCAGGAGAGGAGAGGCTGAAGTCAAAGAACCGATCTTCATGCACGTTCTCCCCCTGAAGATGGGTGCTTTGAAAGTAAGGAGTGTTCTCGAAGAAAGTAACATCAAGGCTGACAAAGGTCTTGTGTGCGGAAGGATCATAGCATTTGTAGCCTTTTTGGGTAGGAGAGTAACCAAGCATAACGCACTTAATAGCGCGGGGATCAAGTTTACCTCTGTGATGAGAGTTACGATGAACAAATGCAGTGCAACCAAACACCCGTAGGGATATATTAGAGCTGAGTTGGGATGTTGGGAAATATTTTTGAAGTGTTTGGAGTGGGGTCTTAAAATTCAGTACTCTACTTGGCATTCGATTGATTAAATAGGCGGATGTAAGGACAGCGTCCCCCCAAAACATTTTAGGCACGTTCATAGTAAACAACAAGGCACGAGCAACTTCTAGAAGGTGTCTATTTTTTCATTCGGCAATCCCATTTTGTTGAGGGGTGTCAACGCATGAGCTTTGGTGGATTATTCCATGTGTTTGAAGGTAGTTACCCATGATAGTGTTAAAATATTCTGTGCCATTATCAGTATGTAAAATCTGAATCTGTGTTTGGATCATGGAATGGAAGTTGATGAATACGGGACAGACATCAGATTTATCTTTGAGTAGGTAAACCCAGCAAATTCGAGTGTGGTCATCAATAAAGGTAACAAACCATTTTGTGTGAGTACGGTTTGATGCCCGGGAAGGGCCCCGTACGTCACTGTGGATTTTTGTGAATGGTTTTGACGGCTTGTATATGGATTTTGGGAATGACGTTCGTTGATGTTTTGCTAACTCACATATTTCACATTGAAAAGGAACTTGTTTTTTATTCATGAAAATAGAGGGAAATACACGTCTTAATTGAAGTTTGGGTGACCCATCCTAAAATGCCATAACATAATTTCACTATCTCGAAGAACAGACGCAGAATCACAAATTTTAAATTGACACTGGTTACTCACATCAGCCTCATCAAAGTAGTAGAGTCCTTCACTTTCCTTAACACTGCCAATCGTCTTCCCCGATGATAGGTCCTGAAATACACAGTGTGAAGGAAAAAATTTAGCGGAGCAATTGGAAGTTTTTGTTAGCTGACTTATAGATAGTAAATTGCATGATAGATTTGGGACATGAAGAACTGATTCTAAAGTTATAGAATCAGAGATTGGAATACTCCCTTTTCCTGCAACAGTCGATAGGGAACCATCGGCAATTTTAACCTTAAGATTACCAGCACATGTTGAATATGAAGAGAACAGGTGGTAAGAGTCTGTCATGTGATCAGAAGCTCCCGAGTCAATGATCCAAGGTATTTTAGATTGTGTAGTAGATTTTAAGGCTCTCAAAAAGTTACCTCTGTGAGCAAGAGAGCTTGAAGGATTATAATTAGCAGTCTGACTTGATGGTTGAAGACTCGAGAACATTTTGTAGAGTTGTTCCACAATCCACCATCAGTCATTACCATCATCACCTCCAATGCACCACCACTACCTCATCCTCTCCCTCCTCAGTTACTTTGTCTCATCCTTCGCCACTAATGGCTTTGTCGCCACTATCTGGCTCTACTCCCACGTCCTTACCTACAACCCATGTACCCACATTTCACTTATCAACAATGTTAGGTGTACAATCATTAGATGATTGAAATTAATTAGTACCAATCCCCTAATGATTGTAGAAATGGATTTTTTCCTTCACTTATCTCCGTCGATTTTGACGTTATCACTATTTATTTTCATTAATCAAACAAACATTTTTTTACAAATTCCTCAACATCGTCATCTTTATCACCAACAATACAACATATTTACCATTTTCTCTTTTCTTCTACAATTCCCACAGGCTTTTTATACAATAAATATTTAGCTAAGTAATACATAAGAAAATATTGATTCTTTTTGCATTGATGATTCATTTTTTCTTCTACCAATCTCGGGTCTTGTAATTCATCCATTGTTCAACAAAAAAAAAAAGAAATCATGGATGGAATTTTAGAATCTCAGATTGCCTAAAAAGGAGAGAGTTGGAATCGGATTTTGAGATTATGAAATTCGGTTACCAGTCTGACAATTATGAATTCGTTCATTCGAGACGAAGCAAACGCCTCAAGTCTCTTGTGGCTGAATCATCGAACAATTTTGCGTACCCCATCATCTTCCTGTTTCTTCAAAGGGCAGAATCGACTGATAGGGGGATACTTTGCAGAGATGAGGCCGAATAAACGAATCTCCAGTCACTGAGCCGCCCAAATGCGTCGGACTCTACTCTTTCACATGCACAGAAAAGGCCATAAACGTCATTCCATTCCTCCTTAGTTTTCCTTCCCCTGAATAACAATCGTAAGTCGTAACCAACTCTGAGGCTTGGTCTATTAATGCAAAGAGATGAAGGATTGCAGAACAAATCAATCGCGGCCATTAATGATGAATTCCTCTCACTACAAAATTATTTTTACTTTTCCTGAGCAGGAAAAAATAGAAATCCCGATTTCCTTTTTCTTCCCTAAATTTGAAATGATAAATTTCCTTGGTAGGACACTAAAGAAGAGAACATGAGAGTGGCGAAATTTTAAGAACCCTAAACCCTGCAAAAATGTGGGAATCGGTAGCAGTCACACTTCTTCTTGTTGTTGAAGAAGGAAGGTAAAGATAGAGCACGAGGCGAAGGCGACATGGAAAACGCCGATCCAGCGTACATGTCTGCCGCCACTATCTAGCTCTACTCCCATGTCCTTTACCGGTCGAAAGGAAGAATGTATAGGGGGGAGCGTGGGTGAGTAGAGAGGGGTGATGAAGATAGAATGAATTGGGGGTGCGTGGGTGAATTTGTTAGGTTTAATTAACTTTTTATTAATTATAATTATTAAATCATATTTACCACCTGATTTATGAATTGTAAACTTTATCCCCTTATTTTTGAATTGTAATCTTGAAAAAGAAGGATTTTATATAATTTTCTCGAGAATGATTCCCTATAGAAATTACAAAAGAAATGGCTTCAATAAGACAATGATTTTGAAATGACAAGTCGGAACCGACGAGCCGTTCGGCCCGTTTACCACCACTAATCCATGGAGAATGATTCCCTATTGAAATTACAAAAGAAATGGCTTCAACAAGACAATGATTTTGATCTGCACATTTTTGTAATTAAATTTTAGGGTTTTGAAAATATAATGGAACACTCCGAAGAGATGGTGACCCATCATAACTTGAAGAAATTTCATGTTTATGACATAGTTCGAGATTATGAAATTCATACGAAAAGTTAAAGATAGAATATAATTTATGAAAATCGAATCTTCGTAATATATTATCAATTAGGTTAAATTTCGTACAAATATAAACTTCTTGAATATATAAAACCCCATGCATAAATAAAACATCTAAATACGACTATTTTTGTAAATTAATTTATAATTTTGCCAAATGAGGCATAATATTTGTTAGGGCAAAATGCTCTGTTAAATGAGGCACAAACAAAGTAACGTTCATATTTGCAGAAAATCGCAGGTGGCCGACCACTTTTGCCTTTCCAAAACAGATACCAAGCTACAAGTTAAATTTCATGATCTAGTTCATTCACGTGTGAACACTGACCTTTGCCTATTTTTTATTTACTAGAAATGGCGGTTTTTACCTTGTTGGTAAATCTTGTGAATTACCTAGGCATTTACTATTTACTATTCTTTTTTTGGTTACTTCGTGAAAAAGTCACGTCACTTTCAGTAAGATCACAAGTACAAAACTGAAAGTGAAAATAGTATTGAAAAGTAGTAGGCATTACCAAATTACACAGTATGCGTATTTTCTTTTCACAGTGTTCTGTTCATTTTAGAGTAATGTTATTTATTATTATAATGATAAAATATTGATAATGTAATGATCGGTGTAATATAATGAAATTGAACAATTCAATTGTTAAGAGAGGAGGAGGAAAGAGATTAAAAGATGTGAAATATTAATTGTCACGTAATTGACATTACGTATAATGATAATAAGGCTTATTATCACAAAACGTCCCTACATTTGACAGTTAGTGTGCAAAACATCCCAACGTTTCATTTTTTTGCATTTTCGCCCCTATTTCAACGTTTCAGTGTGGAAAACATCATTTTCACTATTTTTCAGTGTAAAATGACCAATATACCCTCAAATTTAAATAAAACAAAGAAAATGAAATGAAAAATAAAAAAATAAATTATAATTATACTCCCAAACTTTTTAAAAAGTGCAAGTGGGTCCAAAAGTCTTATTAAAAGGCTTAAGTACAAAACGTCCATACGTTTGACACTTAATGCGGAAAACGTCCCTAAGTTTCAAACATGTTTGTATTTGTTCAATAGCACAAAATGTTCATACGTTTGACACAAAATAGTGAAAATGACGTTTTTCCGCAATGAAACGTTGAAATAAGGACGAAAATGTAAAAAGAAATGAAACGTAAGGACGTTTTACGCAATAAGTGTCAAACGTATGGACATTTTGTGTTATTGAACAAATACAAACATGTTTGAAATGTAGGGACGTTTTCCGCATTAATTGTCAAACGTAGGGACGTTTTGTGCTTAAACCTTTTAATAAGACTTTTGGACCCACTTGCACTTTTTAAAAAGTTTGGGAGTATAATTACAATTTATTTTTTTACTTTTCATTTCATTTTCTTTGTTTTATTTAAATTTGAGGGTATATTGGTCATTTTACACTGAAAAATAGTGAAAATGATGTTTTCCACACTGAAACGTTGAAATATGGGCGAAAACGTAAAAAAATGAAACGTTTAGATGTTTTGCACACTAATTGTCAAACGTAGGAATGTTTTGTACTAATAAGCCATGATAATAAATTACATTATTCATCCCTCGTTGGCAAAAGCTCTAACACTCATACAAATTGATTCGTTGGTATCTATACTGAACCACCACGTGGCTTACCTATGTCTTACGTGTACCTTTGATTTGCCCCTCACGACCACCCCACTACAATGGGAGGGACTGGGATGGGGGTGGATGCGCTCCTCTTCATTCTCACCATTATAAATAGCACCACGACCCCACACTCTCTCTAAAGATCTCACTCTTCTCTGTTCTTCAACTTCAGCGTTTGTACAGAAAGAGCAACTCGCTATTCTTTAATTCTATTTGTTTTTCTTATTTCAAGAAATTAAACAAGAAATCAAAATCAATGGCAAGCAGAAAATTAACTGTGGAAGTGTGCGACGCCAAGAATCTGATGCCCAAAGACGGTCAAGGCACGGCCAGTGCATATGTGATCGTGGATTTCGACGGCCAACGCCGGCGTACCAAGACAATTTTCAGGGATCTTAACCCTCAATGGGGCGAGAAGCTCGAATTCTTGGTACATGATGTTGAATCCATGGCGTCGGAAATGTTGGAGCTCAACGTGTACAATGATAAAAAGAGTGTCAAGAGAAGCACTTTTCTTGGAAAAGTGAAGATTGCTGGGAGCACTTTTGTGAAATCTGGTGAAGAAGTGCCTTTGATTTATTATCCATTGGAGAAGAGAAGTGTTTTCTCGCAGATTAAGGGGGAGATTGGGCTTAAAGTGTGGTATGTAGATGAGGAGCCGCCGCCTGCGGAGGAATCGGCGGCGGAGAAGTCTGCTGCAGCTCCATCACCGGCCGAGGGGGAGAAAAAAGAAGAGGAAAAGACGGAGGAGAAAAAGGAAGAAGAGAAAAGAACCACTTCCGAAGAGTCGACAAAAGAAGAAAAACCACCGGAGATTCCAGAACCAGATACGGCGGTGGCTCCACCACCACCTCCGGCAGCGTCGGAAGTAGAAAATCCACCATTAGTTCAGCAGAAAAACTCCCAGAAAGCAGAAAAGTCCATTGTTGCAGAAAATTTGAAGAATATTGATATTGAATCAAAACTGTTCCAGAAAATCTCCAATTCGGACCGGCGAATGGCTTTTGATTTGGTGGATCAGATGCCATTTCTATATGTTCGTGTAGCCAAAGCGAAAATCTCAAATCCAGAGGCAGATTCTTCAGTTTATTCTAAGCTCGTGATCGGCACACACAGCATCAAGACCAAATCACATGCTGCTAACAAAGATTGGGATCAAGTTTTTGCATTTGATAAAGAAGGATTAAATTCAACCTCCCTTGAAGTCTCAGTTTGGATTGAAAAAAAGATCCCAGAAAATGAAAACAACAACGGAGTTTCAGAGAGTTGTATCGGAACCGTGTCGTTCGATTTGCAGGAAGTGCCCAAAAGAGTGCCGCCGGACAGCCCATTGGCACCGCAGTGGTACAGTTTAGAGGCGGAGCAAAACCCGGACTCGCCTGGATATGACATCATGCTGTCTGTGTGGGTAGGCACTCAGGCTGACGAGGCTTTTCAGGAGGCTTGGCAGTCAGATTCTGGTGGATTGATACCGGAAACCCGAGCCAAGGTGTACTTGTCTCCGAAGCTGTGGTATTTGAGACTAACGGTCATCCAAGCCCAGGATTTACAGCTAGCTACAGGTTCGGGTACAAACGAACCTAAGGTTCGGAATCCTGAGCTCTTTGTGAAAGCCCAGCTTGGCGCGCAGCTATTCAAAACGAGCCGAATTTGTGTTGGCTCGTCTACTATCTCGTCTAATCCTACGTGGAATGAGGACCTTGTATTCGTGGCAGCCGAGCCGTTTGAGCCGTTTTTGATAATTACAGTGGAGGATGTGACAAATGGGCAAGCAATTGGGTGTGCTAAGGTGCAGATGGCTACAATAGACAAGCGAACCGAGGACAAATCAGAGCCGAGATCAAGGTGGTTTAATTTAATTGGTGATGATCAAAATACTAAATCCTATGGTGGAAGAATACACGTGCGGGTGTGTTTGGAAGGAGGGTATCACGTGCTAGATGAGGCAGCTCATGTGACCAGCGATGTTAGGGCTACTGCCAAGCAATTGTCCAAGCCAGCTATTGGGTTGCTTGAAGTGGGCATTAGAGGGGCTGCTAATCTGCTTCCGGTCAAGACGAAGGACGGTACACGTGGGACAACAGATGCATACGTCGTGGCTAAATATGGACCGAAGTGGGTTCGCACTCGAACAATTCTTGACCGGTTTAATCCACGGTGGAATGAACAATACACATGGGACGTGTATGATCCGTGCACAGTATTGACTATAGGAGTGTTTGATAATGGAAGGTACAAGCATGATGATGCAGGGTTGAAGAAGGATGTGAGGCTTGGGAAGTTGCGTGTACGCCTCTCGACTCTTGACACTAATCGAGTGTATGTTGGTACGTATTCTCTTATGGTGTTGCTTCCTAGTGGGGTGAGGAAAATGGGAGAAATTGAGATTGCTTTGAGGTTTTCGTGCTCATCATGGATTAGTCTTATTCAAGCATATGCCAATCCAGTGTTGCCTAGGATGCATTATGTGAAACCATTTGGTGCTGCCCAACAAGACATCCTTAGGCACACTGCTATGAGAATTGTGACGGCAAGGTTAGCTCGATCGGAACCAGCTTTGGGCCAAGAAGTGGTCCAATTCATGTTGGACTCAGATACGCACATGTGGAGCATGAGACGGAGCAAGGCCAACTGGTTTCGGGTTGTGGGTTGCTTGTCAAAAGCAGCTACAATTGCCCGTTGGCTCAATGGGATTCAAACATGGGTGCACCCACCAACAACAATTTTGGTCCATATCTTGTTGGCAGCCATTGTATTGTGCCCACACCTAGTGTTGCCAACAATTTTCATGTATGCCTTCCTAATCATAGCATTGAGATTTCGTTATCGCCAACGTGTTCGGATCACACTGGACCCTAGATTATCTCATGTTGATAGTGCAAGTCCCGATGAGCTAGATGAAGAATTCGACGGATTTCCAACCACACGAGCAACAGACCAAGTGCGCATCCGCTATGATCGATTACGTGCTCTAGCAGGACGTGCCCAAACACTCTTGGGCGATGTTGCTGCTCAAGGTGAACGATTGGAGGCACTGTTTAATTGGAGAGACCCTAGGGCTACCGGCATTTTTGTCGTGTTTTGCCTATTTGCTTCCTTGTTGTTTTATGTCGTTCCCTTCAAGGTATTTGTTTTAGGGTTAGGGTTGTACTACCTCCGTCACCCCAGATTCCGTGGCGACATGCCCTCTGTCCCTATGAACTTTTTCCGAAGGCTGCCGCCGCTGTCCGATCAAATTCTTTAAACTAGTTTTTTTAGTTTTTTCTGTCGTATTTAATTTTGGGGGTGACAAAATGTTGAATTTTGACTGGAATTTAATGCACTTTTCTAGTGTGCAATTAATTGGTCCTTTGATTATGTAAAAGTGACACTCAGAGAATTAAATATCTGTTTTTGGATTCAACTGGACAACGAGCCTTAAAGACAGGGAGTCCAAAAAGTTAGTAAGAGTATTAAATTTTTAACCTTATTTGTAGCAAAAGTGACCGTTTGAAGTCCATTGCCCATGTCTTAAGAAGGTTGGTGAGATACTTAAATATGGATGTTTGAATAAGTGACCGTTAGACGCGTGGGGTAGGTGGGTGGGAAGGTTCGCATTTTCATGGTTTGATGAAAGGAGCCTAGTTATGTAACCAATTAAAAACTACGAGCTTAGCTTTATTTCTTTTTCGATGTTAGAACGTGTTTAATATCGTAACCTTAATATGATTAAGAAAACATACTTGATAATACAGAAACATGCTCGAATAGATTTGTGTATGGTCGATCGACCAATTTTGAGAGAAAATAAACACATTCACTAACAGTGAGCTAGCTAGAAAGTGTGACAAACATGGAACATATGTCAAGATAAAATTCTTCAATAAAACAAAATTTAACAAGCACTTTATAGTATGTGCTTCAATTCAATTACAAGACACTAACAAAAATTACAAGAATATCCAACCAGCATATCTCGAATAAACGTGATTTGATATTTATTTTTTTACATCCCAGAAAGGCTATTTTTATTCAATGAGAAGCAAACATTTTTGTCAAGCAAGACCAATGTTCTCGACCCCCACATCCCGAACGCATATTACACCCAGTTCCTGGCAACCTGTAGGGAGAAGCATGAGGACTCGATCACAGTACAAACTTTTATGAAATGCCCATGTTGATTTGATAAAACCGGATATTGGAACTGTATGCAAGAATGCTGTGAGCAGCATTACCATCTTTAGAAGGAAAGCAAACCTTTTAATCAAGCAAGACCAAGGTGACCTCGACCCCCACATCCCGAACACATGGTATTTCCAGTTCCCCCGCAACCTGCATGATAAAACACAAGATGTCAAGATTCTTGCCACCACATTACGATCTTTTATAAGAATACGCATGAGATACGTTATACATCTTCTTTGATTGGTTTGTGTCGTTATTTTCTTGTATAAAAAAGGATAAGAAAGCAAACACGAGATGTTTTGTGTGTCGTTTTGTTGTGTTGGTAATCCTTCGTCGTTTTGAATTTTAGGTAAAAAGCTTATCTCCCCCTCAATGTTCTTATTCACTCTATTTTCTCTTTCCCGCATTAGCTTCTTTCTATTGGGTCACTCGTTGCTGCCGCTAACCATTGCTAACAAAATACTCTCAAACGTACCTGTTGAATGTTCCGTAAGCCTAAAAATTCATAAAGGAACCCAAGTCATTGCATTGAAGGAGAATGTGATATTAATAGTTTGACTGATTAATCTTTACTAACAAAGAAAAGATAAGAATAGTTCAAAAAACTGATATAGTTAAAAGACCGACTAATTAGAATAATTGATATGATCTTGAAGGATATATTCATTTCCATTTGTTCATTTCACCTTGAAAGAACAACATGATTTAATTCTGGACTCTACTGATGGTCAAACTTGAGACCTAAACATTTTTTTTTTTTTTGGATAGAGAATATTGAGTCTTCCATAGACATATTGGAATACTCACTATATCCCTATGCATATGTTTCTCCCCAAGTAATGAGATTGTGATGAAACTGGCATTGGTAACATTGCCAAATTGCTGTGCTGTGCTAGTGCTATCAAATATTCCATATAATGGTTATGTGATAAATTGGTGCGTGTTTGGCAAAGACTTTTCAAGCTTAGATGCGGGCAAACATAATTTTTAACCACATATTCTACAAGACCTACAACTTTTATCTACATTTTAACTACGCATTCCCTGAGACCTTACTCAAGCAAGCAATTAGTTTAAGCACATTTATGGCATGTTACTGAATTCATCAACATTGAACGCTATTAAAGAACAAAAAGATGTTGATGTAGTGTTTGGTGTCTTGTGCAGTATTGTCAAGTGTTCCGTATCAAACGTGACATTAATTCACCAAACTCGTCAAACATATATGAATAGCAACCATTTCTTTTGTTCATATGAGTTCCTTATAAGAATATCGAATACAATGCTTGCCAAAAACCTAGATTCAAACAATAATGGAGATGTGTGTACCCGTATCCATTTTACCGATAAAGGGATTCTAGAAAAATAAATAACCCAAAAAGAAAACCCAAAATCGGATTAGAATATTACCTAGACACCGTACTTTGACAATGATTCCTTGACTCTCCAAGATAGAGTCTACATATAAGCCTGAACCTGAGCAGGTGGTGCAAAGAACAGCTCCTTTTGCTTGACAACTTGGGCAACTGGGGTTATCTCCAACATTTATCAGGGCCAACGACAACCCAATAGGTTTTTCAATTATCTCCTCCGGAATAGGCTTATCATAACAAAAAAGTGATTCGAGGCTGCTTTGTCTATGAACATGCCCAACAGAACTTGGCATAGCCTGTAACATCATAGTATATCCTCTTAGCAATTTATATTTGTTCCAAATCTTTATCTAGAATACAAGTAAAAAAGGAAACAGTTTGCATGACTATAGAAGGAATTTTTACTCTAGCATAATTAACTTATTGTCAACTCAACAGCTATGATTTTTTTTTTTTCAAAAGCGTTCCTGGTTAAAACAAAGGAACAATTTTTTTCTATTTAGCCGTGAGCATTTAATTTAATTTCCATTATTTGCAGAATCATTTCATAAACTTGGACCTCATAGTCAAATGCATCTACTCCTAACAATAAAAATCATAGTTATTATTAAATATATCATAAGTTCTGATGGTAATGGCAAATTTTATCTTTTCTTTTGCAAGAGTTCGCAATGAATAATGACTCTATTACTATACATAGTAATTATTTTCCCATACATTAAATAGGACACTGATAATTTAGCATGAGCAGCGTGTTAAAATCAAGAAAGACTCCATAGACATATTATTTTATCGTAGCTGTCAGGGTATTTTTTCCAAAAACATGCCATTGTTTAAGGGAGACCTGGATTATCTCATTTAAAACACAAATAAAGCCATCTCTAGTGTCAATTGACTCGATTCTTGATAGTTGCTCAATTATGCGAACCTAAAAAAGTTAATTGACAAGGACTACTCTCCAAATAAAGCATGATAAAATGAATTTACAGCAAAAACAACATTAAAGCTTCAGTTTTGTTTGTTATTATAATGTCAAATTATATAATCTACAACAAAAATCATTTGTATATATGTATTCATTTGCTTCTTCAAATCACATATTCAAAAAAGAAACAGTAACTGCCATTCTTCATGTATATAGTATGTGAATACGATCTATATACGCAGGGGCGGACCCACATGGGGTCATTTGGGGTCAGATGACCCCACAATTTTATTTAATTTTTTTTTTTTTTTTTGAGGTTTTTTTTTTTATTAACCTAAACATTTTTGAAATCTCATTTTTTATCCCACGAGAAAATTGGTCTTGGTCCACCCCTGTATATACTGCTTCTGCTTGAACGAATAGAAGAAAGACACATCTTTGTTAAGGATTTTCAGACCAACCTATGCTTGTTTCTTTTATCATATTTCTCATTTTCCTTTATTTGTACATGTAGATACTAATCACTAGCTCAACCTGCTTCATTTAGCTTATTCAACAATCTTAAAACAGATTTTAACACACTAATATTAAGGAAATTCCCAACACAAAATTTACATGTCTATTTGGAAAAATCCAAACCCTAAAGCCCATTAAAATTTGCAAGAACAAGAATAATAAACAGAAATATAAATGTACAATTTATTACTGACCCGTGGCGAAGAAAATGAGCGAGAACCTGCGAGATTTGGGTGATTTCCGTAAATTGGTTTGGGCCAAATCCATGAAACATTATGGGAATAACAAATCGGTGGGGAAACTTTGGGTAATGAAGAAATTGAAGAAGACGAGATTTTCAGAGCACAATTCATTTTTCTTCTTACTTTTCAGGATGAAAGATTGCTGTTTCTGGGAATAACAAATCGATTGATTTTGTTGCAATTATTAGTGTTCGATGATTTTAAGGTGTTTCTTCGTTATTAACGAAGATGGTGTTCTGGCTAGTGGCTCATCTTCGAGATTCAAAAATTCTGTCTCAAAAAAATAAATAAAATAATAATAATAATAATTTCTAATTTTATTATATCACAAACATTATCAAGTATTCAAGTTTCAAACATCTTATGGAACAACTAAGCCCTTATTTGACAATCATTAAAATGATTTATTTATTTTGATAAAATGATTTTTGGAATATTAATTTGACGAAGAATGTGTGGTTAAGAGGTTAAAAAATTTTGAGTTACGTATAAAGTATAAACCCCTTGTTTGATTCGAGTAAAAAGTTTCATTAATCACTCAACTTTGTACGTTGTCATGTTGTGGTCACTCAACTTTGTGATGCTTCTGACTACTCACTGAACTTACAAACATTTCCTTCCGTCCATCACTCACCACCAAACCGTTTGTATGTTATCTGAGGTGGCATAACGACAGGAGACGTGGATATGGACGACGTCAAATTTTTGCCACACACGATTTTCCTTCATTTCATATAAACTGAAATCCCCCAATTCGAAATCCCCATTTCGAAACCCTAAATTTCAACCCAACGATCCTCCCTTCCAAATCCAAATCGAAGCCACTTGAAGCACCACCCTTCCAATCCGAAAACACCACCTGAAGCGCCATTAAATTCGTTTCTCAGAAAAGATCTCCCAAGGTACTTGCGTTTTCTCCTATTAATTCTCCCAAGGTTCTTGGTGAGCCTGAGAATTTGGATGTAGAAGAAAATGGTGACGAGGAACTCGAGATGTTGGAGTTTCCATCATGGGAATCCGAAAACACAAGGATTTGGCTTGAATTTTACAATTTACCCAAGGTTCTTTTCCAAGAAGGTGGAGTTATTGATGGCTCAGGCAGCAAATGGTGGGCAGCATCTTGCAAAAAGAACAAGTCCAATGTAATTTCTATTGATAGATTGATTTAATTCGATTAAAACCTCACTTCTATTTTTGATAGATTGATTTATTCTTGCTCTCGGTGATTTGATGCATTTGGATAAATAATGAGGTTGAATCTGCAAGGATGAGAAAGGAAAGGGAACGGAATAGACAACTTTGAAACACCTTGGCAGCCACTTCCCTGCGGTCTTCATGAAGTGGGAACGGAATAGACGATCTTTTGTCAATGGAGTCTTTATTTTTTGTTAATGGATTTTATAGCGTTTCAAGTAGTTGCTGCTGGCTGTAAATGTGAATTGTCATTGTGAATTGGGTGTAGACCTTTTGATAATGGGATATCAATGCTTACATTTTCTGTTTCTTTCCTGTTGCAATTTTCTGTTTCATTCTAGTTGGACCATTAAACAAGAAAGCATTAGTGTTTCTCATCCACTGTAAAATGCATTTTAAAGCACCATTTTAAGATGCTCTGTAATCCAATATGATGCAAGAACAATGGAACCTTATATGAACACACACAAATATATATTTGCCCAATTCATCAAACACTGCCATATATTTGCACCACTACAAAAGACATACAAAAGATCTGCCATAATGGCTCCTTACAATTCCATTCACGAGCATAACCAAAAATCGTTTCATAGCTTGTTACATTACAAAAGAGACCATGACATCCAATTCACTATTCAGAGAAAAAAACATCAAAAAACCCACAACATTCCCGTTAATCACGATTTATTTGTCTAGGTACGTTGGGGGTTGGCATGAATTGCATGGGCTCTTCCTCATTTGGGTTTTCGGTCGATGATAATCCATGACCTCTGAATGACAGCATTTTACCCTGTAGTCCAATAGAAACCATTAGTTATAATAAATAACAAATGTAGTTAATTAACTAAAAAATGAATTTGATGTTTACTCACATGTTCGTTAACTGCTACCATGCTATTTAAAGCAACTGGTTCTAATTTAACATCATACCATTCCTAGAAATTACGGAAGAGAAAAACTGTAAAATAAATGAATAGGTGCCAAACACTAGCCAAAGAAATATATATTTGACAGCAAAATACTTGCTTGATCTGGGGCACCTCCGAATCTGTCCAACAAATTTAAAACAATGAAACGAAATACCTGCAGTTTTTCTAGATATTGGAAGCAATGCATATAAACGAGCAATTGAAATCATCAACCAAACAAAAGTGCCATAAAAAAAAAAATCATCAAACAAATATTGTTCCCAACAATGGAACTCAGATAACAATCAGTATACAGTCATCACAGTCAACACTGCATCAGGATTCAATGCTCTTTACCAGTACTCTTTAGCCAATTTTGAAACAATGCTATGCACAAAAAATCCAAATCTAATATCTATCGTATGGAATTGGTAAAGTTAAAATATTTATGGAATCCATAGTCACCAAAAAAATGAAAAAATTTATTGAATTCGGCTATTTTTAGTAGACCCACCAGCAGAATTCAAGTAAACAAAACCCCTGAAAAAAAAAAAAAAAAAAAACCTAAATATACTATAAATCAGATGAATGGTGGGTTTTACCTCCGTGGTCTGCATCCATGTTTGAACTCATTATAGGTTGAAATTTACCAATAACGATCTTGTGCAGTGGCTGAACAGGTTCGATTCGCGTTCCGGTTTTGGAGGTTTAGGGCTCGTTCAACTGAAGGATTTGGAGGAATTTAATGGCGCTTCAGGTGGTGTTTTCGGATTGGAAGGATGGCGCTTCAGGTGGCTTCGATTCAGATTTGGAAGGGCAAATCGTTGGGTTGAATTTAGGGTTTCGAAATGGGGATTTCGAATTGGGGGATTTCGGTTTATATGAAATGAAGGAAAATCGTGTGTGGCAAAAATTTTGACGTCGTCCATATCCACGTCTCCTGCCGTTATGCCACCTCAGATAACATACAAAAGGTTTGGTGGTGAGTGATGGATGGAAGGAATTGTTTGTAAGTTCAGTGAGTAGTCAGAAGCATCACAAAGTTGAATGACCACAACATGACAACGTACAAAATTGAGTGATTAATGAAACTTTTTACTCTGTGTGATTCCCATTGTTTCAAAAATATTCTTCAATAATATAATATTACAAGTAAATCCAATTTTTTTTCTTATTTCTTATACGAAAGTAATGTCGATAACATAATATGTGCTTCAGATCAATGAGAAAGGGCAACTTCAGTTGAGCCATCGTGCATTATTTTCAGATCCCAACTCAGAGAAGCAGAACACGAAGCAACATACAGGTAACCATGTCAAGGAAGGTACGATTACACAGAAAAGCTCCTGAGAAGAGTAAGCAGAATAACATCGAGTGGTTCAAAGGATTCTACAGAAGTTGAAAATGCTGAACCGAGGAGAAAAGTCCAACTATTGAACTCACAATTTCGTCCAGTAGTAAGCCAGCTGGGGCCAATGCACCCACGGCCACGGAGGATAAGTTTGTCAGCCTTCAAAGGATGGACCTTATTTGTGATCTTTTGGCGCCTTTTTGTGTAATCAGCACAAAGAAAAGATTTTAGCTCTTACAGATTTTTAGTATCAATGCATTTCAGCTTTCCCAGAAAGTCTCCAATGAGCATCACCACTACACAATTATAACTAAAATTGGAATAGTCTTATTTTTCTGCTTCATCACTATATATAAAGTTGGTTCGAGCGCTTTCTTCTTCATATGGAACATTGGAGGCATGTACTAAGAGAATAATGTTACCAATTGTACGCTAGCTAAGCTCAGGGAAAATCTGTTATTTAATTAAATGAAATGCGGTCTATAATTTATTCGCGAGGGAATTACATTGAAAAATTCCCGATGCTAAAACATGAAGATAATTTCCCCAAGAATGAGATGAAGTCGAGACCAAATTTAAAAAAAAAAAAAAAAAAAAAAAATCTCGAGCAAGGATTAAAATTGGAATTGCATCTCCGAGGTATATCCAAGAGCTTCTAAATGAGCAGCCATGGCCTTGTTCATAGGAGGTGGCCCACATCTCAGTATCTGCACAAAATGAAAAATTTGAGCAGTTTGTCGTGTTTTTACGTCATTTTTTATACTAATGAACACGAGAAAAGTTAAATGGAGATTGTGATAACTATCATAACAAGCAAAGGATTGCATTGGCGTAGAATCGTAACCTGAATATCAGATGCTGGTGCAGGGCATTGAGCTTGAATCATTTCCTTGGATACGAACCCGACACCGCCATTCCACACCTCAGGAGGCTACACAGAATTAGACAAGAAACAAGGATTATTAAGGTAATGAAACTTGTTGAGGGTAATTACAAACAAATTATGTCAATGACTTGTTACCATCTTAGAACGCAATAAGAATCTTAATCCTGAAACGACATAATAGTTTAAGAAGGCACGAGATAAGTAAATGTGTGATTTTATCAAAAATCAGTTTTTTAAAGCAGCTACAATCTTATCTACATCAAGAGGCTGTTTGTATTGATTGCCCCATGGAATATTCAAGTTTTTCCATCAATTCAATACTAGGCAAATCAAATGCTCTATTAATACGAAATAGAAAATGTACCCTTTATCATTTTTATGCATGCCAAATTTACCAATTGTAATGCAGCATCTCCAGAGCCTTGCCCCACCCCCACACACGAAACAAAATATAATAAATCGAATAATGCTTTCTATCAGTATTGCTTACCCATAAGCAATGGTGTGCCCCTTTTAGATGGCTTTAATTGATTTGTTATCTAAAATGCAGGATTTAAGATGCCAAATCAATTAATTCCACATCATTGCCTATGGGTAAACAGCGCTAATGCATAACATTAGAGCATCTTCAAAAGACTCTAAATAGAAAATGCCCTTTATTGTATAGAGTCGATGTTTAAAAATATTACTTGAATTGATTGGCCATTGAAATAAAAGATGAGGAGAAATCCATAAATGTTTCTTGAAAAAAGCAAAATGAGGAGTCAAAATAGAGAACATTGTTGGAGTGTATAAAAAATTTTACTCTCTAAATTTGAAGATTCTCTTTAAAAATACACAATCTCTTGGAGGTGCTCTTACTCTAATAAATCTATAGGCTATCTCATAATTCAGCTGTATATCATCCAATGCACAACCCCCGCCATTCCGTCCAATGCATACACAATAGAACTAGACCAGAACTGAAATGCATTGTCGATTAGTTCCTACGTATTTTACATATTATCATTCATGTTTTCGACATTTTTTCCCTATCAACTTTCACAGTTTTCCCCATTGCTACTAAAAATCATCCGCTATAAAATCAGTTTGGACCTGAGTTTTTTTGGCTTTAACTTTCCTTTCTACGACAAGAACAAATTAAGCCTTATTCCAAATGAATTCGGGGTTAGGTTATATTAACTCTTTTGAAAGAAAAGCAGAACTTATCGTAGCCACAGAGTATTTGTTTCTGATTTCCTCATTTAAAAGAAAAAGAAGAATGACATAATTCAAGTAAATGAAACATTGACAAGTATGGCTGATACAACTACCCATTTACCCTGAATGCTTAAATTTAGACCAAATAAATATATATGAAATATACACCACATTAAGTTAAACAAAGATAAAAAAGAACTAACCTGATTCAGTACATAGTAAATCTTAAATTGACCAGGGTAATTAGTAGCAAGGCTATCCAATTCTTCCTGCAATCAAACGTAAATACAACAAATCATAATCACTGAAAAGTTTAACAATCTTCAAGCATTGTCGCCTTTGAAATACATCAAATTTCAAGTAGCATTCTTCAATATCCAACTGTATAAGTTTCAGTAAGGAAATCTGAATGCACAGTCCCCACTGAAATTACAGTATTCTGCCAGTTTTGAGTAGATACTTAGGAAATCCTATTGAATCCCAGGATATTTTTGGCATATTTATCCCTCTCAAGCAATAGACTAATTCTGGGTCTAGGTTACTTACTACCCTCCATTAACAGTGAAATTTGCAGAGGTACAGCCTTCAAAGGAATATGTAGTCGAAGTGAGATTAGAAATTACCTTTAGAAGAATATCTTCAAGTGTAACATTAGCGTATATCAGATGCACCTTTGTTTTGTCAATTGGGTTTTCAAGAATAGCTCTAGCAACCTAATACGAAACGAAAAGAACACAATGAGATACGTTGACGTAAAAAAGCCTTTTGATTGACTCAATTCATCGCTCCTTTCCTAAGAGTAAAGATGAATCATCAAGAAATTGATGAGAAAGAAGTATTAAAGATATTCTTTAATGTAGACCTGGAACATTGGCGTAATGCCAGAGCCTCCAGCAAGCATTCCAAATGCTCTCACTTGGCCAGGTTGATACTTAAAGCGACCCTAGTACAAAAAAGTTAACGTATAAGAGCAGCTTTCAAGTAGTAGATATATTGTACCAGTCAGGCATAAAAAATTTATCCAAGGTAATGCAATTTACTTAAAAAATAAAAAATAAAACAATTGCATGATTAACTAAGTATACACTGAATTAATTACAGCAGCTACTAAAGCAAGGAGGAATTAAGTTAATTATTTTGAAAGGTAAGAAAAAAATTAACACGTGTTTGTAAACAAGAAGTTACTTCAAGTAACTTTTACTTATTTTCAAAAGTAGCCAAACATGCTCCAGCTCAATGAGCAGAATGCACGAAGCTATCAATTTGGGAGCAAATAAATGATCCCTCACTAACTTGCAAACAGATCGGAAGCAAGAATAGTGGAAGATTGAATTTGATAAGTTTAACATCTCTAACTCACAAAGGCTAATATGTAGAGATCTGTTTCTCTTGAGTAATTTAAGCACGATATCACTGCACCTCAGAATCAATTACTGAAATTGTCATGGTTATAGATTGAGCTCGATAAGCTTAACATCTCCTGATAGATTTTTTTTTTTTTTTTTTTAACTTACGACATTACAGAGGCTAATGCATCTAGATTAATTTCAGTAAGAGTGGTTTGATGTTAATACAAATACACCTCAGAATGGATTACTGAAACTATCAGGTACAAAAGAAAATGTGCAAACGTCTTCAATAAAATATTGCAGGTTAGTGTGCAGATTACTACACTCTGTGTTCTCTCAATATATTCTCATCCTAGGGAGAAATGTAGCAATACATCCAGTTTAGAGGATCATAAATTTAATTTTCAAGATATAAGTAGTTGGCGTTCAAGATTACATATGATTTAGCTATTTTCAATACAAACCTTCACTTTAGGTTATGTAACTACTATCTAAATAACCGTCGTGCATAAGCATGAAACCAAAATAGGGGAAAAGAAGTGATAGAAAAGAATTCAACCTTGATTTTATCCTGTATTTCTTTTCATATTGATGACATTGACATAGCTTTCGCATGAACCTAAGTAACTTTTTTTTTTCTTTCAGGGTTTGGGTACCAGTGCGGAAAAATAGATCCTATTGACGGAGTGAAGCAATAAGCATTGTAAGACACTTAAAACACAGAGAGAATATACCTTTGGTCCTTTTACAGCCAGATGGTCACCTACGCGCATTTCTCGGAAATGATGGGACATTCTTCCTTGTGGATACATCTAAAAATATGCAAAATCCATATCAGAGAATCAACCAAATGATACAAAAGGAGATGAAATACTTCACTAGCTCTATAGGTGGGGCAAAAAGAAACTTCAAATACTTACCTTTATAACTAACTCAAAGTATCCAACATCAGAGTCCAAGGTAGTTGGAGTGTATGGTTTAATGACCTCTTCACCTTGACTATCTTTCCCCCTGTACAATAATTCGTATAAAATTAAACAGTATTCTTTAAATTTCCTCTTCACTCATAAGTATTAGAATAAATTATGTACTTATATGGATTGAAAACGGAAAGTATAATGAGCAAAAGGCCAAGTCATTAAGTGAACCTGCAACTAATGTGCTGTCCAATAGGAAGTCCCAACACAGCTGTGGGTGTAGGAAGTTCAAATCTGAATTTTGCCACATTATGGCTAAGCTGTGTTTTCTTCACAAGCTTAAACTCTTTAAAACTCTCGGGATCCAGGCACACTGTCAAGCATTCGCATTCCATGAAACAAAGGTCTAGAATCTTCATATAACAATTGAACTATAAAGACTAATTTTTTATGCAAGAAATTAACGACCCAAACAGTAAACTCCATATAAAATGCTTATAAGCAAATAAAAATCAACATGTAGAAACCATAAACCATACAGTAAGCAATGTATATATGAACATCAATTGTGCATATGCCAATATAAACTTTATTAGCATGCTTGATGTGCAAACTCCACATAATTCAACTATACAATAGACAAGATTTTAGCTTCTCGTTCAGTGCTATCCAGCCCACTCACCAAACTTTGCCAAGAAAGATTGATTTTTTACGCCAGAATGGTAATCCATCCACATAAAAAGAGTGTACATAATTTTTTTTTTTGTTCGATCGGGAAAAAAAAAAAAGAAGAAGAAGAAGAAAAGATTGATTACCATTCTTGATCTTCGTTAATAATGTTCAGCGTTAGAAATATTAAGTCCACCTTACCATTCATGTGTAAAAGATTGATTTTTATACTTAAAAAATGTAATCTGCCTGCATAAAAAGACTGCCCATAAACTCCATACAAGTCAAAAGACACATAAAGGACAAATAACATCCATTACTGCAACTATATTCCTAAAAATTACATCCACAAACGTACAGAAACATAATATATCCAATGGGCATTTCATATTTATGTGTTAATAGAATAGATCATAATTATTGACCAACCTTTGGGTTTCTTGGAGGAAAAAACGAAATATGCAGACGCACCAACAGCAACAAGGCCAACAGCAACACCCACAAATAATCGGCCTTCAGATGTTTGCAAGAAGTCCATAATGCAAGACAAGAACTGATTTTTGAGCAATAAAGCTCAATTTAGTAAGAATTCTAAGAATGCTCAATAGAGTAGTACTGAATCTTGATAAAATGAAGAAATGGGTTCGTATTAATTTCGTTGTTCAAATTGATTGATGACAAAATTTTCAAATGCAAAATAATTGTTTATTTTTTTTCTTGCGGATACCAAACCTGACTAAAGAAGAGAATTCCAAGAGGAGCGGTCAAATAAGTCCGTGGACGCTCCCAACAAACTCCTTTTGCAGAGGAAAGAAAATAGGAAAAAAAATTTGTAAATCTTAGTGTGGACAACCGAAGTAGGTAAAGAAAATGGTATTAGTAGTCGGACATCAATTTTCTCACCTACCCCCCACTCCACCCGCCCCAGGTTACATGCTGCTGCCCCTGGTTTTCTATGTTACGGAACTAAAATCAATAATTCTCTTTGTTTCTGTTGATTAAGAATTATTATTTTCGCAATTAAATCAACAATTCAAACTCCATAAAAATTTATGACAAAATACAGAATACTCATCTGTTTTTTTTTTTAAGTCACCAGTAATCTAAAATGAAGTTGACATAGTTAAAAGCCTGCGTGAGCCCCAATTTTATTGAAAAATGCATTTTGGAATAGTAAATTGATAAAGGATGTGTGGTTAAAAAATAAGGGAAAATTTTAAATTTTCATGTAATATTATTTTATTGAAAGAAAAGAGGTCAAACAAATGCTTAAAATATTTTTGCGAACAAAAGATGAAACTTTTTACAATTATCTGTAATTTATTTTTTTCCCTATGGTTAATCTAATCCATACACACTTTGTAAGTAGTTTGCATACATATAATAAGTAAGATTTCAACTTAAAATTTGTTTAGAATTTGATAATGAATAATTTAAAGCTTTTTTCAATTGATTATATAAATTAAGATATATTAACATTAATATGTTAAAACATTAATTTATTTCAAACAGTTTGCTTTGAAAAAATTATCCAATTAATTTTAGGTATCACAATCCCTTTTAGCTTATATATGACTAAAAAGTATAGAGGGATGAATATGATACTCAAAAATAGAAATTGGAGAGATTATTTTAATTTTTCAAACGTTAAGGGTTGTCTTCATATGTGAAATAAGGGTCGTCGGTATTATTTGCTTTTACATTTAGCCCCCATTTGGGCTTCATTATTTTCAAAAAATAATTTTTCAAAATTTATTTTTAACCACACATTTTTTTATAAAATAATATTATATGTAAAAAAGATTTTAAAAAATTATTATCTTTTAACCACACATTCTCCAAAAAATTACTGTTCCAAAATACATTTTCTCTCGAAATCACTTTAAAATATTTTATAACTAGTAATAGAATTATTTAAAGGGTTTTCTCAGTCATATAAAGTACGCCAAATTAAAAAATTGGTAGTTTACAAGGCTACGTTACAATATAAAATATATTTTTCTTTTGAGATTGTTATAAAATGGATTAAATAACCTTGTTTTTCGGTCAATTGGAACTTCGAAATCAACGGGTAAAAATTAAATTAGATGAGTAATTAAAACAAATTCTTAATATTATGAGAATTCATTGAATGTGTGCAACACAAGTAATAAAATATTTGAAAAACTAAATAAACAAGTAAAATATTTGTAGATAAAAAGGACTATTTCAATTAAAAACCTAAATATACAACTTTTTTTTTATTTAAAATAGATAAATTATCATTTCCACTTTGATTAAAATAGTGTAGTTAAACAAGAGAACAAATTCGTCAAGTTTGACCTTTTGTTATACCAACCCGTCTAACTCCCAACCATATTTATTTATTCTTAGAACTTTTCGTCTTTTACAATTTAAATATTGGATTTTTCCCTATGTACAAGGAAATATGTACCGGCTATGCTAGCAGCACCTGTATAATACCCTTTTTTTTGTTGATTTTGCAAAAAAAATAAAAAATGGCCGTGTCCATCTGTAAGAATTCTATTATATGTAACATCATTCTTAAGTTTTTAGATGACATGGAATGAAAGTTGATAGTCTTTATTAATTATTTAAAAATATGTTAAAATTATTAGAATTCCTTGAGTAGGTTTGTAGCATGCAACATCAATAACCAACAGGACTTTTTAAGACATTGAAGATAGAGGATACCATGCTAAATGCAACTTCTAAGAGTGTGTATAAGGCTGTTTTGAGGACTATTTTAAAGATTTCTATCCATGGACAAGAGTCACCAGACCATTTAATTTTTTTTTTAAATATACTTTTTTAAAAATCGATACAATATGTAATTTACGTTAAATAAAATGATATTAGCTAAAGTGAGAGGACAATTGGACAGGTCGGTAGAGTTTGAACTCAAAGGATTCTCGCTCCACAAAATCAGAATATATAAATAGCATTCCATAATTATGTCGTTCACAGTGAAAGTCTCATAGAAAAAGTGTATGCCCTAAAGCTACCGTTTTAAACACTTTTAAGTATAATTCACACTTAAATTAATGGGAGTGTCCAATGAAAGTTAGTCGGATATTGAATCGGAAAATATTATGATGAATGTCTTGGTCTTAAATTTATTTTACTGAGGATCTCATGTACCTTTTCACTATCACGGTTATAGTTAATGACAAAAAATTCTCGTCAATTAGATCATGTAATTTAAGAAAGGGCAGCTCTAAATTATAATCTATTTTGTTAAAAAAGTTTTTTACTCCCCACAACCTATGTACCTCCTATCCATTTTGAGTTATGCTTTTACACATATTTAGCACATACTTCTCAAATTTTTTTCCCTTAGCCTTCTTCTAGCAACAAGTAGGATAACCCGACGTCTTTTTTTGCAAGCATGCGGAAGACCATATCGAAACAACAAGATCGTGCTTAGAAATTTATTATTCAAAGATAAATATACAGACAAACCATTTACCAAATATGTCTTATTTCCTTTAAAATTATACACTCTACCAATAAGTACTTAATAATAAGTGATGATGCCAAAAATTGTACCTGGGTAAACCCGAACTGGATGGAAGAATTCCGTGTGACCCGATCTTTAATACCTGAAACAAAGGCGTCGAGGCGTGTCCTCGTCGCCCCTCCGATGCTTAAGTCAGATAGAGAATTATATGAAAAATTGTATATTGTGATATTTTGTAAAACATACCTTAATAATGATGCTAGGTTATGTATTTATAGAGTTGGAGGGGGAGTTCTGGAAGGACTGAACTTCCTGTAATTCTAATTATTTCAGGTGTTTGTATTGTGTTAGAAGTGCACAATTTGTGTTAGAGTAAAATATGTAATAAACTAGGAGTTTGTACTTAAGTAGGACTAGTATTACTGGGTCTGGCCTCATAATGGACCCGACCTCAGAATCAGCCCAGTTGAAGAGGGCCAAGATCGGGCCTAGAGTTCGGGTCAGGTAGGTCGAGCTCGGGTCTATCGATATTTTCCCGTATCACAGGCCCCCGTGTATCCAGGTCGCAACTAAAAGCTACATGCTTAAGCTGCGAGGTGAGATGCAAAGAGGTGCAACAAGCTTAAGTTTTGGTGCGATTTGTAATTTGTATGTAGCTCGAGCTCGTTACTTAGCCAATTTTGGCTAATAAGCTCAAGTTTTGTATTAAATAAGTAACTCGAGCTTGTTACTTGGCCAATATTTGGCAAATAAGTTTGACAATGAGTTCGAGCATGTTATTTGCCCCTTTTGACCAAGTAGTTTGAGTTCTGTTTTGAAATCAATTCGAGCGTTTTACTTGGCCAATTTTTGGCCTAGTAGTTTGAGTACTTGTAAGAGATAGCTCAAGCATTTTACTTTGTCATTTTTAGGCCAAGTAGCTCGAGTGTTGTTTGTTCAATCACTTCGAGACGTGTTACTAGGCCAGTTTTGACGAAGTAGCTCGAGTGATGTTGAAGGAGCTCGAGACATGTTACATAGTTATGCTTTGGCCAAGTAGCTCGAGTCCTGTTTGTTTATGAGCTCGAGACGTGTTACAAGGCTATGCTTTGGCCAAGTAGATCGAGTCCTGTTTGTTTATGAGCTCGAGACGTGTTACAAGGCCATGTTTTGGCGAAGTAGCTCGAGTCGTGTTGAAGGAGCTCGAGACATGTTGCGAGACATGTTTTGGCCAGGTAGCTCGTGATGATGCTTGCACAGGGCAAGGTTTTATGTTCTTGCGCGTAGCAAGGCTTTGGTGAGATAATACCCATAGCATGTCTCGAAGTTGCCTGCGCGTAACAGGGCTTTGGTGAGATCATACCCGTAGCATGTCTCGAAGTTGCCTGCGCGTGACAGGGCTTTGGTGAGATCATGCCCGTAGCATGTCTCGAAGTTGCCTGCGCGTGACAGGGCTTTGGTGAGATCATGCCCGTAGCATGTCTCGAAGTTGCCTGCGCGTGACAGGGCTTTGGTGAGATCATGCCCTAGCATGTCTCGAAGTTGCCTGCGCGTGACAGGGCTTTGGTGAGATCATGCCCATAGCATGTCTCGAAGATGCCTGCGCGTGACAGGGCTTTGGTGAGATCATGCCCGTAGCATGTCTCGAAGTTGCCTGCACGTGACAGGGCTTTGGTGAGATCATGCCCGTAGCATGTCTCGAAGTTGCCTGCGCGTGACAGGGCTTGTGGTGGCCCGATAGGGCTTTTTGGCGGCCCAACAGGGCTTGTGGCCCGATAGAGCATAGTAGGGACAGATCCAGAATTCTTTGTACGGTCTGAAAGTACTTAATCAAGTCAATGTAATAAGATTTACTTGTACTAAAGAAAACATTAAAGAACATTATTTATTTAAGTCGTTCTCAACAAAAATTTGAAACATAATATTTATCTATAACAGATGTGATATGATGAGTCCTTAGTTCTATTCCCACACAGTTTATGACATGATGAATTAGCATGAAGCAAGCAAATGATAACAGCTGAAACAGAGATTTTGGGCAAAATACCTACCCTTTTGAAGATATTTTGTAAATGATAAAAGACACTAAACGATTCCAAATTAGAGACTGTATTAGGTAGTTTCAGTTTGTGTCAGCGGATGCAACTGAACAAGCATCAAAATTGTAAGAGAGGAGAAAAGAGAGGAATGAGAGCAGTTAGGAGACACCAATATAGTTTACTCAATTCATCAAAAGTCTAAGGAAATACTACACATATGCCTTCTTTAAGAGTTTCTAATTTATGTAGTAAACTATTATAAAATAAAAATACTAGAAAACATTGAAACATAAACCATAACTGATCTTCCTATAATAAGTATTCAAATTTGGTAAATAATAGTTGTTCATATTCTTTTGATTCTTAATAGCCTAAATTGTCCATACTTACGAGACATTGGTCTTCCTCATAATATTGAAATCCCATCAGCATGTGGTAAATGAAAATTCATGTAGAGCCAACATAATTTTGCAAGTCAATGTAGGACAAATAAGTTGAATCTGATGGTTCTAAAATGAAGGCATGCATGGCCTCTAAATTAACGCGAGTTGAAAATTTCAAGTGAGCCTTTGCCATTAACAAAATCCCAAATTTCCATAATATGAAATAGCCGGCCATTATGAAGTTCAAAAAAAACCAAATGATTTTTACTAATGAAAATAAATTAAGGGCCAGTCCTCTTAACAGGAATATGGGCTAACACATAGGAACTTTGAGGCCCAACAAAAATTAATCATTTACCCCAATTATTTAAAGCTCATAAAAAGGATCCAAGCAAAATATCCATAGACCATTCCAGTAGAAAAAAAAAGAGATAAACGTGTCCCAAAAGTTAAAATAAAGATCCAATAGGCCCGAATGTTTTTTAAGATAATTAGAAGAATGGACCAAAAGAAAATAAATATATGAGCCCCATTTAGCAAACCAAAAAGGATTGTCCAGAAAAGATTTTAGACTTTTGACTTTGTTGAATGGGCCAAGTGGGTGATGGATTCATTGATCCAATTGAAGAGGTGAGAAAAGGTTATTATACCAGTAGGAAAAGCTAATCTACTAAAATTAACATCCAGCAAAAAATCTGCAGAGACGGTCACACCATCCCCAAGACTCAAAAGAGTAATTTTACTTCTACTTTGTGCCTGTTTTCTCAATTTTATGTTGGAAAACTTCTTTTCAAGATGTGTTTTTTATTTTCCACCAGTTGACTTTGGGTATTGGAGCATATTCAATTGTTTGACAAAAACCTTCACTTCAAGGGCAGACAGATTCGGATTGTTGAACAGAAATTAATTCAATTGGCTGAGTGATTGATCTAATTATTTGTAGACCCATGATTATTTGAATATATATTTGATTTTTCCAAACTGAATTCATGGATTGGACCATGTTGGAGCCGTAAATTGGATGAGAGGAAATACCTTCACTGCGCGCGTGATCTGGGTCGAGGAACTCGATAGATTCATCAATTATTTGACAGTTTTTTTTTATTCTCTCCATCAGTATCTGTTGTGTGAACTGACTGGTGGTGGTCTGCGATGGTAAGTGTGGCCAGAAGGGGTGTTGTCGCTGCCCTTAGTGTTCGCGAATTGCTGTTGGTGGTAGAACGGGATCTGGATTGGGTTCACTGCTATTGGAACACTTGTATGTGGACTGGGGGAAAAAATAAAGCTCGGATTCACCATCTATCCTTCATTCTTTGGAGGCTGATCTCTGTGATTTTTTGGGGTAGAACGAACTCTCGGAAAAAAATAATCTTTTTCGGTGACTTTTTGGTACGTGGTAAAACATGGTTAAAGTACCGTTTCCCACAGACGGCGCCAATGATGATGCCAAAAATTGTACCTGGGTAAACCCGAACTGGATGGAAGAATTCCGTGTGACCCGATCTTTAATACCTGAAACAAAGGCGTCGAGGCGTGTCCTCGTCACCCCTCCGATGCTTAAGTCAGATAGAGAATTATATGAAAAATTGTATATTGTGATATTTTGTAAAACATACCTTAATAATGATGCTAGGTTATGTATTTATAGAGTTGGAGGGGGAGTTCTGGAAGGACTGAACTTCCTGTAATTCTAATTATTTCAGGTGTTTGTATTGTGTTAGAAGTGCACAATTTGTGTTAGAGTAAAATATGTAATAAACTAGGAGTTTGTACTTAAGTAGGACTAGTATTACTGGGTCGGCCTCATAATGGACCCGACCTCAGAATCAGCCCAGTTGAAGAGGGCCAAGATCGGGCCTAGAGTTCGGGTCAGGTAGGTCGAGCTCGGGTCTATCAATATTTTCCCGTATCAATAAGCAAATGAATTATGAATAAATACCCATATCATCATGGTTTATTCCAATCATAGATTGATAGAAGCTAAAAAAAATTGTTTAATATTAAGGAAATCAGTTGTTCAAATAAATATTCGTATTCTCTATTACAATGCAGAAAAACTACAACAATTCACGTGTAAATTGCGTTGATTAATGGTATAAAGCAACTTAAATTGTCCGACAACGATGTCACCTTTAAGAATTGGACAAAAAAATTTCTCTCGTCCAACTCAAGTACTAGAACACCCAACAAAGATAAAGTTCTTCGATAAAGGAATCATCTTTCACATTTTCCTTTAAAAGAAACTTAGAAGTGTGAATATTTCATTAACATTCACGTGAAGGCAAATTGACGGTGGTCTACAATAAAAATAAGGCGAAGAAACTGCCACTTTCGATCAAACCCCAAGAATGGACGCAGTCCCAACTAGTGCAAAGATCAAAGCTCCCTCGACAAGCCTACTATTATAGTGGGGCAAGGGGGGTAAGGCATCGTTCGAGAACGAAGGAGGTAGGTTTAGGAGGATGTAAATAGACGATGAAGGAATATACGTGTGGCCTTGTATTGCAGGGAACGGGGGGTTTATTTAAGCAAGCTAGTCTATCATTTGCATTGAACAGTTCTAGCACAAAGACTTAAAAATTTGTCTACTTGTACACCAAGTTTTACATCCCCTCACAATTGGGGAAGGGGGGATGTACACCAAGGTATAAAACATTGGTGTACATGTAGCATCTCTCCAGACTTTAAGACCGATGATTAAGGTTTACAAATTCAAGATAAAGACTACACCTTTCTATCCAAGATCTATGACAATTTAATTTGAGTGGGTTAGAAGAGTGATTTTGTAAAATCTCATTCAAAGTGATAAAACAGATTTGACCACGACAGAATTAGTTTCTTTTTTTCTTTTTCATTAGAGGTCAAGGGCTCAAGGCATAGAAGATGGATGCAGAAAATCTCACTTCACCTAGGAATTGATAGTTTGGTGAATCATGGTCTTGATGATTAACCAAACGCCCATGAAAAAAACTGAAATTCATGGACATGAACAAGAAAAATATTGTTCTTATTAACTTATATTAAATTTCTTATCAACTATGTTAAATAACTTCCAACGATGAATTCTGCGTACGAAAACGAATATGATTGATGTTATAAAAGATGCAACCTATCTCCGCTGCAGCAGTAAAACTAGTTCAGAAGTGTGTATACATTGAATTTTGAGTTTACATCCACAGAGAAAATGCTTAATTTTCTTAGACAACTGAGATTTTCGAACATATATTTCCTCAAAATCGAAGGGGAAGATTGAAAAATATAAGAACTCATTTTCGTCAATTATTGTTGTTTTCCTTGTTTGTATGAGGATCAGATCTCACAATCGGAAGATTTCTACGATACTGCTGAGATGTTAGCCTCCTCTCGAGTGGTGTCTTCCTCTTGCTCACAACGAATCTGTTTACTCCTTTCCGCATTGGCATTATTGATGGGAAGTCTTCATCAGGGATCTGGCTCAGCTCAGAAATATCCTTTATCTGAGCCACACGTCTGAACCATCTCTCCGCTTTGGCCTCTTCCGACATGTCCAAAGGGTCAGGTTCCTTAACGGCTGATCCCTCCAAGCTCTTACCTGTCCAACCACTTCGAACTTGATGATTTTCGGATGGTTTGGGAGAACCTGCTGCTTCCCCCGGCTGGAAAAACTGAGGGGCATCCCCTTCCCCAGAATATTTATCTGTCTGATTATCACTTACGGTAGTCTGGGGATCTGAGGAGTTCGGTTTAGGGTTTTCACTGGGAGAAGCCACATAATCACGGGAAAGTTCGGAATTAACAGAACTGGCCAGTTGGTCGACTTTTCTCAGCGTAGTATTTGTGTCTGACACAATATATCTTGGCCCATCCAACTTCTCAGAAAAGCTCTCGGCTTTTGAACAGGAAGAAGATTCACTGCTAGAATTTGTGGATGAATCAGCACCATCCGGCTGCTGTGTGTCCTTCCTAGCAAAGTAGTCAGGAGGGAATGGAACAAAAGGGACAAAATTAGTATTATTTGCCTGACCCACTGCTACCTGTCTTTTGTATGCCAGTGAAGTCAAAGAATGATTTTTCTTCTTGCTAACGACAAATCGGTTTTCTCCCTTGCGCATTGGCATAATCTCAGGGAAATCCTCGTCTGAAATTGCACTCGGTAGATCTTTGGAATCATGTAACTCGGCTATCTTCTTAAACCATATTTCTGACTTTTCAGCTTGTTCATTCTCTTTCCCCTGGCTAGGAGTCTCACTTGCTGAATTTTTCGAGAACTGAAAAATTTCCCCCAAGTGCGGGGACTCGCTGCCGACAGTTGAACTACTTTGATTACTGAGCTCTGATGAGTCTGATACATAGCTTTCTGTCCCAACTTTTTCCCCATCCTCTATCTTCGAATTTTGATCCTTCTTTGAAAACATGTCTGGAGGTAATGGAACAAATGGAATGTACTTGGAACTTCTTCCCTGGGAATTTTGATAACTTGAAGACCCCGTCTGAAGAGTTGGAGAAGAGATATCTGTTGTCTCACTTTGTTGAGAAATGATGCCTTTATCTTCTCTTCCAGAAACTCTAGACGAGCGACTAAGAATCTGGTCCAAACTACGGTTGACTGATGTATCAAGGGCCTCGTTTGCTCCTTCAGGATACCCCTTTTCCATAGTCTGATTTTGAGAGCTAGCCAGCCTCCTCTCCAAGGGTGCATTCCTAGTGCTAACAACAGACAGATTTTCTCCATCAGAGACGTTACTTATCTGAGAATTTTTACTAAACCACCGTTGTGCTCTCTCTTCATTCTCAGCCAACAGGCTATCTGTGTTGGTTTTGGATGTGAAATTCCAATGCCGCCCGGATCCCAATCTGGTGTCACCAGTGTTGGACAATGCCACACCAGGTCGTCTGCAGTCGCATTTTAAGCAAACTAAATTCCTCCCATAGTTGAAGAAATCACATCTGCAATGAAGATGAAAGTAAAAATCTGCCATACCCCAGAAAATAGTAATACAATACTTCTTTTTCATTAGCATAATCACATGAGCATAAAGAAAATACAAAATAATGCTTACTGAGGGCACTCCCATTCCCCACCAGTCAGCTGTCTTGTTGGCCTAGGTCCTTCACATTCAAGACATTTAACATTTCTTGCGAAGTTCATAAAATTACACCTGCATAGTATAGATCATAGTTGAATAAATGAGGAAAAGTTCTATTGCCATAATTCTACTGACAATTCTTGAAAATCCAATATTAAGAGGGTATTTGGTGGGGATTAAAATTAGATTTTTAGTAGATTGTGTGATAAAAGTTTTTGAAATGTGTGGTTGAAAAGTTGTGGAACCCATGAAAGATATGGTTAATATTGAATGTTTGACTTTGGCTTGGATTAAAATCAAATTTTAATCCGGACCAAACAGGGGCTAAATAAGCATGCTCTTGTGCACGGGGAATTGACACAAAATGGACTACAGCATGAATACAAGAATGTGCGCATCAAATACTTTCGACTATGTTTGAGAAACTTGTAGGTTTGAATTCAATATTCGTAACAGACGCGAACTGAAGATTTTTTTTTTCTCTCTCTCTCACCAAAGGCAGGCATCACAAAACTCTGGAAAAATTCATTGCTTTTCCTTTTAAACCATCCATCCCCAGGCACGCCCCTTCATCTTCTTCCCCATTTTTCTTTTGGTTGCATGGGAGTTGGTTGACAGCTTTGAATAGAAAACATTTTCTTTCAATTCCTTTTTAAATCATTTTCTATTAAAATAATAATTGAAAAACATAAGAGAATTGCACACAAATTCTTCCCCATCTTTAAACAGTCACATCTATTTAGTGGAGCAAAATGGCACGAGCAATGCAGCACGGATGAAAAGAAACCCAAGGAATTGGTGAATGCAACATCAAATATACATACTTTGGACATATCCAGTCGCCTCTCTTCATTTCAATATTTTGTTTAAGGGGTCTTGAAGTTTGTCCATAGCCACCTGAGAACAGCTCTTCAGAAGCAGGCGTGTTCATATTTGGAGGTCCGCTGCTCAATTTACCCAGCTCATGCAACAGATTCCGAACAGACAATTCCACAAGTTCCTTACTGTAGAGGCCATTTCTTTCGGATGAAAGAGATGGATTGCTTGCATAACTTAGGATATACTTCATAAGATCAACCATGCTTGCTTTATCAGATTCCAATACCTAGAGTTCAGAAAAAAACAGTTGCAATTGATACTGAAAGAGGACAAATTGAATAAATGTTAGCGCTAATTTCAACCAAGGAAAAAATAATACGTTATGTTGCAATTTTTTTTTTTAAAGAACGCGATTTGTGTTATCTCTTTGGCTGTTGTCCCCAGCCCCATAACTCATCAAGTTTGAGCTAGTTACTGCATTTCTTTATGTTTGACTAGATTGTTGCTGTAAATTAATTTTCAATCTTGTATTCTGCAAAATTAATTATCAACCGTGGATTTGGCAAAGTACCAAAGTATTTCAATCATTATCAATCTCTATAAGGTTTTGGAAGTTGCATCCACAGCTAGACCCTAAATCAGATTCATGAATAGTCAAAGATAATCACAACATGCAGCCTCAATTCCTATATTAAGCACGTAATATTACATAAAAAAGAACCATCAGGCATTTGTATTAAAAAAATTATTAGCAAGACACCTCTATTTCTTCTTCCTTTCTGCATACAGGGATTTTCCAGTCAAATTAAGCCCCTGTTTGACACACATTCTTTCAAAATACATTCTTTCAAAACTCATTTTCAACCACACATTTTTCAATAAAATAATATTTTTCATCATATCAATAACTTTTCCTTAATTTTTAACCACATATTTCTCATCATATCACTATATAAAATACATTATTTCATCAATAATATCCATCAAACGTCCCCTAAGGTTTACCTACAGTTATCCATCATCATAACCAAAAAGCACAAAAGATAATTTATAACCCCGCTATTACTGCAAGGAATGCCAAGCAATGGCCTAGTAGCTAATCGGCAAGGGCTGGGGTTTCACACCAAAAATACAAAAAACCATGTTAGACTAAGGTCCTGCTTGTTTAGGATTAAAATCAGATTTTAATTTAAGTCAAACTCAAACAATCAAAATTAACCACATCTTTCGTGGTCCCACAACTTTGCAACCACACATTTTAAAAACTTCTATCACAATCTACTAAAAATCTATTTTTAATCCCCACCAAACACTATGTAAGCTTCAAAAAAGAAAAAGAGTAAAACTTTTGTCTAAGCATGTTTTGATATGTTACTTAATTGCTTTTTAAGTAAAAAAAGTTAAAAATGTATTTATTACCTAAATTTCAAATAAGTAACTCTAAATTATTTATTTAGCAAAAAATGCTCTGAGAAATCCATTAAGTCGTTGTTTAGCTCAACGTGCCGCAAAAAGACGACATTTTCCTCTATACAAAATTTGACAGTCTAACGCTACATGTTGTGTAACTTGCATATCAATCAAATGCAAAAATCTAAGTTTTAAAAGAGAACGGTATCACTTTGACTTACCATGCCTCCATCGGTTCCCAAAAACTTCCTCATTCTCCTTGCAGTGTCAAGCGCACTCTTGAACAGAAATGGTGTCCCACTTGATACAACCACCTCAATTTCCCTTCTCGAAAGCAATCTGCATTTAATCAATAAATCATCCGAATTTAAGGGTCAAACTCAAAAGAAATGTTCATCATTCTGGTAAAGAAAGGTACAATCTCGAGCACTCAGTACAGGCAACATCATTCTGGTAAAGAAAGGTACAATCTCGAGCACTCTGACAATTGCTATCAAACAAAAAAAGAATTTATTAAGAGGTGCCATTATCAATCTTCGATTCAATTTACATAAAATGAAATTTGTGGATCATAAATAAAAGTATGTTGGCTTGATAATCAGCCACAACCTTCAAAGCATATAGTACTCCAGCACTGAAATATCACAACTTTGATTCATCATTCATGACTTACTCGGGCAATTACTAATTCCCACTAATAAAAATCAGTTCTCAAGTAAGATACAACACAATATAAAGCAAAAAACTAGGAACAAAGTTCGAAGCATATTGAATCAGATAAAAATTCTATAACACTATTTATCCAGTTACAGTATCTTCTTCCTGTACCCAAAAAATGAAACACAAAAATATACTTAAAAAGGTATTCTATGCTACAAAATTGCAGCTCGCCCAAGAGAGAGAGGTACAGAGGAAAATTTCAAATTCTTGTAACTTGTTTAAGATTTCAAATTCTGATTTTTTTTTTTTAGAAATAAAAGACAAGAAATCAAACCCAAGAAAATTGGGGCGGTCCCGAGCAAAAGCCAAGCAGGAGGAGGCGTTACGGACAAAATCCTCCGACATTTCCTCGTACACAACAAAAGCATCTTCAAGAAGGATTTCATGGTTCATAGGTACAGTAACTCCCTGCCCATTTGGGGTGGAGGAGAGAGAGATAGTATTGATAAAATGGGTCCACTCTGGCCACGGGTGGCTGTGGTGTTGAGAAGAGTTGTGTAAGTATGTGGTATTATTAGCTGATTGGGAGTGAAAGTGCTGTTGTTGAGTGCAGTTGTAGGGAAGAATTTGTGATGTTTGGGACTTGGATTTAGTGGAGGAGAGACTGAGGGGACGGAGGGGAAGGGTGGTTAGGCGGCGTCGGAGGATGAAGAAGGAAGGACGGAGAGGATGGAAGAGAGAGGGAAAGGGTACGGCGAGTAGTGTCAAAAACCTGGAGGCGCCGCCCATTACGGCGGAGGAGAGCGGTGGTTTACTGCTACTGGGTTGGTTGCAAGATTAGCAAGTGAAAGACTTTAGGTAGGTTTTAGAGTACACAGTAATAAATGGTTGGATTATCTTATAAAAATAAAAAGCACGTTTAGGTTAGAATAACGCTATTTATTAAACATGAATAACTTAAGTGAAAAGAAAATATTTCATAGAGAATTGATTTATTTAGAAATTGTTTTACTGAAATTGTAATTAATTATGTTTGATTAGTATAATTTTTCATGAAAAATATTGAAAGTTTGATGTCCGTTTATTATGGAAATTCTCCATTAAAGTAATAATATTTTTTATCATTGAGTCTAAAATTTGTTCCAATTGTCAAAAAAAAAAATTATACAGAAAATATTATACCGATGTGTCTAGAATTTTTTCAAATTGCCAAAACAAAACAAAACAAAAAACCTGAAAAATATTTACCTACCAAAACATCGAGAATTTATTTTCCTCAAAAAGGTCAAAAATTTGGAAAGTTGGAAAATATTTTTTCGAGAAAATTTTGCCTATCATAACTACAAAAATTGAAAAATGAAAAAAAAAAAAAAAAAAAAAAATCCGTTTTCAATGGAGAATGTGTGCTATCAAACGAAGCTTAAATGAAATAATGGAACACGACCTTCCATTACATTACTTTTGGGTGAAAATTAGAAAAACTACATTCAAAATTTTTTCAATAGGTCCCTAATCTTTCAGATTTGTGGCAACTTTGTCCTAGTTATATTTTATAGCATGTGTTATCTCCAACCTTTCATTTATTCACTCAGGTAGTACACCGGTATATTAAAAATGAGCAAGAAAAACAATTCGTTGTTTCCTAAAAACTAGGGGTCTTCCCCCGGATTTTTACGCCTCCTGCAAAAGTGGAAACTATAAGATGGTGGGATGGATGGCGTTGTAGACTTGTAGTGATGGTTGTTGCACGTGAAGCAGGGTAGTGATTCTTTTTTTCATTCTCTAATTTTTTTAAGTTACAGAACATTAATGGAAACTTTAGACAAAAGTCGACGAAAGGAACCATCTGCATCAATTAACAAGTTAAGGATGCCACATGCTATTACAGGGACAAAATTGCAACAAACTAGAACGGTTGAGGACCTACAGTATAATTCACCCTAGTAACCTAGTTTGATTATAAACAAAAGAAGTTTAAACAAATATTTTTAATGTATATTTAAATAAATAACAAAACAAAAAAGAAACCTCATTCATTCATAATTAAGAGAGAAAAAGTCAAATTTAACGAGTTGAGATTTGCTGTTCAAAATTGATTGTCCAACATACCGTCCACCCAATAATTCATTGATCAATCATTTTACTCCTATTTTTAAACACTAGTAGCAGTAAGAGAAAAGTTAGACTTGTAAATCAATAATAATGCGTCAATGAATTATTGGATTAATAACAAATTGGACGGCCAATTTTAAACAGTAGATCTCAACTCAAATTTAACAACATATCAGATGGATTCTTTTGGTAAAAGGAAGTATTACACAAGAAAAAGTAAAGCACAATGGCTGAAGTTCAGAATATAAGGTCCTAAAAGTTCAATCAACTTCAAGATCACACATATTTTACAATGTTGTCACAAAAGTACTATAAATATAAGGTCCTGGAAGTTCAATCAACTTCAAGATCACACATATTTTACAATGTTGTTACAAAAGTACTATATCGTCACAGGCCGACCAGACACGAAAAAAAAAAAAAAATTATTTACAAATTTTCATTTTCACTTTCTTCGTCTGCTTTTGAGATTGTAAAAGATTACATATTACAATAGAAATACGAGTGTTTCTGAGACATGAAACACACAAATGGTATCTTTATCCACACAAACTGGCAGCCCAAGATCAGGCTAAAAAGTCGTACTTCATCAGTTCGTTCATCGATTAAGGAAACTAATTACTACAGTTTGACTCTGTCATGATTCTGAACTTGGATAGTTTTCTACCTGAATGGTTATAAAGAATCACGACAGAGAATTTCATGAGCTTTGGTAGATTTCGTCAACATGAGCTACAGGAACGTAAACTGCATCTCGCAATGAGCTGTGCTTCCGGCCATAGAAAAGATAAACTATTGCTCCTATGGCTAACCATATTGATACACGGGTCCAAGTAGAGCCTCTGTATTTTCGGATAGATAGAAACACGTAAGAGCAATCCCAAAGCTAAATATGCAGAAATCATTGATATGAGAAGCTATTAGAAAAAGAGAAACTCTAAGAAGATTTACATGTCTGCTATAACCATGACATATGAGCATGTAAACTAATCTATCGACAGCACGATTCAGAGCATGTTAGCTCTGCCTTTAGGAACAGTAAACATAAAAATGTGAACGTGTGGAAACAGATATTTCATCAGGCTAATAAACGGGACTATATTAATAATGTCAGAAGGAACATGTGATTAATCAAACAGGTGATAAATTGACTACATACTCACCCGAGATTAATCAATAAGTAAACATTGATGAGAATGCAGGCGATCGGTAGCAGCGGAACACATGGGCAAATGAAACCTAAACAGAGAATAAGCTGATCATCATTCAAAGAAATCCCAACAATTTTCCTACATATTCCTAGAAATTTTTATAATCGAAAGAGTTTCTCTCTAAATTCAAGAGCCGATGCATTATGCAAAAAAGCTGACATAAACAGTTCTATGCAGGAAGTTACTACCCAAAATCCAACAGCTTAAGAGTAAATAATCAATCAAATGTGTGATCATGGCGGGGACACTATCGCATGTTTTTTACACAATACTCTATAGACTCGAACAATATAATGAACAAGATGTTAGATTCTTTCTCTTCCCCAATATTGTCTACTGCTATCAATTCCACCTCATAAAACATCAGTAAGTTGTTCACTACGCAGTAATGGATAGGAGTAGACATTTCAATAAACTAGATCCAACTTTTTTTGGCTTGTTAATATAGTCCACCTTACTTAACATGTTATAGATTTATGAAATTAGTGCTATTGTAGTATTAAGCTACAACATACTCATCAAAATCATGATTACTAGTACATCAAGAAAGAATACCTCCTGAGTGCCCAAAGTTATGCCTTGCATCATCTTGGTCAATCCAGGTGAGCAATACTAGACCAGATAAAAGGAGAATGCCACCGATTCCACAAAGTGTAAATCGAAGGGAGCTGGTAATAATTGAAGAACAGAGAATTAGAACATGGTTTATATAAAAGATTCTAGGTTCAAAAATGTTTACTAAAGAAAATATTGCATACTACATAAATTAATGCTCTAAGGTTGTGTTTGGTACATCAAATTAGACCATAGTAGGAATTAAGTATGAAATTGGAGTAGACATATTATGTAGATAGTAGTAGGCTGGATAAATTATTTTAGCTTTTTATTCAAAAGAACATTATTTACTATCTTCCTTGAGCTTACCAGATAACATAATACGGAGTAAGGAGGTGGATTTAGGCCAGATATAATATTGAATGGAAAACTTATAAATACACTCCACTTTAATCCAATTAAATATTATCTACCAAGTACTATCAGCATCTTATGCATAAATTCTTGTTTGGTCTAATCCCGTGTGCAAGCGTAGCCTAAAGGTAACATTCCATGCTTCCATTGGCCTTTCTTATCACATTAAAACATCAATTTTAATACACAATACACTCTTTCTCACAAAGCCAATCCCAAAATCTATCACCTTAAAAGTAGACCACCCACCTATAAAGGCTCACGCTTGAAGCTGCAGAGGTTAGTACAAGCACTCCGATGCATGTAAGCATGATTGTCCAGCCAGCAATCTTCCGCCTATTGGCTTCATTCACTAAAACAGCATGATAAGCAAAGAAAAAAATAGGTAAATATTGAAAACAAGGTAATCAAAGAAGAAAAGCTCATACGATAATGCTATGTTTGGCTTGGAAAGAAAATGAGAGAGAGGAGAGTGTTGATAATTTCCCTACCCTTGCTTGGTTCCCAAATGAGAAGAGAAAACAAAACAAAAGGAGGGATTTTTTTTCCCATCATTTCATCATACACTAGTGTACATCATAAAAAGGTATTCTATCATAAGATAAACTTACAATTGCACCGCGCAGCTGCTTTCTCTATAAGAGGATATCCAACAGGTGTTTCCTTGCCAACTAAAAGTGGAATGCTGTCACTTGAGGTTATAGCATCGGCTTTTGAGTTTTCCACATCGACTTCTTTAGAACTACTGCTACCATACCTCACAGAAACTGAATCTATTGCACCCTGGAAAGACGGTGGAAGTGGAACCTCATCTGGCGGAACATATCTCAGTATCAGCACAGAAATTGCCACCATTGTAAAGGCAACTAGTGTACCAACACTAACCTGCATGTGTAACAAAGCTATCAGCAACTTGAGAAAAAACTTTACAGATGAATAAGATTCCAATTTCTACACAATTTATTTGATTTTTAACTATTCTAACAGTTTAGTGGAGTAATATCAATTCAAACTATATCATCACTGAGACATGCACATCAATAAGTAGATAGAGCATTCAAGGAATATGAAATGGCGTGGTTTCTCCCCATTATCACTGAAAAATTCTTCATTTTAATAAAAAAGAAGTCGGGGGAGGGAAAATGGAACATGAAAAACAAAATGTGTGAAGCAACACTTCGGCAACCATAGTTCCAACAAAAGATAGAAGTAGCATCAGAAATATGTAGTACTTCAGGTACATAGCTTTTATAAACTATAAAAATGAACATACCATGCCTGCCAACTGTTCAACATCCATGACGAATGCCAAGACTCCAGCAAGTAAACCAGTAACTACAGTGCTCTTCACAGGAACTTGTGTTCGTTTATTGACATCGGAAAAAAACGATGGCAGCAATCCATCTCTAGCCATTGCCATAAGTATTCGAGGCTGAGGAACATATAAGATGAAGAAATTTTTCATACGTGTCAGTCATAAAGGGAGACTCCACGAGGTGGAGATAGAAAAGGAAGAAGAAGACATTTTGATCTGATAAAAGTAACTTAATTTCATATGCTGATATTAAGTATCAACAATTCTTCTAACTTTTTAAGACTAATTTAGAAGTTAAATTTAGTGATTTTGCAGGCAGAAGTAAACATGAATCAGAAATGCAGTTGATATCATTTTATTCACTAGCAGCGTCAGTTAGAACGTATGGGAAGCCATTTATGGTTCTATCTAAAATAATTGGTTACCTGTGGTAGAATAGAACCCATCAATGTTGAGCAAAGGGCCGTAGAAGCTCCAACAGTTATTATGTACCTGAGTTGAAAAGTAAATGGGTAAAATTAATACGAAGACACATATCACAAAAAATGACTCAAGTCAGGAGATCTCAATAAAGTTAATTATGAAACAGGGCATTTACTTACGCAGCCCATTTCATTCCGTGGCTAGCAAATGCAGATGAGATGGGAGTGTCAGGATCCATCGCATAATATGGCACCAAACCAACAATTATGGCAGAGACCAACATATACAACGTGCAACATATAGACAGTGCAATACCAATACCCATTGGCAAATCTCGTTGGGGATTTTTAACCTGTCAGATGGGGATGTCCAAGATTCAAAATCTCACAACATGTTAGGATAAGCTTCAAAAGTTATCTTATAAGTTCACTCATTAGTATTTCAATAAATAACTTTTTATCAATCAAAGTTGAAGATAAGTAAATTACTATCTTGTTATAAGGTGAGAGTTACTTTCAAATTAAGTAACTGTTTTTACTCATAAGAAGGAAAAGAAGTAATTATTTTTTTTAACGCTGGGCCAAGTATGCTTTAGTCATTACCATACATCTCTAAAAACTGAAAACAGTTTGGAGGACAGTGGCACAAACCTCTTCTGCAGTACTAGCAACTGAATCAAACCCAATGTATGAAAAGAAAACAGTCGATGCCCCAGCAAGCATGCCATCAGCCCCAAATGGAAAATATCTAAATGTGGAAAATAGTCTCTTTGAATGAGTAACTTCTCATGCTCACAAGCATATAACAAATTGATGAAAGGGATGCAGGAGCAAATAAAATACAAATGACCAAGAAAGATAAGCCATGATTACCCAACAGAAAGTTCATAGCCGGGCCATCCAGTCTTGAAACCCAAATATCCACCAGCTATGATGACGAAGATCATGGCACAAGTATTTGCTACTGTCACAATTCCTTGAACAAATGTACTCTGTAGAACATACGTTTCGAGATTTACAAGTTAAGACAGATGCAGAGAGACGAGCATTTTTTTTCAATAAAACAAACATGTTGAGAAAAGATACCTCCTTGATTCCCACACACAAAAGCCCGGTGACTACAAACACCAAGATAGCTGCACATGGGTCCACCACAATATCAAGCCCTGGGATGGTCTGACGAGCTAGAAAAGAAGGGAGACTATCTGGACCTCCAAAAAGTAAGGCCTGTTGGGAAAATAGTATATATATATATTAGACATTAGACATTTCTTAATTCCAATAAAATCAACTGGCAAACACGGCTAAAATAAGTATTATAAATGAAGACAAATGACTTCACTGGATATCATAAATGGACGATCGAGATTCAAAGGCTTGGAAGTTGGCCAATAAAAACATCATTATGCAGAAGAAGATATGCAGTACCAAATATAGATTGATGCAAGGAAGACAGAACCTGAGATTATGGAAGGCAGAGAAAAGCAAATTCTAGCTTATTTATGTCCTTAAAAATAAAAGATGAATCCTCACACACACAAAGAGACCTAATAAAATGGATAAATATAAGAGAAATGTACAGCACCAAATTTGGAGATATTCCACGAGCAACTGCAGACCCTCCAATAGTGTATTCCAATATTAACGCCCAACCAATCAACCAAGCAACACTGCATGCAATCCAAGGAGTTGAAGTCAATTACCAAAGAATATCTGAAAGCTTAATCAAAACAATAAAGTCTTGATATTTAGCAGCAAACTGAAAGCTTGGTTTTGCGACGTGGCAATAACAGTTCCTCTTATGCCTCCAGAGCCATACTTCCGTATAACAGTATAAGCAAAGAAACATTAAGGCTAGGTTTGTTCGCACCGAATTTGGTGCTCGCAATTAGCTTTTAGAAGAGTTATAATTAAATCAAAAAATGGTTTTCCAAATTTCTAATTTTGATGATATATCCCCCCCAAAACTAATGCAAAATAAGTTTATCTCCACAATGCTATTGATCCTACTTCACACAATCTCCATGTCATCAAGCTGGTGGCCCTCTTCAGAAGTAAAAGATGGCATGTTATACAATACAAAATATCTCCCCACGACAAGACGGAATTTAAATGTTACCCTTCTCCTACGCAAATGTAAGAATAATGATAGGCACTCCCAGCTGATGGGCAACGACTTGCTAGCTCAGCATAGCAGAAAGCAGAAAGAGCAGCTGCTATACCAGCTATTAGAAAGGAAAAGGTAAGGGCTGGTCCTGAATGCTCCCTTGCAACTGTGCCAACAAGGATATAAACTCCAGCACCAATCGTTGAACCTACCCCTACAAAATTCAGCAAAAATACACGAAACCAGAGATTGAGATATTCACAATACGCGCCAATCAACTTTTTAACCATGATTTGTTTATAGGACAAATTCAATGCATAAAACGCATTCCACAGTTACTACAGGCCTTTAAAACCCAATAGTTTATACGGTTTATTTTCCCATTTAAAACATAAACGAAACACAGAAATAAAGCTCAAATTAAAAAAAAAAAAAAAAGGAAAGAAGTGGATGAAGGATTCAAAAGGATCATGAAATTCTGATCAGGCAACTGAAAGCATATAATTAAACATTCTAGAAGGCTACAGATTCTGAAAGCATCAAAGCAACAAAACTGTATACAAACCTAAATTGAACAGCAGAAACGAAGAAAAAAAAAAAATCCTCAAAACGATTTATATAAACAAAGAAAAAAAAATTTATACCTATGGCAATTAGATGAGGCACAGTTAAAGCCTTAGCCAATTGATGGTGACCAGTCCCTGAGACAGGTGATGACTTAGAATGAGCAGAATCCACCCGTTTTCTCCTCACAAGACTCCTTAATCCTCCAACACCACCCCCATTTTTCGGCGTGTCAAAAAGAAAACCCATAACAACCAGTCAACCACCCCACGAAATAAATCTCAATTGGGTGTCCAAAGATTAAACTTTTCTTGCAAAATATCTAATGTATCTATATATATTAAGATCACAACTTTGCGGGTGTATGTATGTATATATCCTTCATAAGTTTAACCCACTAATTAAATATGTGCAAGAAAATCTTGGACAGAGATCATGACATAGTGGTGGGCTGCCGCTTGCTGATGCAATTCCAAAGGCAGAAAAAGATCGAATCTTGGTGGGATTGGAGCCTTTGGGTGGTGGATTGGGAGGTGAGATGGGATGGAGATTCAGCTGGGAATATCTAGAGAAAAAGACAACGGTGAAAATTCTTTGCTTTTCAATTTTTGTTGCTCCCAATAAGAGAAAGGCAGCGTTTGGCTGATGCAATGGATCATTTACTTATCACAATTATTGTTTGCTTAGTCTGCATCACGCGGATGCGTCTGCCATGATGCCCTACAGGCTTTCTATAATTGTTATTGCTACTTGATTTTCTTCATTTGAGGGGTTGTTTGAGCCTATCTTTTTTACAAAAAAAAAAAAAAAAGGGGAAAAGAAAAATCATCTTGCAACAGGAAAATATGTTATTAAAAAATAAATAGATTTTTTAGATTTACGCATAATATTATTTTATTGAAAAATATATTATGGTCAAATCACTGTTCCATGATCCATTTTAATGGAAAAATAGGGTTCAAATAGTAGCTTAATAGCATTCTTAATTAATATAGTAATGCTATTTAATTTCGCTAGGATTACAATCTCAATTTAAGTTAATGTGACATTAAATGATAAGTAAAATCATGGGCGGACCCACATGGGGTTTTAATTTTTATTTTTTTGAGTTTTTTTTTACCTAATACTTACGACTTACCCAAGAGTAGCCTAATTCATAACTCACAACAAGTCCAATTAAACTGTACACCAACACATTAATCCATAAATTCATTGATTGACCCAACCCAACTAATATACTATGACCCAACAAGACAAATGGTTTGAGTCCGCCCTTGAATAAAATTTAATAAGTTATTTAATTTCAACTTTCATTTAGCATGTCATCTATCACCATCTAAATTGAGATTTTAATCTATATGGGACTACATAGTATTACTTTAAGCCCTTGTTTAATCCTCATTATTTTTCAAAATACATTTTTTCTCTATTCTTTGCAATTATACATTTTTCAATAAAATAACATTACTCGCAAATCAAAAAAAAAATTCTTATTTCTCAACCACACTTTCTCCATCATTCTATAATTACAAAACACATTATTAAAAAAAAAAAAAAAAAAAATTGAGGCTCAAACAGACTCTAATGGCCCCTAGGTATAATTATATCAAGAAGGGTCCATTAATATGTCATGCCCGAGCTTGCTATTCTCCGCCACCGTCTCATCGTTATATTTGTAATATCTCGACACATAAATTTTCCAAAGCAAATGAGAGGATGCCTAACACGTTTTCGACACTAACCATTTGATAAGAAGACATGATGGGTTGAGAATATAACGAACTTAGGACTACAAATCTCCACTAATTTTGAATCACTAAAGTAGCAATAGTTTTTAGGTAGAATTGGATGGTTGGTTCGTGCAAGCATATGTGAAGACATCATGGAGAATTATGGATCTAATGAGAAATAACATGTACGAATTTCGATTTTCTGCTTGTTATTTTAGTTGTAAGTTAAGTTTCGATATGAAAAAAAAAATGAGAGAATTAGTCTCTGTTTTTTTTTTAATTATAAGTTGCATAATCAATTCTCAACAATGGAAATTGTTCAAAACTTTTATTAAATTGTCATTTGACTATCAAGAAAAATGTCTCACTTCAAATATTTTAGCATCGATCAAGTTAAGTAATTTCATAAGATTAAACACTTATTATTTTAAAAATATTCAATACAGTAAATTGAACTTATAGGAAAAGTCTATTTGTACGAAATAGATTACATAGTATTTTACCTAATCAACATGTGGCGGTCCCCTATTGGAGGGTGGTACACGTAGCATCACTCGAACTTATAATATGAAATAAAAGATGAAATTTGTCCTATTTTTCGAAGTTATATTTAACTCTATCAAATCCTACCTATCAATACGTATATCCATTTTTAATTTTTGTGCACACAATTAACGACTTCAATTTTTAGCATTTAAGAATTGGAATTTATACTAATCTTTGTCTAGTTTTTAAGGTAGGTTTATATATCACAAAAATAATGAATCAAATCACTATTAAACTCAGTTGTTCATTTTCCAAAATTATCATAATTACAAATTGAAAACCTTAAAAAACCTTGTGCCAGACGTTTTCAATGTTTGACTTTGTACTAGTGGTATTGTGGTAATACTCAAAGGGCGGCTAACCTACTTTTTTAACATTATCTTAGTCCAATTCGTTTCGTTGTATCCTGATATTATAATGAGAAATTTGAGTGTTCTCTAAATTTTTTGATACCCTATTAATTCCATTTTCAGAATATGAAGGTAGGGTCCCCCAACGGCAGTATCGGGTGTCCATTATGGACACCGTTATGGATACACAGCACAATCCTTCTTCTGTCACATTCAGACTTTGAATCTTGATCTTTCCATTTTTTGAATCATGCTAGACTGCCAAAGGCCCTTCCTCACGGACAAGCAATTTTTTGAAATTTTTTATTCACGTGGATACAACACGAGTTCCATGCACATGTGTATGTCAATCAAGAAGAGTGTCAAATTCTTTCTGGCAAAAGGGATTTTCTTCCCATTTTTAACACTGACATTCACTAACTCTCGTACAAAAAAAGATTATATTCTATTTTTGGCAATAACATATAAATTCTAGATTTTAGAATTACTAAATACTTATTTAACAAGCTTTGAAAAATGAATTTTTTTTGGGGTAACTTGCAGTTGAAAAGTAGAGAAATCTATGAATCATCGTGAAATTATTTATTGAAAAATGTATGATTAAAAATGAGTCTGATAAAAAAAATGTTAAAAAATGAAGGTCAAACATGGATTTAGCCTATGTTTGACCCCTATTTCTTCAAAAATCATTTTTAACCGCACATTCGTTTATAAAATAATTTATATACAAATTTAAGAATTTTTCTTATTTTTTAACCACGCATTCTTCAACAAAATACCATCCCAAAATGCATTTTGACCATAAATAGGACTTAATATGAAGCATTGGATTGGATTTATTTGTTATTCTTCTTGAGTGATTTTCCAAATTTTATCATGCCAAACCTATAAATATTAAACTTTACAATCAAATTCATTTGAAATAAATTTAACTTTTTATTTGTTATTCCTAATTATTAATACCAAAATCAAATTCACATACACGTCAGTGTGATATTAATTAATAAAATTCTAGGTGTGCACGTCTCTAATCTAATTGTAAAAGTATTAGTTAATTATTAGAGACTGAATCCGAATCTTCAAATGCTTACATCTATTGTTTGTGACTGCAAGTGTAGTTGGAATATCAAATCAATATAACTTTGACAATTGTTTGATAAATAAATATTAAATAGTAAATAATTATATTTTAAAATGAATATTTCTATTCATGAAAGTTTAACAATAAATAAATTATTCATTTGACAATAAGTTAAGAGAGTAAGTAAAAACTGTTTTTTTCCCCGTAAAGTGAAATTTCTAAAGATATATATGAGTGGATTCAGCGTGTCCATTGTTTTTTAGTACCACGAAGTGTTTAGTATTGATTTTTCCTATATATTATCTCATCACTTTCAACAGGGGCAAACCCAGCATCTAGTGAGCCCATACGGCCACCTGTGCTAGATCCGTCGAGAATTTTTTTTTTTTTTTTTTTTTTTACAGTAAATAAAAGTTTTAGATTATATGTCCGATGATTCATTTTATTTTCAAACATTGCTCGTAGTTTAGTTGGTTAGAGCCTAGAGATTATGCATACAAATTGGAGGTCCAATGATCAAATTCAAATCCTTTTGAAACCAATATATTGTATAATTTTTCACAATTTTTAACAAAACTAATGCAATAGGAATGGAATTCAAGCCTGACCCCTCTTTAAAATTATTGAATACTTGACCATCATGACACTCGTTGAATTTTGAAACTATATCTAACATAATAATGTATATTTTGTTTTAGTGGGTTTAATACATTGTAAGGATTCGAACACATGCTCTTCTTCTGATTTACAGGAAATCTGACCACTATGTCATTTGATGAACATTATCCATATATATAATAAAATTATATATGCTTAGTTTTAGCAAAATAATTCTTATATTTTATTACGATTGACAGTCAACGATCGTCCGTGCTCACTCAAAATTTTGAATCCGCCATTAACTGTCAATGTGTTTGTTAATAAAAAAAAGAGTGAAGAAAGGACCCACTAATGGGTTGAGATAAGCTTGAACTAAAGAAAAAAAATGATTTAGGCTCTAACTATGTCTCGACTTGCGTATACTTAGCATCAACAACACACAATTTTAAGTTTTTCTACGATTTGATTTCAAATCGTCATTAAAATTTCGGAACATAAAACAAAGTGTTTTACAATGGTTTAACTTATTTTAAAATTGTTGCGAAAACCATCGACACTTTTGATAGTTGGTCTAAATTTTATTAATCTCGGTTTCCTATTTGTGTTCGTACGAAGGTCTTTACGCGTTCTTTTTAAGAATAATTGGCACTTTTTCAGTCTAAACTTACGGATCAAAGGTAACACAAAATTCTTCAAAACTTGGACAAAGTTCTTTCAAGAGTGGAAGAAATGCTTTTTTCGCCATCTCAAAATCATGCAGCGAGCTACGACATGTTCCATTGTATCAACGGAGTAATTTTCACAACATCATTAAAAGATAAAGTTATTGGAAAACTAGGAATCATCCACTATATTTTTTAAATTTAAAGAAATGATAATAAAAAATTTCCACAATCGAAGCATCAGTAAGCATTTTACAACATCTGACAATCATAATTAAAAAAAACACTACAACAGCAGAACGCAAACTTCACTTCCATTTTCCTTTAACTAATAAGCAAGACAACTCGTAAATTTGAGATCCATACAAAAAAAGAAAATTTAAAAATGAACTAAGACTTATTTTCAATAAGATTTGATATTTGATTATATGAATATTTTTTCGCTACTCCAATTCAGAGCCAGAACTTTTCAGAAAATCCTTTGCTGTAGGTTGATCTTTAGAGATCAGTTTATTGGGTGGTGTTGGTAATTGCCGAGGTTCTAATAAATTCCAAGAATGGGATGGTGGTGGTGGTGGTGGTGGTCTGTAGGGTTCTAAATCCCACTAATGTCAGGGTGGTGCTCAGGGACGGAGCGAGGACAAAAGGCTTGTGGTACAAATTTTATAAAATTTAAACTGTGGGGGCCAAATTGAAAACCATAAGAAAATTCTTGAAAATCTTGTGCGAAAATATTGAAAAGTCTTAGTTGAAGGTCTTGGAATTGAAATTTAGTGTGTGGGCAACACTAATAATTCAACCAATAGTATAGTGGTGCTGGTGGCCAGGGTTCCAAGTACCAGAGCTTGTAAAGCTCTTTTTTACTAGCAATGGTATCATCTTCTTTGTGGTAAAAATCTCGATAAAGCAGTGAGGACCAAAGAGAATCTTCACCTGAGAGTTTATAAAGGCATTTACAGGTGAGTGAAAGCCGACACAAATCTTCGAAATCCATCACTGACTTTTCAACTCCGATATCCATTATTCTTCTCCACACGTCCTCCGGCAGTTCAGACATTCTTTTCTCCTGGTGTTATCTATGTTGATGGCAATGTGCTCTATGTAATAAATACTTTATAATCAAACACGAAAGCTCTACTTATCATAAAGCAAGTCATAAAGCTAGTAGGAAACGTCAACCTCGGTTTGCTTTGCTTTTGATCCCAAAAGATAAAAGTGCAATAAGAACCTTAATCAAGAAGCTGTTGTTAGATACACTCAACGAGTAAATTTGTTTTTGCGATCTCTTTTAAAAAATATATATAGAATTATTATTAATTTGAGCTTTATATTTATTCGCATGTCATAAATCGAGTGCTTAAACTGTTGAATATAGAAAGAGTCGATTAATTCGATACAAAATTTAATATTTTACAATCAGTTAATAAAGACGAACACTTTATTTTGATAAGATTGTCCCAACTTTATTCAAGTTTATCTTTGACTTTGACGCTAAGGTTGACAGTAAATTTGGATGTATTGGATTGGACCACGCGAAATTCAATTTGTAGCATTGACCATGCAAATTTAATTTCTCCCGATTTTCGTACGTAAGACCTTAATTCTGAATGGGTAATGAACTTCGGTTATTAATTTGAAATTTTTTGAGATATCCATGGGTGCGATCGAATTGCTGATCAACATATCGATATCTTGGAAATTAAGATGAAATAATGAGAGTGTATATTCATAAAATGAAATAATTAATTTTAATAAAACATTTCATAAAACCCACAATTTTTTTTTTTTAAAATAAAAAATAATTTAACAACATATTTGTTAAATAATTTTTAACGCTAAAGAAATCTAGTCATAAAGGTCGTTTGAAACGTCAACCTTTGATTGTTTAGCTTTTGATCCAAAAATATAAAAATTGTAATAAGAACCTTAATCAAGAAGCTATAAGTTGTTCTCAAATCTCAAGAATGGCTTTTGATACATGGTAAGACATCATCCTCCTTCGTCGAAGAATATCAACTACGGATTTCTTGGTTATAAAGTTTGTTGTTGGTTTTCATATTGTCGAGTATTAAGTAGCAATTTCATGATTAATGTAAGTGCTTATTTGGAAAAGTTTAAAAAATTTAAATCAAGTCAATAATTAATTTTAACCAAATATTTTATTAAACCCACGATTTTCATCAAATTTTTTATTTTTGCAAAATCTGCTAACCTATGCGATTTTCTTGCTTTGTTTCGTTCTTCATATGTTGGTTGGCGACTGTTTCTCATTTGTAGGAGTGTCTCCGCCCCTCTTCCTGGTCAAGATAGATGGGAAGGAGCCCTAAGTGAAAGCCAAGGCCATTTCTGTCCACCGCCCTTCTCAATTTTTTTTATCGTTTATGTTTGTTTAATTATCCTCTTGTACATATGATTTTGTACATATAGGTTGACATATGCGTGGATATGTGTCAACCTATCTGTACAAAAAATATGTACATATATCCGAGTTCATGTTCAATATCCAGACTCTAGTCACTCTACCTTAAGATGTCACTTCATTGATCAGACTTTGTGTTGGAATTTTGTATCGAAAATTGGTTTTGACCAATTTTAAATGATTATTTAAGTGGAATTCATTATTTGATAAATGAGAAATTAAGCCAAATTTTAGTGGTTTAAATATATGAATTGTTGGAAAATTGTATAGAATATTATGAAATATTTTAGAAAATATTTGGATGGAAATGTGTCTTTCCATATGAAAGATCACAATTTTTGACATGATTATTTTTTAATGGGTGTCTCTCTTCATGTATAAAGATAAATTTCAAGAGGTGTGTCATTTTGTATGATTGTATCTTTTGAGACAAACATTTCCAACTACTATATATAGATCCCATGCATTTGAATTTTATTAATTCAATTCATAATTTCATGTCATTTCTTTTGGTTGTATTGCATAAAAACACTTTGTAAAAGTGATCTTTTCTTGCATAGAAATACGGTTCAGTAGAGAGAGAATTCCATTAAAAGTTCGTTGGTCTACATAATTTGAAGTGCTTCTATTACGAGACGTGGTCGTTGTATTTTGGGAAATTGTTGAAAATCCGTTAGCACCGATGTAGAGCGAATTCAGAGAAAATGTCGAGCACTTGCCTCGACCAATCCAATTACTTGCATTTCCTATTCTATTTTCTGATTTCTTTGAATTTGAGATTTGATTTAAAAAAAAAAAAAACTAACTATTCTTTTGATTATAAAAAATATTTTTCGTTGAAGAATGGAAATGATTAAATCCGTCATCACATATTCGGTTTCGGTAATTATTATTTCGTCTTCTCAAATCCTATTTTGGAAAGTCAAAACTATATTTGATTTCGCACACATAAAATATACGTTTTATGAATATAATTCATGCACGTTATCGGTGTAATATCCTCGACACTTTATTGTCCTAACAGTTTATGGCAATTATCTTTGTAGTTTCAGTGATTAAGTATTTAGCTTCCGTATGTATACAATTTATAACTACTACTTTTTATTATAAATTGATTTATGATTTTTTTAAATGAGATATTAATTTCAACATAAATTTATAATTACTATTCATTAATTGCCACATTTTTAAACTATTTATAACTTTTTCAAATGGAGTAGTCTACTTTTCACGATCCATTGTGGTGCATCACATAAACCAAAAGAAACTTATTGATTCTATAGGATATCGAATTGAAATCGAGCTAAAAAAATCATAATTCTAAAAAATGTTTTTTTTTTCCAGCAAGTCTAATGAACCCAAACAAGACCCTAAATTAAATAAATAATACACCGGGGCTAAAGTCATTTCTACCCTTTGCCTAATTATTATTTTATGTAAAGAGACGTAATTGAATCCTAACAGGAATCCCAAATAAAAGAAACAGGTGTGTGAGAGTTTATCCAAATCTCATCGACGAAATCTGAGATTCTTTAGAATTTCTATCGGTTCATGTTTGTTCCATAATTTTTAAAATTCATTTTCAACCACATATTTTATGAAAGTTTACTGAAATTTATAAATATTTGATTATTATCCAAACCAAACTGTGGGCATATCGAATTGTGGGCTCCCATCTCTAATATTTCACAATCCTAGGGTTCTATAATTAAATTTTTAATTTACTTGTCTTCATCTTCCTTGGACAAGCCGGAGAGATAAAAAAAAATTAAATTTCTTCTCCTCCTTGTCGTATATCACCGGCTTTATATCTAGAGATTTTTCTACGTTTTGTTTCTCTCCCCCTTCTAGGGCGGTCCGTGGATCTGTTCGGTTCCAAATTTTTTGGATATTTAATAAATTGAACTGTCGGGTCCAAATATAATTATGGACCCGTTCGGGTTCAGTTCCGTACCATAATTAAGTTTTTTAACATTTACAGCAACACTATATAAATATAACTAATGACATTTCATTTGTAACTTTTACAAATTAAAATAGTCCAATTCAAAAATATATAAATAACTAGCTGTCGAATAACATTAATTCAATGCATACAAATACCAAAAAGTAGATATTAATACTTACCAACTATTTGATTTAATCATCAACTGCTTGACTTGCCATGGTAAAAAACTCTACAAGCATAATTGAAAAAGCACAATTAACAAACAAATAAACTAAAAAATATTCAACTAATAAAATTTAATAAAAAAAATATAATATATATCTATTACCTGTTTCAATGTCCTCATAGAACTCTATTTCTTCAATACAAATTCCATCTTGGAAAACTTTCAAGAGTCTAGAATCTTCTCTTAGCCAATTTTGTGTACAAATTAAGGCTTCAATGGGGAATTTTACATTGCAGTTTAACTTTCCTCAAATTAATGACAGTTCCAAGCTCTATTTATGCTAAATTTGTCCCTAGGAAATAAGTGCACAAAGTGAATAGGTGATTCGAAAATAACCCATTTTATTACATAAACCTACCAAATCCTCATATTGTCTGTAGATTTTTCTTTTATTTCTTGGAACAAACACCGTTTTTAAACATTTTCAAAGCTCTTAGCACAACCAGTACCACCACCTAACCCACCCATTTCATCGAATTATAGAAAATTTGACCCGCATAGTTGAAGAAAAAAATGTGGCTATGGTGATGAACTAACAAAGGATTGTTGTAGAAAATCATTGTTGTATATCGGAGAATCTGCCTACACACATGGTAGATATGAAAAGAAAAATGAAAGAAATTAAAACATATTTATCTTTCGTTGAATTTTCTGCCCGCAAAGTACAAATCAATTGCAGCCACTTTGAATCATATTTCAAAATCACAAATAAAATAATTGGTTTAAAATTGTTCACCTAATTCTACTCTTAACATATGAAAAATGGTGGTGCTAGTGGTACATCACCACTTACACAAGGATGTCCATAATGGACACCCGGCACCCTCCTATTGGTAGGGTGCCAGGGGCCCTCCTATTGATGGGATGCCAGGGGCCCGGCAGCCCACCAATAGGAGGGCGCCGGGTGTCCGTTATGGACACCCTTGTGTAAGTGGTAATGTACCACTAGAATAATTCTATGAAAAATATCTAAAAGATGCCTTTCCTACCTTTTGGCCGGTGTCATTTGAGAATTTTAGAAAGTTCTATCACTTAAAAATGTTAGGTCGAGGTTTACAGTTTACCTTGTTGATTGTTGAAGTCTTGACTCTTGAACTTGATTCCTCGAAGAGGCCGAGAAGAATGAACTGAAGAGAATAGAGAAGAGACTGAGAGGCGAGAGGAGAGAATGATGATGGTAAGGAGTAATGTATTTGACTATTTGAGGGTTTTTATTGGGCTTTTTTGTTAAGGCCATATAATATTTTCAGTCCAAAGGAGTGAATTGCTTTTTTTTTTTTTTTTGCCCCTAAGAATTGAAGCCTAAGCCCACTGCCTTAAAATTATGAAATAATCTTATTTATTTAATTAATTTGTTATTTTAATTAGAAAAAATAATTTAATTAAAAAATTATTTAATTTCGGGTCTCATTCGGTTCTTGGTCTAGACGCGAGACCCGACCCGACTCATACCCATCGGTTCTCGATTCGGGTTCCCGTTCGGATATTAAATTTATAAAGAATTGCTTGGTTCGGTTCGGAACTTTTGGACACCCCTACTCCCTTCCCTTTGGGAGGTTTATATAAATTTTTTTACTTATCTAAAAGTGCACGCACAAGTGTAACTTTAAGATGAGGGCATAATATATAGTACTCGATAAAAGTGGGGAATTCATCATGTACGTTTGTTTCTTTACTTATATAATAAACCAAGCCTGCACATTATTTGACTCAACAGTCTTGGGAAAGAGTACGAAAGAAAAATCTAGTAAAAATTAACTCAGTTCGGAAAGAATTAATAAGTGATATAATTTATAAATAAATAGAAATGAACGATAAGTCGATATTACTTCTTTGAAATATGTGATTGAGGCTAAATATAATACAACTGATTACATAACGTAAATAGAGTATAATGATTAAACTTTATGCAACTTTAAATTTTATATAAAACCTAATGCTTAATTATTAAGATCATCAATGTCAAATCACTAAGAGAATTAACAATGCGGAACATATCTTAATTTTTTGGGAATGATACTTTAATCCCAGATCTTGATTCCGGATCTTGATTATTGGCTTTTTTGGTTTTTGAGTTTTTTTTTTTTAATCTTGATTTTAGATTCTTGCTTCATAATCTTGATTGTCTTGTTATTCAATTTAATTGCTACAATCTTTCTTCCCGATTCTTGATTGTAATTCTTGAATCTTGATTGTGGGTTTTGGATATTCATTTTAAATATGTTTTCTCTTATATTCTTGTGTTGATGGGATGACACAATGAATGAGAAGTTACATATGAATTGAGGACCATAACCCTTGTTGGGTTTTATGACCCAAATTCGGTCCAAATTTGGTGTAGGGCTTCGCGTTTTAGAGTATTGGGTTTGAAGATGTCAAAATAAGGTTCAAGAAAGAAAAATGATGGATTGATGACATTGGACGGTCGCCCAACTCCTGCTCGAGCGAGAGGAGCAAAATTGGAACAGCGAATCCGTCGCTGAGCCGTTCGCCCGATTATCGCTTGAGTGATGGGCTGCGAATCTTTTCCCTTATTTTTCGATTTTACGTGATTTTTTGACCTAGTTACCACGTTTTAGAGTTTTGGATGTTTTCCCTATAAATAGTGGACTCTTAATTCAATTTTGAAAGCAGAATATTGCATAAATTGTATTCTATCTTCATTAGTTGTTAATAAAGTATTATGTTCCTCTACCAATACATCTTCTTGCTTGTTTTCCTTTTAATCTTATTTTTCTTTGTGTGATCTATGTTTTTTATCGCGGCATATCACCTCCTCAAATTCTTAACAAATCTATTTATATTTTTCATATGTATTTGATCTATCGTTAAATACAACTCTAATATATCTAACCTCTACATATATAATCCGGCCTACATTTTATTTAGATGCTCAAAGCTTAAAACTTATATTCTTTATTAGATCACTTTAATTGAGACCAATTTTAAGAAGTCTTATACACAATTAATTACATATGTAGACCCATATAAAAAAAAAATAAACCCAACAATATTCCACATGGGCCACATATGTTACATGATAAATGTATATAACCTTATAACGTCAAAAGTTTTGCTATCATAACCAAAAGCATCTCTGAACAATCTCATCCATTGATTTTATCAATATAGAATCAAAACGATTTTCATTACAAAAATCATAACTAAACCATCAATGGTCATGCATATCAATACAATCAAATGACATAAATCAAGAGTTAATGTGTAGCATAAAAATTACATACAATGTGATCCAAACATGTCTATTTCCAACTAGTTCTACCTTATTCTTTAATAAGATTAACCATAAACTTTAATCATAGTGAAACTGCACTGAATAATTTATTTCTGAAATAAATCGAATATCCATGGATAAAAATATGTGTCTAAAATAGACTACATCAGAATAAAAACTCCCACTAATATGTCATATCATCAAAATATGCAACACCCATGTGAGCATTACGTTCATGAAATACCTTGGGTATCAGTCATTTAGTAAATAGATCGATAATTATGGAGTTTGTCTAATATGCTTTATAAAAACTTGACCCCTTTAAATTCCTTCCTTAACAACTAGAAATTTCACGTCTGTAATTTTTGACATTGTCAATTCTTATTGTAATACAAGACTGCAATTATCGCAGAATAACTAAAGTGGTCTTTCAAGTCCATTCAAAATATGTAGCCTAGTGATCAAAATTAGAATATCCAATGATCTCCAATTGGTCTAATTTCCCCGAATGTAATCATATAATCTTTATTACTCTATAAATATCGAATAATCTAATTGGTTATTTTCCAAATATCCATTCCATAGTTACTTAAATATCTATCTAGCATTCAAACAATGAATGTCATATACATACGTATGCAAACCTTAGTATACATTAAACTTCCAACTACTGAACCGTATGGAACTTTATGTATTTTCCTCTCTTTAAGTTTATCCGTATGATATTAATTGATATTAAAATTATCTCCCTTAGCAATATGGGTATCACTTGATTTTCAATCTTGCATCTTAAATCTTTTAAGAACTTTATCGATATAACTTTTTTATGATAATAAAAAATACCCCAATAACGATTCCGGTGTATTTGTATCATTGATACAAAAGAGGCATTACCAATATCTTTTATTTCAAAATTTCATGACAGAAATATCTTGGTTTCGTGCATAAGCATATATCATTGCGGGCAGATAGTATGTTATTGACATCCAATACTAGAAAATATGCTTACTCCCATTGAATTTGTGATATACACAATCTTCAATTGAATTCATCTAAAAACCAAACGAGATAATTATTTGAAGAAATTTGTAATACCGTTTATGGAAAATTTGCTTAAATTCATAGATGGATTTCTTTAATTTGTAAACTATATGATATATCTCAAGATCAAAGTGTGTCACAAATGTCATAATAGTCCTAAATGATCATACTCAAAGATCATGCTATTTGGTGTGAGTTAAGATTGGTAAATATTAATTCAAGTAGTGGTTACGGTTGAATACAATAGTGAACCGACGATAAAATCAAGACCGGAAGGTTTGATTCCACTTCTTCAACAAGTCGAAAGAATAAGAATACTATTTGTTTACTCCCGTCAATCATAACTGAGTATGCAACTGCCCGTAGGAAGTTCTGTCAGACTGATGAAATCTGCAAAAAATAAATAATTGAGACAAATTGTTAAATTAATCATGTTTTAGCATTAACAATGGCGAGAGAGGGCTCTAGCAATTTGGGTCCTTAGGCCAAATCTGACATTAGCCGATGTTAACATAGTCATGATAATGACCGAAGTAATCTATTAGCGATTCATATAGAATTATCAAAGGTAATACTGTAATGAATCCCAATGAAACTATGTATAATTTATTTCTATTCCATCCAGGTTACAATGAAACAAAAAAGGGGTTGGTCTGTTAAAATTAGACTATTTTTTTGTACTCTTTTGCGACCATTTAGTACTCTTCTGATTTTACTGAAGAATTTAATACTTTGAATTCTTTGCTCAATTATTCAATGAATTTGTGAATTTATTACGAATCAAGAGGTGATTTTTAGATTTAGATCACATAGTAAAATTCGGTAATTTGGTATAAAACGATGATATACTTATACTAGTTAATGCAGTCTTTATATGGATTCTTAGAAAATAATTGTATTCAACTAAAATTGATTCACATAGAGATATAAAATTGAATTAGTTAAATAGACTCAATGAGAACTCGAAATGGGTAAATTAAATACTTAAGAAGAATTCGACCAAACATTGCAATAATAATGAATCTTGATTGACGAATTAAAGGGAGTCCATATGTAAAATTGTAAGACCTGGCATCCACATTCATACTTTTAAAACCTAAACTCGATAAATTATGTACGTTAGATTAGTTTAGTTTAGTTAGAATAATTTAGACACCAATTAGAAACCTTATTATTTGTTTTCGATCAAATTAAAGTTAGGAATAATTTAACGTATGGTTAGACATTAATTCTCGTGGGAACGATATTCGAACCCATTGGTCCACGATATCACTTGTTACGATTCGTACCCATGCGGAGATATAAAATTGACAACATGAGGAAACCAAAAATACTTTTAATTCAATACTAACTCATACTATTCATTAGATTAGTAATGACCCATAACCATTTAATTATGAGTTATAGGATGTGTGGGACATTAAATAGAATATTATTTTAATAATACTCTTACATTGTCCCACTAGGCACATACACCCAAAAAAACAAAACAAAACATTCATTTTTAAATTTTACAAAACTTAAAAAAAAAAATTTAAACGATTATTGTGAGCCATGACAAAAAAACCTACATATGCACACTAGAAAAAATTCACAATTTAATATACTTCAATGAGTTCCATTATGTCAATGTCAAATTGGCTACCCATGTGAGTCACGTCGATCGTTTGTTATCTATTAACAAAATTCCTTCCATGTACCACAACACTAGTAACTTCATTTAAGATGATATTTAATTGAATTTTAAACTAATACCATAATGTCTTAGGTTCACATTTATGTCTATTTCAGACCTGGTTATAGAGTTGACATCTCCAAATCCTGAGATAAGGTTCCTCAACCATAAAGCATGCACTATGGCTTACAGGACTAGACATGAGTTGAATTTGGTCGATTTTTTATTCAACCAAAATCCAACCCAACATGGTCGGTTTGATCTAAAATCAAACCAACCCAACCAAACCCAATTGTTTGTTAAATTCCACTCCAACCCAAATCAATCAAGCTTGGGTGAGTTTGGGTTGGTTGGTTTAGACTTGGTTTAATTCAATTTGGATTCAGTTATTTTTTGTTGTTGTTGAATTTGGATCATTTTTAAAGTTTGAAACCACTTGAAAACCTCCGTTATTTTTAACTTATGTAAGGAGTTCTTTTTCAAAAATAATATATAAATAAGTCTGAAATTATGTAGTATTTTTTTAAACATATATTCTTTTCATCATCATATTCTTAAATTTTAGTTATCGTCATATAACTTTGCATTTGTATTCTTCTCAATCAATCTATGTAAAAAGAGATGTTTGTATATTTTAAGTCACCATTTTGTCTTCATTGTTGTGTCTATTTAATATTTTTAAATTTAGGTATTAATTAATTTAATTAATCAGGTTGGATTGAGTTGGACTGAATTGGTTTTTAATTCATAACCTGAGACCCAAACAAACTCAACCTTAAATTTGATTTTTTGAACTTAAAAATGAACCCAATCAGTCGATTTGAGCGATTTTAGTTGATGTTTGCCCAATTCTAAAGGCATGTAATGGGCCATCCACAAGGTGAACCAAAACCACGCTTTATGTGTGCGTTTGTAACTGTATTAAAATAAGAATATAATTTTTGGAATAATAATTGATGGGAGAATGTGTGATGGAAAAATGATTAAAAATTTTAGATTTTTATGTAATATTATTTTATTTGAAGAATGTGTAGTTGAAATTAAAAAAGAAAAAAAAAATGAAAATGAGAATGTGATTAAAATGAGTGTCAAGGGCTAGATTTCATTTCTTTTGTCCACCTTTTTCGTATTCAATTCAACTTGGCATTTGTGCATTCTTCTTCAGTGCGATTTCTTGGTGTTCTTGATACAAATCTGGGATTAATTGGGAGAGAAGCCTTCTTTGATGAATCTGGAATTGTACGGTAATAATTCCTACAGAAAATGGTTTTTTTAGTTGCAAGCTTTTGTTTGGTTCATGTAATTTTAATTTCTTTCCATTTGATTTTTCAGGTTGAAACTGCTGTATGTATCAAGCATAAATTTGTGCTATGTCTTCTGTAAATTTGAACATAAATATAATGTATACAACGCATTGATTTTGTCCAATGGGCTTTTCCATTGTGGTTACTTCCCCGAATACTTACTTCATAGTGAATCTTTCAACAAGAATGCGGTGCCCCTGCCATTGCCCTGTAACTGTAACGAATATAAGTCCATATCTACTGGATTTTTCTGCGAAGAAAATATCGTCCAACTTGTAGCAAATTACAATGTTGTGCGGACTGGCGTAGCTTTAATTCCTGAATTAGACAACAAACTGATGATTGAGACTTACTCCTCGAATGAAATCAACACTTTTTGCCACGGATAAATTTCTGGAGCCAGAGACTGAGAGTAATCCCTTTGTGCTTAATGGCATTTTTCATTGGACTGTAGAAATTGATGACATTGGAGGAAAGAGCCATCTCCAACTAATTGAAATGATTCCTGAATCTGATTTTCGGTTCCAATCGTACGATTTATCAAGGTCGAGTGATGGTCTATTATATTTTGTAAGAATCAGCGATCACGGCATGAAAGTTTGGATGCTTCCGATAGGTGAAAATGGATGATTGTTGGGAAGTAAACTTGATTTTGGAGCAAGTAATATTGGAAATTACATAAAATCAGAATTTTTAAATTAATATTTCAAAAGTCAGATTTAAAGTTTCTTTTTACAAAAATAGAACATAATTAAACATTTAAATATGAATAATAATATTTTAAAACTAAATTAATCTATATACCCACCCAAACCCTAATTTCATCCTCTCTCTACGGTGCCAGCCGACTGCCACATACATCACAACGACACGAGCAGCGGCCTTGGCAGGATAATCCCGTGTAAGAAGATCTGAGAGCAGCGAGTGGTTTTCAACAGTGGCGATGATGAATCTGCTTGGGGGTGTGGTGGTGGTGGTGGTTTGGAGTGGTTTTGGTGTTAAGGGTTTTTGTTGGTTGTACAGGTAGATGTGCGGTGGTGATGTTGGATCTGGCGGGCGATGAGCATGGCGATGAGTTGTTGAGGTCTCTGTTGGTGGTGCAAATGGAGGTCGTGATGGTGGTGGCGTCGGCGGCGGCTCTGCCTTTGCCGTTCTTGTCTCTAAAAAATGAGAGTCCACTTCCCGATTCGACCCACGGCGGTGGTTCTCTCATCTACCCTCCATTCTCTCTTCACTACCGTCTCTATATTCTCGAATCGAAATTGCTGCCTCTACCATCGCTTTCCACACCAACCCGCTTGATGTGACAGTGGTGGAGGTGGCAATGACGGTTGTGACGTGATGGCGGTTGCGAGGTGTTGGGCAATTTTGGATCTATTTTGTTTGTGTTGGCAGTGCTAATGAGGTGGTTTTGATGATGGCGGTGGATCTGACGGCAACGATGTGTAGTGGTTGGTCACGTGATGGTGGCGGAACTTGCAGGGGTGAGGTATTGTTACCGTGATGGTTTCTTGTTAATAGGTGCGCGAAGATGTGTAGGTTGGATACGGTACTTGTGGTGGTGGCTGAAAATAGTAGCAGTGGTGATGGCAGCGATGATGGAGGTGGTGACGATAGCTGTTAGGTGATGGCGGTTGTGGAGTGTTGTAGGTTTTGGGTCTGATTTGTTGGTGGTGACGAAATAGATAAATTGTGACCAATAAATATTGTGTGACTTAAAAATTTATTAATTTGTGACCAATAATTTGATAAATTGTGACCTAGTTATAATTTGTGATCAATTAATATGATATTTTGTGACCATAGAATAAGTTGCGACTAATAAAATTTGTGGTTTGTGACCAATAAATAATATATGATTATTAATTTGATAGATTTGTGACCGATGAATAAACTGTGACGTAATTTTTTTTTATTTGTGACCAATGAATAAATTGTGAGCTATAAAATTTTTGAATTGTGATCGTAAAATAATTTGTTATTTGTAACCAATTAATAATAAATGACCCATTATATGAAATTTGTGACCAAATTATATGAAATTATGACCTTAATAAATTTAATTAATTAATTTATAAATAAAATTTAAAAAAATTTGAGATTTGAAATTTTAAACATTATCTTTTAAATTCAAAATGGGTGAAACTAAATCTCCTAGTTATGAAATTTTCCCTAAGTAATATGGGGTTAAGAACCAATTCAATTAAAGAGCCCAACAAAGTCTAACATTTCTAGAAAGATCCATGTAAATATTTAAGTAAAAGATGTGGTCATAAATGTGGTAATGTGTCAAATTGATCATGTGGTTCTAGAAATTTTATCTAGAATATTCTAGAAAAATATCTAGTATGTGGTCTATAAGCCTCATGAAAATATGTGGACTAGAAGTCTCTAGAAAAATGTGTGGTCAAGAAGTTTCACTTAAACCCTATATAAAGGGGTAGAGTAACTCCATTTCGTAATAAGTTAAGTCAAGTTTGTAAGTTTTGAAATTGAGAAATATAAGTTACCTTTTTATTTATTTACTTCTTCCTATTAGTGTTGTCCTTCCTATCAAACCTTAGCCAAACCAAGTTAGTAAACCTCTCTTTCCTCCAACATAGACGGCCTTCCACCATACCTAAAACAGAGTGGAGCCTCGTGCATACTATGACTTTAGATTCTCTTCACACTGATTGTGTAATGTTAGTCATGTACAAGTTCACGAGTTTGATGTAATTGTGATATCTTTTCGCTGATGTAAATCACTGTTGGTACTTTTTAGTATTGGCGAAACTTTATTTCTCTGTAACATAGATAATTCCACGCCTGTTTGGGACCGATTAAACTGGAATTAAAAGCAAAAATATGTCAGTTCACATACTCTAATTCCTTGCAAACAATTTTTGTACCAATTATTCATTGTCCATGTCAATTGCAAATATTGTTGTCTGATCAAACAAAGTTCTTTATTCAAACACAGTTGCATTAATGGGTATTATGGACTTATGGAATATTTTGAAAGTCATGTGCTCTAAAATAATTGGCAAACCAGCAGCATTATCTCATACCTTGTGGGACCTTGAGTTGACGCCAAAATCAATTTTCTTCCCAACAATTGCGCCCAGACAGACCCTCAATATCATGGCCGACCTAGAAGAGGTACATGGTTCGAGGAGTATCCTTTGTACCCTCTCTATGAGTTTCTTGATCTTTCTTCTTATGCTCTTGCGTAGAGTGCATGAAAAACAATTATTGTAGTTTGTACGTGCAGCCGTTGTAGATAAAGCTTGAGCAAACTCTATAGTTTCATATAGATTTTTCATTTTTGTTGATGTGACATTTTTTGTTAAACGAATATATCTAGAGTTTTCATACACTATTAAGCAAAAACGAGCGTGCCCATAACATTAATAATTCCACTTGTCATTTATATATTTTACAATTTACTAAAATGTAGTGTACAAATGATTATTACAACTATAATGCGGAAACATAAACTCTCAAAGTGTAAAATCGAATCAATCGACCCAAAGTTTCTTCAACACCACTAATGGATTGTTCTATGTTGTTGAACTCAAATTTGTGCCACACAGAATCATGTACCGTCGTCCAAGGAAATGATAATGAATATACTTAAAAAAAAAATCCGCCGAAAGCCACCAAGAATTTCGTCAGAGATATAAACATCTCCCACATAGTGAAGGAGTCTTGTAATTATAAAGCCAAAGAACTATTTGAATTCAAATTCGAATTCAAATATTATACTATGAAATGGACATTTCGTTTAGGACTCGATTTTTTAGCATCTTACTTCATCAATGATTCTACTAAAAAGGTTTGGGTCCCCTACGTATTCTCTATAAATAGATTTCATATGTGTGAGAAAATAGATTACTAAGATTTTAGAATCCATTGTAATTTTCTATCTTCTCCATTATTTTATAGTTAATAAAATCTCTTAATTTCTCTACCATATTTTTTGTTTTTATTATTCTTTTTTTTTTATCTAATATTTCTTTATTTGCCATATAATTTCAACATCTCAATCCAATAATTTGTTTCATAACAAGTGGTATCAGAGTGATTCTGATAATTTTTTGTTTTGTTTTATAACAAGGTTAAATGCTACATTACATTATATCTTAGTTAAAATCCCCAAATGAGTTAATCTTTGATTGAAGTCTGCAATATAGCCCACAATTACATTCAATTCCTAATTAATCAACATTTCTAAATATCAAAAGTTTCATAAGTATCCTTCCAAGTACTTGAATATTAATAATACTAAGTCCTATAAAGATAAACTTGGTTTCCTTTTTCGCATGTCCCAAATTATGTGTCACTTTATATATATATAATTTTATAATATGTCCATATTTAATATACCCTATTATCAACAGATATAAACTAATTCTATTTAAATCATTATTTAATATATGTGTATTAGCAAAAATATAAGAAGAAATTGTATTTCCAATTATAATAATTACATTTTTCTTAATCTTTGTGAAATAAAAACAAGTCCATCTTTATGAGACGAAAATAATAATACAAACGTGAAGTGTCTTTTAAGGGTCGATTTGGTTTGTATTTCAATGTTCAGTTTTAAGTTCATTTTCAATTTAGTCATAAAGGTAGTTGGAAACATCATCCTGGGATTGTTTAGGACACGTTCTTTTTACCGTTTTCAAGTCGTTTTCTATTTTCGATTTTTCAAAACAGTGAGAACGTGTTTTCTTTCCTATTTTCGAAAACACGTTTTTGAAAATAAGTTTAAGATTTACAAAGAAAACTAAAAAACGACAACTTTGTCATTTGGGGTGTTTTAGTTATTATTAAGCCAAAATTTTCAAAATGCATTTTGGATGTTTTTAAAACAACTTTTCAAAATATCAAAAAGAACACATTTTCAAGAATCTCAAAATGGACACTCAAAAAATAAAATTAAAATACAAAGAGAACAACCCCTTAACTTTTGATCCCAAAAGAAATAATTGTAATAAGAACCTTAGTCAAGAAGCTATAAGTTGTTCTCAAATCTCAAGAATGGCTTTTGATACATGGTAAGACATCATCCACGGAAAATCTTTCCGTCGAAGAATATCAACTACGGATTTCTTGGTTATAAAGTTCGTTATTGGATCTTTTCATGATGCTTATTTCGAAAACCTTAAAATGTTTAAATCAAGTCAATAATTAATTTTAATCAAACATTTCATTAAACCACAAGTAAGGGTGTAAGAATCTTCTTGTTAGAAAATTGACTTTAACAGTCAAATAAATCGAACTTGACGAAAAGGATCATTTGCACTAAAAAAATAGGTCGAGGATAACGGTGCCAAAAAAACATTAGGGACAAAAATTGAACATGATAGGCAATAGATTAGGGATCATTTGTGCCCATGGGCGGACCCAGGGTAGGGCCTAGTGGGGCACGTGCCCCACTAACTTTTGAGAATTTTTTTTTTTTTTTCAAAATAAGGTCATGTTTGGTATTGATTGAAATATAAATTTTAATCTAAATCAAAGTTAACGATTAATTTTATTAACATATATCATGGAATCTTTAAATATATAACTTTTATCAAAATTTACTAAAAATTTGACTTTAATCTCCACCAAACAGAAGCAAAATCACAATAAATTTGAAAGCTAATTTTAAAAATTCTCCGACGATCGTACGCTAATCGATTTTACAAATTGTTTATATCATCTCAAAACTTATTTCGAGAACTATATTATGGACATATCGAATAGTCTAAACATATATCGAAAATAGTTAAAAATACGTTAAACGTGAGTTTTGAAGAAAGACGTCCAACTCGAATATTTTTAAAAAAAATTCAATTATTTCATTAATATTTATTATTTTTATGATACAAATTTTTTAATGTAATTTTCATTATTTTATTAAAAAAATTTATATAGAATATGACAAAAAAATTTGAATTTTTTACATTCGAAAAAGTCATATTCTATTTAAATGGTCGGATGCAAAATTACATGAGTATGAGTTTTTTGAACGTAAATTTTCGATTGTATAATTTCCCACAACCATTTTTCCAGTTTAATTATGCCCCCCTAAGTTTCAAGTCCTGCGTCCGCCCCTGTTTGTGCCAATTTTCCAATGAAATTCTCATATTTTCCTTTCGCATCCAAGGAGCCGAAGATATCGATTTCAAAAGGTATTACACATATCTTTTGGTTATTCATATTTTTATTCTTTTTTCCATTCACACAAATCTTTGTATTCGATTTTTTTTTCAAGTACATTCATTTAATTATTCTACTTGTACAAGTAATTTTGTACAGATAAGTTGATAGATTCATGCATGTATGTGTGGTAGCATGCATATGTCAACCTATCGGTCCAAAAAAATATGTGAATGCAGCGGAGTTCATGTTCAATACCCATACACATAGACGGAGCTAGCGGTAGGGGGGGGGGAGGTGACCGCCCCTCCAACATCGTCCGCTGATCCACTATTCCTATTTAATTTGTAATGTATTTTTCAGTTTGCCCCCACAAAAATTTTGACTCGTCCTCGCAAAATTTTGAATTTTTTTTTTATTAATAAATATTGACCCAATAACTTACACTTTAAAATTCAACAATACAAAAATTTTAAACCTAAACAAAAGATCCAATGGTTATTTAAATAAATAAATAGCTCAAATCCAATAAAGATGTGATGTAATAGCTTATTCTTAGCTCATCATTAGATCCTAGAGACGGTTACAAGGCTTTTGATATTCAGAATATTTGTAAGCTTGCAGATAAATTTTATCCCGTTGACTTATAGATCAAGAGAAGTTGCATTTGAAATATCAATTGGAGCTATATCAAATTGAAGTTCAACGTAACTCTCAATTTAAAATTTTGACAACACTTCCCGATGTGTGCCAACTGTTGGCATTGACAAGAAAATCAATGAGTTATAATTTTATGATGGATTGATTTGTCTTGTCTTAAGTCTTCTAGTTTCAACAACAACTATAGAACGTGCATTTTCAGCTATGAGTGTCATTAAGACAATGTTGCGAAATAGAATAGAAGTTGATTTTTTATCCAGTATCATACTTGTGTATATAGAGAAGGAGATTGTTAATACTTTTCCAATAGATTCTCTTATTGACGAGTTTGAAGTGATGAGGACAAGGAGAGACCAATTTCAGATGTTCAAGTCATCTCTACCATCTGTTATATAGATATGCAGTTTACTTTTTGTCCTTTTTATGTCCATCTAACGTTCATGTTTTCAATGTGTATAGAGTTAGACACATAGATGAACATTATTTTTGTATCTACAAACTGATTGTCTTTTTGGTTAGTCAATCTAACTTGCCTATTTTAGTACTCAAAATCGTCGTTTTCAATCCTCTTAGTTAAAAAACATTTCAGGGGCGGGCCCCCGCCCCCCTCCACCACCTGTATTTTTGCCCTCAAAATTGAAATCATGGCTACGTCCCTAGCCCATACACGTTACCTTCGCTTCAGAATTCCTACCACGGCTTATACAATGAAATGGTTGGAATTTTGGGTAATATGGATTTCTTCTTATGGTGTTACTCCACTGATTAGGCTATAGTGCTACCTTAGGTGTTATTTCGTTTATCGGACTTTGTTGTCCTAACAGTTTTTGGTATTATCTTAAAAGTTTCAAGGGATTAATTATTTAGCGTTTGTTTGTATACAATTTATAATAACTACTTTTTATTATAAATTGATTTATAAATTTTGTTAAAATTAAATATAAATTTCAATACAAATTCATAATTACTATTCATTAATTTTCAACTGGAGTAGTCTACTTTTCAAGATCCATTTTGATGCATCACATAAACAAAAAGAAATTAGTTGATTCTATAGGATGTCGAATTGAAATTGAGCTAGAAAAAAAATCCAAGTTCTACAAAAAAAATTTCTTTCAAATTTCAGCAAGTCTAATCAACCCAAACAAGACCCTAAATCAAATAAATAATACGTCAAGTCATTTCTAATCTTTGCCTAATTATTATTTTATGTAAAGAGACGTAATTGAATCCTATTAGAAGATCTAATAGGAATCCCAAATAAAAAGAAACAGGTGTGTGAGAGTTTATCCAAATCTCATCGACGAAATCTGAGATTCTTTAGAATTTTTATCGGTTCATGTTTGTTCCATAATTTTTAAAATTCATTTTCAACCACATATTTTATCAAAATTTACTGAAATCTACTAAAACTTTTATTTTATCCAAACCAAACATGGGCATATCGAATTGTGGGCTCTCATCTCTAATATTTCACAATCCTAGGGTTCTATAATTAAATTTTTAATTTACTTGTCTTCATCTTCCTGGGACAAGCCGGAGAGAAAAAAAAATTAAATTTCTTCTCCTCGTCGTATATCGCCGGCTTTATATCTAGAGATTTTTCTACGTTTTGTTTTTCTCTCCCCTTCTAGGGCGGTCCGTGGGTTCGTTCGATTCGGTTCGGTTCAGTTCCAGAATTTTCGGGTATTTAATTAAATAAATAATACACCGGGGCTAAAGTCATTTCTACCCTTTGCCTAATTATTATTTTATGTAAAGAGACGTAATTGAATCCTATTAGAAGATCTAATAGGAATCCCAAATAAAAAGAAACAGGTGTGTGAGAGTTTATCCAAATCTCATCGACGAAATCTGAGATTCTTTAAAATTCCTATCGGTTCATGTTTGTTCCTTACTTTTAAAATCATTTTCAACCACATATTTTATCAAAATTTATTGAAATCTACTAAAACTTTTATTTTATCCAAACCAAACATGGGCATATCGAATTGTGGGCTCCCATCTCTAATATTTCACAATCCTATGGTTCTATAATTAAATTTTTATTTTACTTGTCTTCATCGTCCTGGGACAAGCCGGAGAGGAAAAAAAAATAAAAATCAATCTCAACATTAATTAGTATAATTGGAAACTAAAGAATTCAATTCAACAAGTAGAAGCACAAAAGTCGTATGTTTATTATACATAAACCTCGTTTTGTTAACAATAACACAAAAGTTAGACAAACTGTCATTTTCAGACAAAAAATAATAGAGTAACAAATGTAGTAACATCCCATGAAATTATTATCAATGAACCAGTAAAAGTATCCAAGATTATAATTTATAGGTCTCTAAATTCAATCAATGAACTAAGATTTTTGGTTTTCCAGATCATGTAAAAGATATATAAAGGAACCTCTATAAATTCTCAAGGGGTGAAACATTTGAGAGCCAAACCGAATCCAGTGGCTCCCTTCCAGGGCTCTCCTGATGTTGCACCTTGTGGACTAGCACGTGTCTACTTTCTGACCTTCTAAAAGAAACAATTCGAGCAATGTTGTAAATATAGCTAGAACCGCATATATGATAATTCGAGAGAACATATATAAAATATTATATTGTTGTGTCAAGTCCTGCATACCAAGATTGACATTAATGATAGGTATAAAGATTTAACTTCATGTTATCTGCACTCGATTGTTGCACCAGTGGCAGATTATTCACTGTATATTCATGCATAATCCAAGAGGTCTTACTCTCTTTACACTTTGGAAGGTTTCCATCATAGCATACCCCAGTCTTTCGAGATCCAACATTTACACCATTGCGAGTGACTACAGTGTCAGCCCCTGATGCTTTCCAGTAGCCATTGCCTGCAGCTCGATTTGTTCTTGTCACATTTTTGTATTTTTTACTCCTCGGTGTAACAAAGAACCACTCGTTCTCTCCACTTAACCCGTAATCATCTGCTAATCAAATAAATAAATAAAATTAAGAAAGCCCTTTTATATAAGAATCACGTGTATTCTAGTTTGAACCTATCTTTTTTATCTAATTCCGATAACTACACTTTATCCTTAATTTTATAACTTATCAATTTTATCAGATAGACTTGTGATCAATATTGGAAAATGATCTTTACTAGGAAAAAACAACAACTTTAGTGCAATAATTGAAAACGGTATTTTTAAAAACATATAGCCCCAAAGTTGAATGTAAGCATCTTATAACAAGTTCAATTCTTTTAATTTCATAACCGAAATTCATATTTACTTTTATCAATGAGTTGGCACAAAAGTTTCTAAATAATCAATACAGTAATTCTGGGTAAATCGTTTAGCCACAAATCTAGTCTTGTACCTTTGAGCTATCAGAGATGTCACAATACCCATTTACAGAACACAACGTATCCTTAATAATATTAAGGATAAATCTCCGTGTACATAATTCATATACATAATGGATTACATAAGCTCATGTGGAAGAAATCCGACCGTGGATGTGAAGTGTGGAAAAGTCAAAAATCGTATCCTACCGATGGATGCGCGCCACATGTCAATTATGTAATGTATTATGTAAATGGTTATGTACTTGTAGCATGGTTCTAATATTAAATGCATGTTCTTGTTCAATGCCCCCCAACGAAAACAAACATTCCTTTTCTTTTTCCTTTGGTGGAAACAAAAGATTCATGTGGCTGACTTTAGTGGGACTAAGGCTTTTCCTTTCTGGGTATGACACAAAATTCTAATTCATCACACTATGCTGGAAAGCTCCTAGGAGCAACTCATGAGTAAATAAAAAAAATCTCAGTACTTAAACAATATAATTGGAATAGAAACAAATTCAATCAAACAAGTAGAAGCGGGAAAATACTATGTTTATACTTAAACCTCATGAAACACAAACTTAGGTTTTCCAAACAACTATAAATTAACGACTATATAAAAGGAACTGAATCCAGTGAGTCGGTACCAGGAACTGAACCAAAGATTAACTCATTTATGTCCATCTCTGGAAGATATAGTCCTCCTCTCCCATCGGCCGTCCGCCATATATCTAACGGGATATCGGCTGTAAACATAACCTCCCATCGAATGATTCGGTGGAACAATTGGAATGGGAACCGGATCGCAGTATGTAACTACATTCTGATGTTGGAGAATGAATAGAGCATTATGAACACGATCCGTGTTAGGGAGATTCTGATAATTGTCGTTGATAGAGGAATCGGCCAATGGAATCTTGGATTTATAATTAGGCAAATTGTCTTCTGGTGCAACATTGATGGAGTCTTCAGAAGCTCTACGTTTATTTTCTTGGTGACATGCAACTTCATCGGTGTTATTATCTGGTTCTTGAATCTGATCATTTCTTTTTCGCTTTCTATTCTCGTTCTTTCTAATCTTACACAGGACCCAATCGTCCAACTACAAGAAACAATTTGAGCAAAGAGGGGAAAAATATTTGTAATGTCGATACTAAAAAAGTGCCAAGAATTTATATAGGTAGATAGAAAGAAAGATTTACCTTCATGTCATCTGCACTCGTTTGTTGCACTGGCGGCGGATTATTCACTGTATATTCATGCATAATCCAAGAGGTCTTTGTACCCTCTGGAGGTTTTCCTGTATAGTATACCAAAGTCTTTCGAGATCCAACGTCTACACCATTGTGTTTGACTGTAGTGTCAGCTCCTGATGCTTTCCAGAAGCCATCACCTGCTGCTCGATTTGGTCGTTTGCCATTTTTGTATTTTTTGCTCCTCGGTGTAAAAAAGAGCCACTCGTTCTCTCCACTTGACCTGTATTCATCTGCAGCGTATCAAATAACATGAAATAATATCATCGTTAGAAAGAAAGTTACTTCTTAAAAGTAAAACTCGAGTACAACAGATGAAAATTACCAGCAAGAATTTCAGGGTTGAACTCGTATAGATTAACAACGTTAATCTTATTGCGAGGCAGATTCTCTTTCTTGATCTTTTTCATCAAGTAATGAACGATAAGTTCATCGTGAGTTGGCTTAAAACGATAGCCAGGAGGCAAACTCTGGAAGTATTCATCATCGCTAAGTTCATAACGGAAATTGGGATACAAAGCTTTGAAATTCGGGTAAATTAAGGGGTTATTTACAGCATTGGTTTGCATGGGTTGATTCGAACTCATCATGATCACTCACATGAACTTCAACGATCTTACTCTTAAGTAAAAAATTTAATTTGGAGTTTGTTACGGTATTTAATAGAGCCCTTTTTTTGAATAACGTGTGTTATAGTTTAATTGAACTTCTTTTTCTCCCTAGCTTGGATATGTATTCTTAATTTTATCATTTATGAACTTTATCAAATAGACTTTGTGCACCAACGAAATTCAAACTCGTGAACATGTTTTAAACCGAAACTCTAAATTAAAAATCTGTTTGCTAGAGATTAAAATCGAATTAAAATTGAAAAATTAGTCATTATTGTTGATTTTTATTAGACGAGTGAGACTCAATAACGATCATATTTTCAATTTTAATTGGATTTTAATTGTTACCCAACATGCTCTAATTAAGAATAATTCTATTTATCAACATTATTGATTATCGGCATCTAATGTGATAATGAATTATTATAGTGGATACTACGTCCGTTGCATTTTATTCTTGGAAATTTTACAGCAATTATGAAATAAAATATGAAAAAATTGTGAAGATTTTCGCAGAAAAATTGAAGTACTCTCTTGATTAGAGCATTGGGCTCGGACTTTCACCTACTCTTGTCGGCCAAAATTCATATGTTGTTCATTGGAATTCACATGAAAAATTATGGTCGCTGAAAAAATGCCAAAAACACATGAAAAATTCACATGATTTATCATTTCAATTGTTTTAGTGACCAATTGACTGGTGGTTGCCAAAAACTAATAACAACCACCACTAAATGGTTGCAAAAGAGTACATAAAAATAGTTCAATTTTAGGGGACCAACCACTTTTACCAATCACTTTGTGGTCGGTGATAGTGTCCTATAACAACCACATTTGATTGGTCACTAATGCATTGGATGGTGGAGTCCATTTTTTTTTTTTCACCCATTGGCAATATTGTAAGTTATATACCAATTCAAGATTGGGGAACTGAACTGTAATTCACATATTATTTATTTTGGATTTATTAAAGGCCCGTTCTATTTGCTGTTTCAGGTCATTTTCAGTTTTCAATTTTCGAAAACACTAAAAACACGTTTACTTACCTATTTTCGGAAACGAATTTTCAAAAATGAGTTTAAGATTTACAAAGAAAAGGGAAAACGCTAAAAAGGTTGTTTTGGCTGTTTTCAGTTAAATTCAAGCCAAAACTTCATTTTTTTTTTTTTTAAATTTTAGAAAACAATTTTTCAAAATGAAAAAAAGAACGCGTTTTTAGTAACCTCAAAATGGACATTCAAAACACAAAACACAAAACTGAAAACTGAAATACGAAGAGAATAGCTACTAAGATGCTTAGTTTAATTCATAATGAAATTCAAGTAACAAAATTATAGTTGATTCCAGTGATTGGAATAGTATGATATTATAGAGAATTTTATCGACGAGAAGCCAATTTTAATTTAAATTGAAGAAAACTGGAATCAATATTAGACTTTATCGCCTAGAAAATGAAAAAAGAAGAGCGAAAATCACTTATAATATTCCGTTATATATTTGATTCAAATCTTATGACGAGTTTTAATAATATCGCAATTGAGATATTACTAAAATTTCTAGAAAATTAAAAATATTAATATTGTCTATATGTAAAATCATCTCTTATTCAATTAAACCTAGTGAAGGATTTTGAAGTTACTTAGATCTACAATCCCTATTTCCACGTCTATTTTTACAGTTTAAAATTTCCCATCAAGTTATATACTTTATAACAATCTTAAATTTGATAAAATTTAAGAATTTTCATGGTTACAAATACTGTATATGATAAGAATGATTAAGTCCAGCATGATTAAAACTCCAAATTTTTTGAGTTTAAATAGAATTGTTAAACCCAATGCTTTTATAAAATCCCATTATTTTATTTTTTTTTCCAGAGTTTTGAATCCCAAATATTTGCAGTGATAATGGTAGATCGTGTTACCATTTTTGGTGTAACGAGTTGATCCTAGCATGTTTTTCTGGGTTGAACTCGTATATATTTTTTTTAGGATGGAAAATTTCGTCTAGAAAAAAATGTATACGAGTTCAACTCCGAGAAACTTGCCGGTGACTTCAAGAATTGTTTCTACAGCCTTCTCTTTAGATCTTTGATTATTTTTTTGCCCCATTATGAGTATTCAGTTAGTGTTCTTCATATTCTTTCTATGAAGAGTTACTCTATTTACCCAAGTAATACTCGCAAAATAACTGATTAGACATTTGCTATAAACCTTGCCTTCAATCAGAATAAAACAAGAAAATTAGGGCAAATGATAACTGGAAAACACGGGATCAAATTGTTTGAATCTTCGTGTATTTAGCAGCAGGTAGTCATGCTGGGGGTTTGGGGACCGCAGCCCCCATGTAAGCAGTAACCATGTTCTCGTGGCCGTGCCTTTGCTCTTTCTTTCGACATTGGAACCAAACCAGATTAAGATCTGGCTATTTTTCTTCGTGGGAAGGTTTCACGCAATTCAATTCATGCATGCCTTTTTCTTTTTTTTTTTCGCTTGTCAATTCTTGGCGTAAAGTATAGGAGTATATTTGAATAAATCAGAATAGAACATGAAAGTTATGGCAAATGATAGCTGTGAAACACGCCATCAAATTGTTCGAATTCACAAAAACAACTGAAAGTATAGGAGTATTTGAGTTTACCTTCAAGAGAATTGATGTGATTGCAGCATAAAAAGATAGGGATGAAGACTAATTAATACAATACTGCATTCACGGTTGGATAATTTCATAATTAGTTTAGTTAGAGAGAGAGAGAGAGAAATATATATAATGCGAGCTCGAGGGTTGGGGTAGGATGGGAGTAGTTTATGTTGAGACCACTCTTTTTATTAGATACATCATATTTTAATTACATTTAAGGTTTTCAATATAATGCAATTAAAATATCGTGCAAGAAATAAAAATTGTGGTGGGAATATAATTATCCGTATTCCCTAAATTTTGTGAAATGTCTAAAATACCCTAGTTTCATTTTAAGTCGGATACATACTTTTTACCGTTGCTATGTTGGTAGCACCTGATTGAACCTATTTGTTATTTTATTTTTTACGACTTCCAATGAAATGTTGCAAAGTGTCATCTGTAAAACGAAAAAAATCCGTGAAGAAATTCTGTATATGTAGCAATCTTTTTAAGCCCCTATTTAATTTGTTAAAAATCAGAATTTTATTAGATTTTGATAAAAATTAATGAAATGTATAGTGAAGAAAATTTGATAAAAAAATCGTGGATCTCTTGGAATGTGATTGAAAATAAAATTTTAAAAAATAAGGACCAAACATGAGTGGGCATAACATATTTTTTTCTATTTTTTTTCAAAACAACTAGCTATCTTAACTTATGATCGTATCAATTGATAGGTGAGTGGTACAGACTCGATTTGGAACTAAAAAAATTATTATTTAAACAATATTATTATTTTATTGAATATTCATTTATACAAAATTTTACAGTAAATATCTTTTATTAATAATTTTATAGCTCTAAGTTAATATAAAAATACTTTTTTAAACTTTTGACAATTTATTACATCGCAAAAGATTTATGTAATGACATTTTTATGAATGATGAATAGTTCTGTTAAGTTGTTCCTTTACAAATCGTTTAGTTTCAAGTTGTAAATGTATCTTCAATTATTTTTATCCAGAAAAATCTATCATGCTTGAAATAATTTGTAGTTCTGCTGTTTTAGAAAACAAATTTAGTTATTGAAAGTTTTAATATTAAAATTCTAATTATATGTAAGAATACATAAGAAACTAATCACATATAAAATGTGAAGTTAATATTTCTTTTGTTGATCTAGGAATCTGCAGCCGTTACCCGTAAGTGCGCACTGAGTAAACCTTGTTCCATGTGCAGTAGTCCGCAAACCACACAGGATATGTAAACCGTACGAGGCAAGCTGGTGCGACAACTCAACCGAGGAAATATTGGCCGGGAATTCGAACTCATAATCTTCGATCCTCCCGTTCACATGATCTACCAACTTGACCACCCCCAAAGAGGTGTGAAGTCAACATATTTAATTGAAGCTAAAAGTGGATCAAGAGTAAAGGGTATTTTATACATTTAACAGTTTTTCCCCTTAAAAATAAATGCTTTGAGAGAAAATGTCTTGCCATATAATAAAAAAAAGTAACGTTTTTCCAAAGAAAAATAAAAATAAAAATATGAAAATATGTTTAGAAACAAAATTTACTTTATAAGTTTGGGTAAATTTTAGCTTAGCTAAACATGCTCTCAAAAAGTTAGATTCACAGTAGGAATTGAAATCATCACAGCAAGAACAGTTGCACAACTCTAAAGATTCAACACATCTATCCTTTTACAGCTCCAAAACTCACCTAAAGATCTACAAGAAATTTTGTCTGCAGCTAAAGCCTAACGCTTTGATCATCAGATATCGTCTCTTCGGACGAGGCATCACTTTGGATGACGATCAAGTCATCTTCGTTATTATCGGATGGTTTCGTCTTCCCACATCTTATAATCAGCGGTGAATTGGTTACATGAGATCTACCACCTGTTTGTAGCTCAGTTTTACCTGTGATGGTGTACTTGTTATTCAGCCTAATCTTTGATTGTTGGCTAAACAACTGCATTCTGGGATGAGTAGTGGAAGCAGCTGAAGTCGGGGTTGAGTCGGGTCGCATTGGAGGGATAGCAGCAGCTTCTCTTAGCCAGGGCGGTAAACTACAGCCTTCCACAGCCATGCTCGTTATGGGACCCATATGCAATGAAGATTCAGCACCAGGTACTACATAACTATAGGCTGGAAAGGTCCTCAAGTCTGTAACTGGTTTCTGAAGTAGCCCATTATGTTGAATATTGATGAAATCCGTTGGTGATATTTTCTTAACACCATCCTCGTATCGGGGGAGTACATGTCCAAGTGAAAGTTGGACATCATCTGAAGGATGTTTTGTCTTAGGATATGAAAAATTCTTCATATGGCAAGACAGTACATCCGGGGTACTGGCATATTTCGGTTGGGAGATGAACATGCTGTACATGAGTTTGGATTGATCCTCGTCCCACCTCTCAGCCAAGTCCCTAGGTGTCCTCCAGGGAAAGAAATGCAATCTCTGATCCTTCAACATGGCGTCCCAATTACCTCTTCCATGTCTCCTCACTCCGATCCACAGACAATCTAGCTCCTCCTCTGACCAGTTGGTTGGAGATTCAAACCTATCTGAAAAACTGACTCTGTCACACTTCGCTACTCTTGCTCTCCTTAAAATGTTATCGAGCATCATCTTATGTCTTAAAAGTGACGATGTTTGATCTAAACAGGGTTGTGGTCCTAAATCGTGAAAGATTTCTTGAGATTGGATGTTAACATTAGGCCACTGATATGACGTGGAATTGTAAGGAACTGTTGGCTCCATTGGCAGGGATAAACCAAGAAAGAGTGGAGATCTTGTACTAGCGGGTTTGAGCAGGCCCCAGCTTTCTTCCGATTCCACAAAAGAAATCTCCTCCTGCTGCGTTTTTGCTGATGATAACAAGTCATGGCTTCTATTCTCAGGGAATAACTGCAACAAATTCCTTATTAAATGTATGGAAAATTGCATAATAGTCCCCCCAACTTACTCTTTTGGCAATTTCATTGGTCTCCAGACTGATTTCTTCCCTTTGACAGTTAACAAGTCAATATTTTATCGAAAAAACGACCATACCATTTTTAATTTCTATTTATTATGTATACTAAGGGCACAACTGTCTTTTCAGTAAAAAAATTATTTTAACAGCTAAATTGAGGGGACCCTTAATTGGGGACAAACAATGCTATAAAACTATACGATTAAGATGCTGCCCAAAACTATAGGTTGTGGACCAATACTTCAAGTTTTACATAAAATATTTAACTAATAAATATATAAACGCTAATTATCACTAAAAAGCACTCAATTATCTCTAATAAATGTAATGATACCAACTGACAAGTTCCAATTATGCAAGTTACCTGAAGATAATTATTTTTTGATGCAATGTCCCTGAACTGTGGAGGATGATTAACACCATCATTGCTTTTGTCTACTGCTCTCACCTGAGAACCACCACTTTCTAGCATCCGTGCCTCATGGGTGGACAAATTCACCTTAATTTTTGCATTGAGAAATTCCAAATTTTTACTCAGAGACACCTTATGAAAATATGGTTCATCAGAACCGGAGTCCAGTGCTACATTGCAGTCAATATCACGAGCTGTACTATCATAGAAACATTAATAAATGCAAACCCCTCGCAAAAGAGAAGTGTATGAAATTGAAAATATATTTAAATCTTCAGAAACTAGGGACAGATTTACATACAATCCTTACCAGGTACATCAACAGCTAGGTCCCGAGATGCTCCAGAACATTTATTCCCTGACATTTCATCAGGCAATTCTGTGGTGTTCAAATCTTCATTAGACATTTTTTTATCAATGTTATTATGCTCCAAATCTGTAGTGGCAATATCTGATAAGTTTCTTGATGGATTTACTCGATAATTTTCTTGAACATAACAATGAAAAGAAGTCTCCTTGAGAAAATGTGGACTAGGTCGAACAACAGTAGATGATGCATCATTTGCTGTATTTTTAAGAGACTTCAACTGCTCATCCACTTGTATGCCACTGTTATACATATTCATGAATCAAATTATATAACCAACAGCAATATATTTAACTATACAGACATGAAAGAAAGTTACATTTCAGTCTTTGGTGCTGATGCAGGAAACTCGGACTTATTATCAGTTTGTTCACTATAAACCTGTAATAGAATCAGCAAATTGATTAGCAGCCCACAATGAATTCCATTATTTCATTTACAACAGATACTTAACATGCTGGTGTCCAATGTTAAGGCGAGAATCTTATATATATTAAAACACCAGAACAAATTTATATATTATGTTAGACAAAAATCAGAAACTCCATCTACTCTTCCACATCTTTGGAGTAAACAGAAGCATTTTTCCCATTTAATCTATTTTGCCGAGGTTTCAAGGTATCAGGAATAACTTGACCTTGGAATGCAAAATGAAAATCCTTCACGCCTTTGTCAGCAATATCCAAGCTTGAAAATTGAAGAAACCCCAAACTCAAAATGTAGTGCCGGCACGGCATTACCTCATTATTAGAAATGTAAATGTGTCTATTTAAGTCAGTGAATAAGTAACTACAATGTAGGCATGTTTGACCCCAAAGACTACCATAAGAAATATGCAAGGTCAGTATTAACTTTGGGATAGAGGATTACTGATTGCAATTTTAAGAAGCAAAACTGTAATTTTTTTCCCATGCAAACCTAAGCCGACTCTCATTTTCATAATTTCTCTTCCTTTTTCATTTTACTTCAACAAGAATTCTCTTCTTCTTTACAATAACTAAGCAAGCACTAATAGCCAAGTTATTAGCACTGCAAGCATATGCAAAAATTAATATTTTTTTTAAAATGTGATTCTAAAATCAATCTAATCAATCTTAGTAGTAATAACATTTTTATCTTACGGTGACATGAATATATTTCCGATAATACTTTTTCCTAGCTTCCTTCCTGTGAAATGAAACATTCTTTCAAAAATTAATTATTTTAGCTTCTTACGATTTGCAGAAAAAACTGATATCCAAAAGGCTGCTTCAGAAAATATTAACATACTTCTCTTTCATTCCTAACAAAGGGATCCCTCAGTTGTATATCCTTCTCATTCTTCAGATCCTCCGTGTTATCATTTGAGCAGCTTTTAGCAGGTGGCGTTTCAAATGTACAGGTGGAGACAGCAGATTCAAGGGTACATCCTTCTGCTGCCAATGAAGAATTCTCTCCAGCTTGTAGATTTGTCCCAGTAGTACCCTTGTTCTGCTTGGATCTTCTACGAAATGTAATTAGTGTTGAGGTAAACTTCCGTTTTGCAGCTGAATTGTTGCATAAGCTACTGCATTTATCTTTACGAGCTAAGTCCAATTCTTCCAAAGTAAGTTTTCCAGAAAAAGATGCATCATTACTGTCATGGCTGCATTTTTTGGGGGAACTTCCTTCCAAAAGTGCATTTGAATGCTCTCTCCTCGCTTGTGTCATATCAGATCCTACAGAAAGGGTCTTGCCCTCCAGTCTGCTTGAGAAATCACGTTCTTTGATACAACCAGAGCAAAGCCTTTTCCCTTTTGGAGCATGCTTCAGTTGAAAGGCGATGCAAATTTAATAATTTCTCCAGAAAAGTTTCCCTCAACAATCACAATTTTCAAGAGTCCCTAAATCTGTAAAGAAAATAAAGAGGGAGATACCTCGGGAGGATTAAGACATTCAGTACGATACTGCCGATAGCAGCTCTGACACTGAAACATATTGTCAACAACTTTGCCTCTATAGTATTCATTGCACATCTGCAAATAGGTAAAATTTATGCTATTCAATATAGTGAAGAATATCACAATAAAATTATTTTGAACAGGGCATGCAAACTCAGTTACATAAAAAGATAAAAAGATGCATTGGGTAATGGACCTAACATTCTTCCTCCTACCATCACAGGGTAGAAGTAAAAAAAGCTGGGTCTAAGATACAGATTAAGCCCATCACTCCAACATAATTCATATGGTTTCCTTCCATGTGAAAATGGAAGGTCGGTTCCACTTAAAAAGTAGTTTGTTGGAAAGCTATGATGGTTGTAGTGGTCGACACCTTCAATTTGGCAAAAAAAAAAAAAATCTGCTACGACTTGAAAAATCATCCTAAAATGTCATTTCATATTCAGATCCCAGATTCTTGTAAGGTGTGTATCCTTCACACCATTTTGAGGCCTTCAGGTAAGAGGAAGACAAGAGCCATTTAAAATATTGGGTCACACACGACGGTTGAAATCTTCATCATTGAATGAAAGCAAATGCTAAACCTATGAAGTGAGGGCAATTCATATTGCACACTCGAAACAAAAAATCACAACTCAAGACAGCATCAGCGCTCTATAATTCATTCATACATGTCTTCACAATCCTTTATTACAATCTAAGGGAGTCAGGACCTCAATGCAACTAATAGATTCAATCATTTGTTGGGCCTGGCAAACAAAGGCCCAAGCGAGTAAAAAAGTTAAGTATTTTTTTCCAACAACAGAGGAGGAACAACAAAGAAAGCTTTCATCTAAAACACTTGTGACAAAAGGTATATACATGTATCCAGTGCACAATATTTTACAATTTACCATGAAAGTCAATAAAAATTAAGAGGTGGATTTCATCAGAAATTTTATACAGCAATAAGTTCCAAGTTCCTTGATTCAATTTCAAGTCTTGAACGACATGATTACAATATATTTCTGAAGTAGATTGTATGATAAGTTTGCACTTGTAAAAAGTTACCCAGCAATACATTATAAAATACCAAATAAGTTAACTGGCATCTTACCTCAGATTCTCCGTTCTTGTTCTCCAATCTATTTTTTTCAATTGGTTCTTCATAATTGTCCAGAGTAGCAGAGGCTTTGGATTCTTGGCACTCAGACGGTGCCTCAAGACACACATTGTGATGAGAAAGATCAAACCTTGAGAGTGGCCGCCTCCGCTTGTAAGTTAAAACGACTTTAGTGCTCATCATCTATATTCTGGGTGCTTCGACTCTCTAAAAATGAGCATCAACCAATTCTTTGGACATTCTCTTTCAGATTGATGGTACATTAATGGCTGCAAGTACCAAAAGAAAGAAAAAAAAAAATGTGTTTATACCAGCAATAGATACAGTGTAAGAAAATGCAAAAGCTGCTTAAGAGAACAAACTTAATGTGCAAGAACTATAATTCACAAAATACTGAGTTCTATTTCTAAACATTACATCAATGCACAATATTACATTCATATTTGTGAACATCAAGCATAGCTCAGCCACAAGATGGTCTACAATATCCATAAATTTGCAAACCAGGGTAAAAAGCACCTTCAAAGCTAATTATCGCCAGTTTTCCCCCAATTTTCGGGGAGAAACCACTGAAGCTTACCGAAGACTGCAACACCTTCCTAACAACAATCCTAGCTGCATTTATCTATTTAGCTCCTACAATTTGGTCAAGAAACTATTTCCCTTTGCTTCTCAAAGAACTACCATTAAACATATCTTAGTCCAAGAATTATTAACATTAAAAAGAAACCCAATATTTATTCACAGTCACAACACATATCTCAAGTACAAGCATTGCACAAAATAGAAAAAACCCAATAAAGGAAACCACAATTCCTCATCATATTCATGAACCCATACCGAAAATAGAAGAAAGCACAAAAGAAACTAGAAAAAAGAGAAAGCCCACATTAGAAGATATTTTAAAGACTAATACAGAGTGACTTTAACAGTGTGTTTTCTATAGAGATAGAAAGAAATGAGATTCCTACAAACATTAAAGAAACCCATAATTTATTCAAAACCATGACACATATTTAAACAAGGCAGGCAGGTAATAGAAAAACCCAACTGAAGAAACACAATTCATCAACATAATCATGAACCCATAAAAAAAAAACCCCCCATATAAAAAAGGGACAAATTCATACCTTAATTTCACCAAACAACAATTACATGAAAACATGAAGCAATACACGAACTTACAGAAAGAAGAAAAAGAGAGAAGATAGAGTAGAAAGTACTGTGCGTATTCTAGAGAGAAGCATGAGCGAGAGAGTCAGACATACTACAAAATAAAAACATTGAATAGCATCGAAATTGGGAAGTAGATTTGACTGATGCAATTTATGCAAAGGAGGGAACGAAAAGCGCTTAGGTGTGTGCGTATTTATTGTAGTATCACGTCGTAATCTGGTGAAATTCGAAAAGTGGGCTCCACAGGTTGTTCTTTTGCTTCGATTTTCGCACACGTTTGGACCGTGTAGTGCTCATGTGACTTCATCAGAAGCTATGCAGCGTGACTGTACTACGCAGTGCAATGCTGCTGTCTGTATAACGTAACGCAGAAAAAATCAAATCTTGGGTTTTGTCGTTCAAAAATTAGCCGTCGGTTCTCATTTATCCTCTGATTCGGTTTTTCCCCCTTCAAATTTGTAAGCAACAATTCGTCCATATTTGCTACATGTTAAAATTTTCATTTTCATTCTTTTACTTATTTTCAATCACACATGTTTCAATAAAATAATATTTTTCATCACATCAATAACTTTTACTTTTTTTTTTAACCACACATTATCCATCAATTTACTATTCCAAAATACATTCTTTTAAAATAACTAGGTGCAAGCAAAGTGCAATGCACGTTTGCTTAGTTTATATTTAATAGTTTTGTTTAAGAATTAATTTGTTATTAATAAAGATATAATTTTTTTAGTTAATTAAATAATTAATGATGTAATGTTTATGTAATTGATAAATAATTAAATAAAGTGCTTCTCTTGTCATCTCCAACCCAAAATCACAAACAGAAAACTCAAGGTATATTAAAGGGTAAGAAGATGAGTTTACTTAGACTCCGTTTGATTCTCATTAATATAGAATGAGAATGAAAAATATAGCTGTTATTAGACCCCACACAAAAGATAGAAATTCAAAATTGATAGATTGATGTGATGGATAACGATCATATTTTTCATTTTTATGGATTTTTAATGAGAAACAAACGGAGGCTTAAACTTTTTACATGTCTTAAGTCTTTACTCTTTTTTAAGTAATAATGCAATTCATTTTATCGTTAAAGTATGATATGTATTACGATAATATATGTATATCATGTGTTAGACTTAGTATTGGTAAGTGACGGGTAAATTTTCGAGGACGAAAATATTTTAAGAGGGGTGAGAATGTAATACCCTGAAAATTTTCATAAAATATAATTCAATTTTTATATACTATATTTTAATATTTTGAAAGTTATGGACTAAATGATACATTTATCAAATTATATTTTATTTGTGTCAAATATTTAAATATTGATGGAGTTATCGTAAATATATGAATATTGGTCTCGTTGGATAAATTGTAATTAGATACATGTAAATATATAAATATTGGTCTCGTTGGATAAATCGTAATTAGATACATAAATCATATTCGAGAAAAAGTCGATTCGGATAAGTTAGCTCCAAGATATTTTAGTTTGAAGGAATTATCAAAAGCTAATTTATTTTTATTATTATTTAATTATAATTTTGAAAGTAAGGGGTGGTGAAAAAAGATTTTCCGTTAAAACAATAAATTCCGTTAGTTTGGTTTTCCCCCCTTCAAATTTGTAAGCAACAATTCCTCTGATTTTCCCATAGTTCTTGAATGTGTGTTGACATATTATAATCAACACTTGTGCCTATAATCTCCTGCTATAGGATATAAAAGAGGAACTCAATAGACTAATGAAAGGTTGAATATTTGTTTGAGCCTAGTTTTAAAAATGCAATTAAGAATAATGATTTTTGGAAGAATTTGTGGTTAAAAAAATGAGAAAGTTTTCGATTTACATATAATTTTTTATGCCATTTTTTTTCTTTATTTTATGTAATAATTTTATAAATTATTTTTACATTCACGTTACTGGTATTCGCGGAATAACTATTTTGAAAGCGGGAAGGAGGGTTAAATGGGCTGAGACTATTTTACCTTGGTGTTTAAGAAGATAGTTGGCTTTTTTGCATTGAATTAACGAAGCAACTGACGGTAAGTGGATGAAATGACATTTTTGATAATGAAAAGAGGAAATAAGGGCGAAAATGTCAAAACATGAGAGGGGTTGACGTTTTATACAATAAATTTAAAAAGTTTGAATGAAATTTATAAAATTTTAACATAATTTTATTCATCAATTTTTATTGTATTTCTCACTATTATGACAAAGTGATACAACTTTTCAATATATACCAGGTGCAAGAAGCGAAAGAATACCAGAAGGAGTAAATTTCGTCTGCCCAACGTAGTAAGCAAATTTGTTGTACCTGAAAAACAAAACTCATACATTGAACATCTACTCTTAATTAATGAAAAATCGGGATTCCATCAAAATTATGAATTGCAGGTTCTTCCTACACCGTTTCATCAATCTACAAATACAGTATGTGAAACAAATTCAAGCTCCAATTTTGCAGATTATACCACCCACTCTCACATGCATAATGTTATTGTACATATATCTCTTTTCTATGCGGACACCATCTACCAGTTATAGAAATAGTGTCAAGAATACATTGTAGGTCGGGTGAATTGCATGTATCCACACCACTATAGATTGGTCTCTATGTAATTTTATTTATTTATTTTTTAATTTTTTTTAACATCGAACACCAAAACATTTTCTTTTATTAATAGTAAACTTTCTAATATTTTCCAATTTAATCCTCAATACAACAAAAATAACAGAAGTATTTTCTATGGCCTCACAATTTTTTGTCACTTCAGAACACCTAATACAAATCTATTTGGCCATTAAAAGCCCATAAGAAATGTACTATATGATCATTGTCTAGCATACAAAGTTTACCAAATCAAGAATTGGCATGAAAGAGCTACCTCCTATTCTAATGCTGACAGTGGTCTCGATGAAGCTAGTAACGTGGATACTAATTGAGATAAAATCCAATCCTTAATGTTCATCATGCTTACTAATTGAAAATAACAGTAGGTACCTCCACCAGTCCAAGAGCTTCACGATTTCAATAACCAGTAAATATTGCATTAAATGGAAATCTAAAAACATATGCTTCCTCAATCATCTTCCCCAAATTGAAATTTAAAACAATTCTGTAGATAAAGTTCAATTAAGGTAAACGGAAAATCAAGATTCCAGAAAGAGAGAAAGAGTTATCAAATTTTAATTCATCAATTGTCATATAAGTGGAGAAGGCGGAAAAAGGGACAAATTTTGCGAGGGTTTCCATGATTATCAATAGATAAGACATGAAACGATCTCTATGTAATTCAATGCTAAAAAAACACCATCAAAGAAAATCATTTTTTCTTCAATTCTTAAATTTATATACCTCATAGATGCCATTGACAAATAACCAAAGAAGAATCCAGAAGAGCAAATGAGGAATTGTTTCCATCTGGGCCTCTCAGAGAGAGAAATCCCAAACAGAGTCCGTGCTTTCTCTTCATTCTTCATCTTCACTTCACTGCTAGTTTTGTTGTGAAAAAACTGCGTACTCGTATATCTCTTCAAAGCCAAAAATGTTTGTGCATTTCAAGAATCAACTGTTTTTACCATGGAATTCCAGCAGGCAGTAGATAAATGGACACAAAGAGTGGATTAATTGCTAATTTACGGAATCAGTTAAAGTTAACGGTGGAAAAAATAGAACAAGATTTTCTGTGAGATTCGTTTCATAACCACTTTTAATATACCAATTGATAGATTATAATTTTCCTCTGCAGATTTTGCTGAACACAGAAGCAGAAGAAGAAATGAGGCCGAAGCACATGAGAAGATGAGCAGTAAGGGATCATCAATTTTGTTAAACCCTAATTTTTCAAAAAAACAGTTCATGGCAAGAAGCAATCGAACCTTGTTTTGATCGAATTGGTGAAGACCCAATAGTGGAATAGTAGCACTAGGTGAGGAGGAGTCGATTCCAGGTGGTCCCCCTCCACGAGTGGTCTGAATGGCGCCGAAAAATAGGTTCTTAATTGGCGGTGTCGAGGAGCCTTGCGACAGGACTGTGTTCAATCTGCAATTCAGAACGTTTGGCTTATGATATGGATAAATTGCCACCATGGTTAGACTCGTTTGGGTGTTGGGAAGCTTCCAGTTGTGGTTCGCGATCGTGATTGTCAGTACCGGCGCTGGAAATCACGTTCTTCCCAGGCGAGGTTGCTAAAGTCGCGACTGTTTTCAGCAGATTGGGATTGCTTTTAAGCTGTTTGTGTCAAATTGCTGCCATGGAAGGCTTCGTCCAGAGGTGTGCAACCTGCAGGGCGGAGGTTCCGGCTGTAGAGTTGGCCGGAATGGTAATTTTCGGCGTTTTTCAGTTTTTTTGGCAAAAATTTTACAGCTTCGATTTCTAGAGTTTTTTTTGGATGGATTTTCATGTTTTTTGAATTTCTAGAGAGAAGGGAGAGCATTTGGAGGGTAGAGAGAGAAAGTGGAAGGGTGAGAATGGTTAGAGTTTAGGAAAATTTCGTTAGTTTTTTTGTTAAACCAAGAAATTCCGTTAATTTTTCCGTTAAATAGACACTTTTTATATATAGAAAGATATTAAAAAAAATTCCATCTTTATAATTAAGAAATAAAATTTATCATTTATTAGAAAGAAAAAAAAAAAGAGCACAATTTTGTCATTTAAAAAAATAATTTCATCAATCCACGAACAAATAACTATCGACAAAGTTAAAAAGCAATTCAATCTAAAACATTGAACAACATTCCAAGTTACAAAATCAAGCAAATAATATCAATAAAATAAAAAAATGTTTTTAATTTAAAAATAAATTTATTTTCATTTTAGCATGTGACCCCACCCCAATCCACCTCTCTCTAATCATTGAAAAATATATAGAAAAATGAATTTCAAATAACATTTATCTACATGGGCTCATCAACACCAAAACAGGGTCATTGAGGATGTTTGGCTATTTACTTTAACTTGTAAGAGTAACTTTTATGTGCAGTCACAAAAAATAAATAAATGCACCTCGATCTTGTAACAAATTTTTTGTTTAAAAATTCATGCATGCTACTTTTTATTTTTAATCTTTTTTGTTTCACTGTAATTTTCCCAAAAAACTGACTGTAATTACACATTAAACACAAAAATTAAGCAATGTATTATTTTTTTCTTGAATTCTTTTACATTAACCTGTTGTTTAATGGATCTTTTCAGTTCATTTCTCCGTTATGGGGCCTTCCTTTTCCTAGCTATTGTTAGTGATTGGCACGCCTGGCAGGCAACTAATCATCACCCCCCCCCCCCCCCCAGCACACACTCGCACATATGCCATCTCTCTCTTACATTGAAAAATACTTTCTTTATCTTTCTTATTAATTTGAGAACCAACTTTTATTATTGGAAAAAAAAAAAAAAGTTTTCTTAAGTGGGTTCTGTTAATTGAGCTTAATGGTATGACTAGATTGGATCTAATTTGGGACAGCTGCAAAATTATTACCTCGAGATTAGAAAGTAATTAACGTACTCTATTTCTCGTGTTATTCTGATTTTTGAGTGACTATATTTTTTTGATGTAAGATTACCATGTATTTGTATGTTCTTGATTATATGAATGCAGATTATGTTAATGCTTTGGAAATTTAAAGTTTGGTATGTATGAATGCTGGAAAGACGGTCTTTTTTCGTAAATCGTGTATTTGGGTTCTTCTTTTTCTTTAAATAAGAGATTTAGAAGTTCAAGATGAATGAACCCAAGAAAAGGATTATAAAATAAATTTGTATCAGCCTACTTTTTTGATGTTGAAATTTTAGGATTTGATTTCTGAGAATAGAATTTTGTTGTGCGAGATGATTTACAGCTCTGCCTTTTTTTTTTTTTTTTTTGGGGTTCATAAAATCTTCTTCTTCTGTTGTGCTGCTGTCGTCCCCCCTCACATAGAGATAGGAAGAACTTCTTTTTGGTGCCGGGTGAAATGTGATTAGTTCATGTCTAGCTTGTTTATATTGAATGTGAAGCTATTGAAATTGAGGTACACCGTGGGGTTACTGAAAGAGAGATGCCATTTTGAAGTGGTCCATTCGGTCCACAGTTAAATTTTCTATTGTGGTATTCAACTTTTGCTGCATAGTTGGGATATTTCAATGGGCATTTTTGCAAAGGCAAACATGGAAATTTAGCCCCTTTGCCCCCTAAGGAAAAGCAAGCATGGAAGCATGTATGGAGATGCTGAATATCTTTTCGCTGTATTGACATGCAATGAAGTCTGCATGACTAACGGAAATGAGAAGCAAACCTGAAACCAAAGCATTGTGGAGAAATATCCTTCCAAGGGTACAACCATAAGGTCCATACTAGAGAATGGGCTTGAAACGTGGAAAATGTTTGTGAAGGAACATGTGTGAGGCACTTTATTTTCCTTACTTTTAGATGGAATTGACAATATGAAGTTGCTTTAGATGTGTTTTATTGCATTCACAAATTAAAGATACCCAGGTTGGCTTTCATGGTTGCTTTCAGGTACTTGTATTTTTCAAATTCTCCTAATGAAAGTTTCTAACCGGAAATATACAAGTTAGTCGGAAGTAGCGATTTATAGTAGTTCTAGGGTTGAGTTTTGCCTTTTGCTAAGGCAGTTATAGTCGTGAGGTTTCATGTTTCCTCAGATTTCTCCTCTGGCACTGAGTAACGCTGTCAACTATTTGCGTTTCACAAAGGAAATTTGACAATTTCACAACAAATATTGAAATATCTTGCTTATCCTGCAAAGCTTCATCACTGTGCATATTTCAGATCTGTTCATTCTGATTTTTATCATTTTTTGTCTAATACTAACATTAAAGTTTGACCTGGGGGTTCTTCTCCATTAATTAAATTCACTGTTTCCGTAGAGGCATCACTAGTTAGCTCATCACACAATTTTTTTTTTCCACGATTGCTTTGGTGCCAAAACTAGTTCAGTACGTCTGCTTTGCCCCATTATTGATTTTCCTTTAGCTGGTTTGTTTATTCTTTTTCCCTTGATTGTTTTTCAGTTTTGGTTGTTTATGTGTTCACTTAATGACCGACAAAGGTCTTGCTTATCTCTTTTTAAGTCAAAGTTGAGAAAAGACTACTTTGAAGAAGCCTGTGAATGTCTGTTTCAATGAGAAATTTGGATCCAGCCTTTCAAGGGGCTGGACAGAAGGCGTATCCTTGTGTTAGCATACTGAACTTTTGTTGAAGTAACTATCAAGTCGTAATTGAAATGTTAATATTATCTGCTTTTGTATTTTCTGTTTGGAAAAGGATTTTTTTTTTTAAAGAATTCAAGAGGAACCTATTAAAGTACAGTTTTGAATTGCAGAAGTAACCAACAGGAACCTTTTTTGGTTGCAATATTACTGATATCCCATCATCAAGGATCTATATGCACTTGCTTTCTGTTTTTATGCTCCTTGACTTTATATAGTGGAACTGAGATATGGCGAATTGAAAAACTCAATCCTGTCCCAGTCCCAAAGTCTTCATATGGCAATTTTTTTATGGGAGATTCCTATGTGATTTTGAAGGTAAGTGTTTTTTCTCTCTTGTTCTGGGGAATGTTAATTGCTCTCCAAAACTAACTTCTTGAATTGCATCATGGTAATGATAATTGAGCAAAAAAAGGTGGGGCCCAAATTATTATGAATGCCTACAGACTGATTGGGTATTATACTAGTAAAATAGGGAAATAATATCTCAATGGAAGGAGACCATATATGTCACTAGAGGTGTCAATCCGGGTGGTCCGGGCGGGGTCGGCCCGCCAACATATGAGCCCGGTAACGGCCCGTGTGAAAAAAATCCGCCCGCTACGGGTTACGTGCCGGCCCACAATTTTGGACTACAACTCAGATCTGCTCGCTGACCCATCCGGGTTGACCCGTATAATTCAATAATTGTATAAATAAAATTATAAAAATATAGAATTTTTCATATTTATAGCAAAAAAAATTTTTTTAAAAAAAATGTAAACTAAGAATTAAACAAAATGGTAATTTCATATTTATACCAAGAAATGTTTACATAGAATTCAAATTTATTGTTACATGAATTATTTATAACTTTGAAAAGTTAAATTTAACTTAAACAAATAACAACTAAATACATTTTTAATTACTATTATCAAATATTTATAGTATAAGTACATCCCAACTAGGTTGGTACCTACTTTTACTATAATTTATAGTTTAAGTACATCTCAATTAGGTTGACACCTACTTAACTATAATATTTAATTTTTTTTATTTTTTTTTTCAAGGGTCACGGTTAACCGCGGCCCGTGAAGGTGCAACCCATGAAGCCCGTGGGTCACACCTCATTAACCCGTGAACCGCTCGCTTGGGTCACGGGTCTGCCCGCGGTCCCGGGTCGATCCGGGCCGGTTTTCATTAGTTTGGTTGGCCCGTCCGTCTTGACACTTCTATATGTCACATTTGTGATATACTCAGTGCAAGTGATATGATCCATTAATATACTTTTTTTGGGCCCCCATAACTTTTTTAGAATCTGGTGTGAGCAAGCTGGCTCTTATGGCCATTGCCTTTTCGGTGTTTGTTACAAATATCAACCACCAACTTCTGTACTTTCTATGCATTCTACTATTTCAATTTCATCATTTCATCTTTGCTATGAAATGTTGGAGCTATTTTATGGGTAAAATCATTAATCTCCTTCCTGCAGACCAGTGCTTCGAAAAGCGGTGCCCTTCACCATGATATTCACTATTGGCTTGGTAAAGATACTAGTCAAGTAAGTTTTTATAGTCTTATCGATTATCAGATTTAAGTTCTGTTACAGTATCTGATTCTAATTACTGTTCTATGTAGGATGAAGCCAGCACTGCAGCCATTAAAACTATTGAACTAGATGCAACTCTTGGGGGGCGTGCTGTTCAATATCGTGAACCTCAAGGTCAAGAAACTGAGAGGTTCCTTTCTTATTTTAAGCCCTGTATAATACCTCAAGAAGGTGGAGTTGCTTCAGGCTTCAAGCATGCTGAGGCCGAAGAGCACAAGATCCGTTTGTTTGTATGCAAAGGAAAGCATGTTGTTCAAGTGAAAGAAGCAAGTTCCTTGTTTCATCTGCGCTTCTATTATGTTTCATCCTTTGAACTGATCTTTTCATTATCAACTTCTTTTATGGCATGACAGGTGCCTTTTGTTCGATCTTCACTCAATCACGATGATATTTTTATTCTTGATACCAAGTCTAAAATCTTCCAATTCAATGGTTCAAACTCTGCTATTCAAGAAAGGGCTAAAGCGCTGGAAGTTGTTCAGTACATTAAAGATACTAATCACGATGGCAAATGTGAGATAGCAGCTATTGGTAAGCATACTAACACTCGGATGCTTGGGAAATTGACTGAATGCACATTCCCTTATACCTATGCTTCATTTCACTATGTAGAGGATGGGAAATTAATGGCTGATGCTGATACTGGAGAATTTTGGGGTTTGTTTGGTGGCTTTGCTCCTCTTCCTAGGAAAACAGCTACTAATGAGACCAAAAGTACTGATGCTGATCCTAGTAAGCTTTTCTGGTAAGTTTCTGCTATTCACACTGCTTTTCTGGCAATTTTCTTATCGGGATCTCATGTTTTTAATACAGCCACATTATTACCATTTGTTTTGATCAAGAAATTCATGAGGCTCTGAGGCATCGAAAGACCTGGTTTTAATAATATAAGCAATTCATATTACAAACAACATATTCCTTGTGCTTACATGTAGAAAAGAGTCAGTCTGTTTGAATTCATATATGAATTTTCTGACTGACACTTAAATGAAATAAATTGTTTTATAACTATCCCTCCTTTCCTCCATTCTATGGGGATGTTAATTGGTCCTCAACTTGGAGAAGAGTATAAAATTGTTTCATTTATTTTCTTTTGGCATTGGTATTTACTACAATCCCGTGATGTTCAATAGATATATATCTTTACTAATTTCTAGTGTCCCTCCCAACAGAGAAAAAAATTCCGATTATATTTCAAAACATTTGATGCAAAAATTTGCATCATTATGTTTGTACTGTGAGAAGAAACTATAAACTCTCTTCTTATAGTTCTGACAAATATATGTTTGCTATTTCAAGTGTTGAGAAGGGACATATGCAACCTGTTGAGGCTGATTCTTTGACAAGGAAGTTGTTAGACACGTACAAATGCCATATTCTTGACTGTGGATCAGAAGTCTTTGTGTGGACAGGCAGAAATACTTCTCTTGACCAAAGGAAAATTGCTAGCGAAGCTGCTGATGTAATTCTACATTCTTTAGTTACTTAAGGGTTAATCCGAAATTCCGGATCCATATTCTTGTCCGTTGTCTTACTCTCACTCGCATTTGTTTAGGAATTACTGGGTAGCACTGATAGACCTATAGCTCGAATAACCCGTTTAATTGAGGGATTTGAAACAATTACTTTCCGCTCGAAGTTTGATTCTTGGCACCAATCAACAAATGTGGCTGTAACTGAGGAAGGCAGAGGGAAGGTTGCAGGTTTGTAGTACATAATGCAGATTTGTTCTCTCTCAACTATCATTCACACGCAATACGTTTTTCCTTTTCCATTAAATTTTCTCCGTGCTCATGATTTTCCAAAACGTTCTCAGTAGCCTAACCTCTCTGTCTTTATTTTGATGCTTCCTAGCACTTCTAAAGCGCCAAGGGCTTAATGTTAAGGGTCTTTCGAAAGCTGAGTCTCCCAAGGAAGAACTTCAACTATATATAGACTGCTCGGGCAATTTACAGGTATATGGCTTCTCTCTGCCTTTCAATCTACAGATGGATTTTCTGTGATATATAGTGCTTCAGAAGATAGTTCATTTTATTTTACTCTTCTATTTTATCATATTGGGAAACTGATATTAGTAAAGAAAATCATGTGAAAGATAGCCAAGAATTGTTTAGAAGGCCATAAAGTTGGGACATAGCTAGTTTTCTATGGAAAAAGAAGTTAATCTACAGTGCTTTCATAGCAGTGATCAAAAGCTAAAATTTTCACGTGTAGCACCAAGCAACGAAGGTTAGAGTGTACCACATTTGTCTAATGCTTGATAACTTTATTCAGCTTTGTACAAAGCAACAACGCCCTTCCTCACTTGGCAAACAATATTTTCATCAGCCTGTTCATTTTAGTATCTCTTAACTAGGATATTAGCTCTGTCCTTTTCATTACTAATGTAATTCTTGATTCGTTTCTTTACCAATCCACGGTTTTATTGCTTTCAATGGATAGGTTTGGCGAGTGAATGGTAAAGGGAAGACTCTTCTTCCAGCTTCCGATCAGTCCAAGTTTTACAGTGGGGATTGTTATATCTTCCAGTATTCTTATCCCGGAGAAGAAGTAGAGGAACATCTCATTGGGACATGGTGGGGGAAGCAAAGTGCTGAGGTGAAAAATGATTGGTAGTTTTTTCCCTTTTTCGTGTGTCCTTATTGGAAAAACTTGATTTCTTATACGTCGATGTCAAGAGAAAGTTTCTGTAATTCTGAGCCAGTAGTATTAATTGGTGCTGAGCAGAATTGAAGTTCTTAAAACAAGAATAATGTTGAACCAACTCGAAAATTTGTAGAGAATAATTTTGCTGTAATGAATTGGTCAATTGAAAAGTGTACAAAGACCTTTTTTATATTAGGCAAAATAATTTCATAATCTTACCAATATAAGAAAACAAAACTTGAATCCTAAAAGGAAACAAAACTAGAATCCTCAGAGGAAACAAAACCATAATCTAAAAGGAAACAAAAATCCTACTATAATAAGAACTAACTTCTTTCCTATTTATAATAGGATTTTTCTACATAATCTCCCCAGCTTGGAAAAATTCATCCTCAAGTTTAGTTGAAGAAGATAATTAATGAATGAGAAGGAAAAATCTCCAAAATTTCTTCATCACCTTGTAGGAATTCGAACTTAGCATGGACTCAAGGAAAATCTTTAGTCACTTGTTGCCATGTTTCAGACGTGTTGAATCAAAATTTGCAAATTTTTGTTAGCAGCTCTTCAAACCTATCCATAATTTGTTCTAGATTCCAGACCAATGTTGGTAATTTTGTAATCCTCCAATTATCATCGCGAGGATACGTGAAACTACTGCCATAGGTGGTAATTAGCCAAGGGCAAAATCTCGCTTTGATATCAATTTTGTTGCGCAAGCGGGATTGAAGTTTTTAAACAAGAATAGAGTTGAACCAACTCGAAAATTTGTAGAGAATAATTTTATTGTAATGAATTGGTCAATTAAAAAGTATTCAAATCCTCTTGTTTATATTGGCAAACTAATTCTCTAATTTTACCAATATAAGGAAGCTAAACTAAAATCCTAAAAATAAACAACAGTATGTAGTATGGCCTGTTATATAAGTTTACAATGTCCTGCTTCTAACTTTCTGGTAAAAAATATGAATGTCTACTCGTATACCGTTTAGCAATTTATAAGTGAATTGGGGAAGATCAAAGATCTTTGATTAATTCTTATGAGAGCTCAATTTCCAAGGAAACTCATAAAGAGATAATTATAAAATGAAGCCCCCAGATGACAACTTCAAATCGGATAAATGTTCCAAAATGAAGAAAAATTTAAATTGAAGAACTAACAAATTTCATCCAGAAAGTATTGAAATAATGTTCAGAAAATAAATACACAAAAGAAAACGTGCAAAAATAGTTATAATTATCATATATATAATCTGGGGACACAACAATGGAGTGAATGGACAGTTTTGTGGATACACATGAAGTATGCATAAATTTCATCTACAATAGTATTGTTTTCAAAATTCCCGTGGGGGAGATGGCCTTCTCAGGTAACCTTGGCATGCGGCTGTACTTTTGAAGTTAATCAGATGAAACCACCGTATTAGTTACCTTTTAGTGTTGAGACTTTATATGTATTCATTCCATAAACTAAAGCAAAAATTTCAGACTCGCGACTCTAAAGCCTAGTTGACATTAATGCCGGTAGAAAAAAGTCGTGCTATTTGAGAGGGTGTTTGGTGTAGATTAAAATCAGATTTTAAGTGGATTGTGATAAAAGTTTTTGAAATATGTGGTTGAAAAGATGTGGGACACATGAAAGATGTAGTTAATATTGATTATTTGACTTTGACTTAGATTAAAATCAGATTTTAACCTGGCCCAAATATGCCAGGAATGTTTCTATGCCCAATTGTATTTTTTATTTATTTGATGTTTGCCTATAATCTATATCTTATTCATCTTCTTACACATATAAACAATAATAATAATAGTAAATAAATGGGACTTTTTTTAACTTTATTTAACATTTATTGATGCCATGATCATCATGTCTATTTAAAACCATTGTTATTGATGGCACTATATTTCTGCTTTCATGCACTGTAGGGAGATAGAGTCTCAGCAACTTCACTAGCAAGCAAGATGGTCGAGTCACTGAAATTCTTACCTACTCAGGTACATTACCTTCCTCAATGCCTGTGATTTTGTTCTTGAATTTTAATATCCGTCTCTATATTTATACTGATAGTTTGGTTACTGTGAATTTCTAGGCTCGCATCTATGAAGGAAAAGAACCAGTCCAGTTCTTTGCCATATTTCAGAGCTTTATTGTCTTTAAGGTTTGGTAGAGCTACAAATTCTAGGAACATATTCCCACGAATTCATTTCTCTCATGAAGTTATTACTTATATTACAAACAGTGCTTATTAGATGATTGATTTTAACATATTTTCGAAATATCACCAGGGTGGTCTCAGTGAAGGGTACAAGCAATACATATCAGAGAAGGAACTTGAAGATGATACATATAGAGAGGACGGGCTTGCACTGTTTCGTGTTCAAGGTAGTGGACCTGATAACATGCAAGCAATTCAAGTTGAACCGGTAAGGTTGATGCTCCAATTTCTACATCTCCCTCTTAAATGATAGATGGTTGGAAGTTGCTTTGGTTCATCTCTAATGTCTTTGCATCTGTATCTTGCAATTTCAGTGATTGTCACTAATTGGAGTTTTGAACAATTGGCTTGCTGACTGCACAACAATTAATTCTGGATTTTTATATTTTCTTGTCTTACTGGTGCACCTCACGGTGCTGTCTCAAGAATTGACCTAAATAGAGAGTTTTTTTTTTTTCCTGATACAGTTGATTTAAAAGCTGCAATTACCTACCAGTTCTTAGTTGTCTGCTGTAAAGTTATATTTCTTCACTTTTAATGATCTCATGGTATTAGTTGCTTGTAAGTGATCATCCAAGGATGTGGCAAACGGTCTGTTCTTGTTCTAAGATATTGAATCATGATATTAATTTGGTTGTTTTGGTCAGTTGAATAATCTTTGGGAGTTTCTTTGTAGTAAAATTCATGTTTGGAGGCACAGGAATAGAATGACTGCACTTACCTTTGGGCTTACCAAATACATTTGAAGATACCTTGGGGTATTCATGTTATATGGTGGTTCTAGCCCCTTTCAGGTTTAGGCTGAGGTTCACCATTTTGTGCGGTTGAGATCTGTGACATCTTGTATTTGATGTATGGTTCTACTTTAATTTATTTTTTTCATCTGGAATAGGCAGATTAATTTCTAAGCCTGAACCTAAAAGCTTTTCATGTTTTGGGACACTGAGTGATGTAGTATTTGGCCTCAGTAATCAAGAATCTCTGAAAATGGAAATTTTTATTCATATTCACATGGTTGTTGAGATTAGCAATTTTTGACACGGACCAGTAGCCTGCAACAGTGCAACTCCTTCCATGTCAGTGCCTGAATTGGCCTGGGTCAGTTCAGGCTTTTTATACTGGCGGTCACCTCGAATTGCATTTGATACGAGGCAATTTCCCTGATTAATTTACAATTTATTAGGCTAAGAGTTTGGTTAACGAGAATGGACTGATGTGAAGAGTAGTTCTTATCTCATAGTAGACATTGAATGATGTGGCCAATTTGCATAACTTGATGAATTCAAAGTCTCCTGAGGTGGGAATCTTGGGTCAAATTCTTGCCTATCATGCGACGAGGATGGAAAAATGTGACGTTAGATTTTCTCCTCAACCATATTTGACACCTATAGAGTCATGCTTGACCTCAATTCTTTCGGGGAGGTTGAACCACGAGCCATGGAAGTCAAGATGAACTCCTCCATGTAGGCAAGGCACTAATGATTTGTTCATATCGGAGGAAGGTGTTTCAGGTCACCCGTCCCCTTGACCCAAACATGAACTAATCATTCTCTATCCTGATTGTGGGGTATTTGAAGAAGCCATTTGCAAAAGAGAAGCACGCAAGGGCTGAAGAAAATCCAGGAACTTTAGGATTTGGATTGTTCATTTTTTCGTTTTTTAGTAAGATCGATTTGGATCCTACACAATGCATGAGGCAAAGCATTGGGTTCACGGACCAGTACCTATTTCCCCATAAAGCTCTTTATTTTGCCCTGGTCCGTGGTGCTTTGTATGTGGCCACGGGGTTGTTGTGCAAGATGAGTCGGCCAACTAGCAAGCTATGATGTTCAAGTGATGTAGACTATTGGAGCAAAAGCAAACAAAACGATCTAGGCAATTGTCCTGTATAAATGGATAAATGGACCGTGATGCGAGTGCAGCTTGGACCAAGATACCAGGTTGATTTTGAGGTGTGCAATATTTGCTAGGTACAACCTTCCATGTATTTGGGCTTGTACTCGTATATGTACGCACGCACATACACATGCACAACATTCTCCTTCTTCAGACTTGTTCTACCCTAATCATGTCACTCTTATAAACGTGAGCCTCTTTAGGTCTATGCAAAATATTTTCTAACCAAAGTCTTTATTCCTTAATTTATCTTGCGCCACTTTCACTTGTTGACATACATTCTAATTTTTTCATCTTATACATTGTAGTATAACCACATACATTTAAGCATCCTCATATTCATTACAGTCATCTTATCATTTCTCTGTCAATAACCATGCTCAAAACCGTAAAGCATAGCGGTTCTAATCATTGTTCTATAGAACCTGCATTTTAACCTTGTATCTTTTTATCACACATAATTCTTGTAGCACTTCTCATTTCCCATTCAATCTAGTCTAATCCCATGCATACATCCTTTTCAATTCCTCCTTGTTAATAGTCAGATCTAGATACCTAAAACATTACAGTTGGGGACAACGTGATCCTTTAATAGAAATTCCGCTATTGTTTTTCCTACAATTACTGAAGTGGCAGTGCATGTAACGTGTATTAGTTATGCTTAACCTAAAACCTTTAGATACTGAAGTACACCTCTAAAGTTCTGACTTATGAGTTGTTGTTTGTACCTATCATCTGACTATATTTTACTTTATGTAAATGGCTATTAAAGCTTTGAAGAAGCTAGAGTCTCTTCACAGTGATGAAAATGTTTAGGTTGGAGCTAATTGCAGTATGATATATTATGGCTGTAGCTTCTACATTTTATATTGCTACATGGTTTAATAGAATGAATTTGTTTCCAAAAATTCATTAATTACCAGTGTTCAATAATTTGTGGAATGTTAATTAAATATAGCCAATTGTAGATGTTTGAAATTGAATATGAGTTCTAACAAGATGCTATGAACTATTACATCTATTTGTCCTGAACTTGTCAAAAAAAGAAAGGAACTTTCCTTTCAAAATAACTAGGTTTCATTGAGACGCCATGATGATTCAGTTTTATGACCAAAAGCATACACCATTTTGCTAATTTGCCCAATTTATGAACCATATAATATTTATATGATTTTCTTGCTCTGCATCTTTTTATGCAGCTTAGCTAAATCATAGTACTACTACTATGATTTCACTATTTATTTTGATTCAGGTGGCATCATCTTTGAATTCTTCCTATAGTTACATACTCCATAGTGGCTCCTTTGTGTTTACCTGGTCCGGAAACCTTACAACATCCGAAGACCATGAACTTGTCGAGAGGCAGCTGGATCTTATAAAGGTCTGATATTTGTTATTGATGCTTCCTTTCCTGTAAGAGTTGTTTCAACATTTAGAGGTTTTATTTTGTCTCAGATCATTTTGTTTGTCTTTAATATTTTGAACTGCAAAGTTGTGATACTTTAACCATCTTCAGCATTTGTCCGCTGTATTTGAATATTTTATCTAACAACGGAAAGACGTCGTGTGAGAAAAATTAATGTTGTGTTTTGCCAATGATTGTTTACCTATCTAAATTACTCCTCACGCTTCATACTTGCAGCCCAATATACAATCCAGACTGCAGAAAGAAGGTGCAGAATCTGAGCAGTTTTGGGATTTGTTGGGTGGAAAATCTGAATACCCAAGCCAGAAAATCGGAAGAGATGCCGAAAGTGATCCTCATCTATTCTCATGCAATTTCTCAAAGGGTGTGAAGAAAAAAATCATCTCTATAACATTTTTATAATCAGACTTCATATTTTGAGTTGTACTAACTGGATTATTTCATTCATTCATTACATTGATTACTGCTGAATCTATCGCAGTCTCAGGAGGTTTGAAGGTATGCCCTTTTCTCATATGGTTTTATTTACTGGGGAAATAACGGCAATGAATTTGACTAATACTTTAGATTCCATACCTTCTCTTATCTAGTCAGTTGAGTAGCCCGGAATGAAGGCCTTGTTTGTCCAAAACAGCGTTTTGTGAATTTTTTTTTACGAACCTCTTTGCCTTCCACCGGCCTATTTACAATTGTACCTATGTCTTTTGAAGTTTATCATAAGATACTAATGGTTTCATGAAATGACAGGCCAAAATATGGCATTAACCGCATAGTCTTGTTCTCTTAGATTGTCCTCTGCAACATTGAATCAGAATTTTTATTGCAGGTGACAGAAATACACAATTTCAACCAAGATGATCTAATGACTGAAGATATATTCATTCTTGACTGTCACTCGGATATTTATGTCTGGGTTGGGCAACAGGTTGAACCCAAGAATAAGCTGAATGTTTTGGATATTGGAGAGGTAAGCTTTGAATGGTTTTAATGCTTTGATTATGGAAACATAAACTGCCATATATTATCTGCTGCATTCATATTTCTTGAAAATTAATTAAAGTTGGGAAATTGAACACTTTCGAATGTGATGATTGGCCTGTTGCCTTTTCGAGAGGTCCAAGCCAAAACATTCCTTCATGTTACTCAAATTTTGTCACCCGGATCAACAGGTTCTGAGCCTCATCACAGGGATTGTATATATTGATTTTACTCTGAAAAGGAAACAAAAAAAGAAGTATTAAGCGAGTTTGTTATTAAGCTCCCTGGGCAGACGTGTTTGGGATAAAAGGAAGCAAGGGATTTGGGAGCCAGGAGGTGAAGTTGTGGTTTCGGCTCAATTCTCACTGAAACTGGTGGCATTACATTTAGAAATCCTAGAGATGACTGCTTAAACTGGCTACTACGAAATTTGCCAATTGCTAGGATTGAATGTCTCATAGAGAAAGATTGGTTTTCTTTCGATATTGTTGAACCACTTGATCTAAAAGTTGAAGTTGTTAAATAGGGTTAAATGTATATCACTTAAATATTGTCTTTAACACGGCTCTCACGTGTAAGAGGGATTAACTTTTTCCATCAAAGTCTAACATGCGTACAATTCATTTAAATGGGGGGCGGCGAGATTTGAACCTAGAACATGTGGCTGACGTGATACCATAGTGAATCACTTGATCTAAAGCTTAAGCTATTAGAGAGGGCTAAATGTATCATTGACATGGGTAACATAGAGTTTATAGAGGTGTGTAAAGTCGTGATACTACTTAGCTGAACACATTTGAAACAGTTTCGGCATCTTACCAATTCATATTTCTGCATGCAAAACATGATGATATGTTTGACACATAAATACAGCACTTCACAGTATAATGGATGAGAACTGAACTTTTTTTTTTTTTTTGCTTTATCCTGTCCAGTACTATCTAGTCCAGCATAATACGTATTAATATGTTTACCAAGTTTACCTAGATAAGCCTATAAGATGTTCGATAAGTTTCTCATATGAACTCACTAGTTTTTTATTATGACAGAAATTTCTGCAGAGTGATTTTCTAATGGAGAAATTATCTTACCAAGCTCCGATTTATATTGTTATGGAAGGAAGTGAACCAACTTTTTTTACTCATTTTTTCTCTTGGGACTCTTCAAAATCTTCTGTAAGTGCTGCTGTCAGGTCTGATGTTATTGGTAAGATTTCATATCCTCAGAAGATACTTTAATGATATCACCCGATGACAGATGCATGGGAACTCTTTCCAAAGAAAACTTGCTATTCTTAAAAATGGAGCAACTGCGCTGTTAAACGTGAGTTTTGTTTCCCTCTACTTCCCTCTGTTTCCTGCTACTTGATTAACAATTTAAATATATTTGTGTTATTCACATTTTGATTTGGTTATCTTCTCTGTAAATACGAGTTTGCCTGTTAAATTCCATGTCTGCGACTTCTGTCTTCATTCTTGTACGCTGACCATTATTTTATATGCGAAATGATTTAATATACCAAAGTTGAAGTAACACTTCCCTAATAAATGCGTAAGGCACAGCATTAGTGACATTGGTATACTCACCATATAATTTGTGAATTTTTTAAGCTTATGTGTGTTCAATGTTTTGCTGTCCAAAAATAGTTCATTCTTTTATTTATTTATTTTGTTTTGAAGTTTTGAGCAGAAGGCACATATTGAATGCTTGTAATCTTTTACTCTTATGATAATAGTTGGTCTTTCCATGTATAATAAATTTAAATGTTATTCTGTTCTTGGGAAACAATTCTGGACATACATGACACGTTACTTTTTTTTATGGAATACAGTAAAATGTGTATATTTTGATGTGTAGTCCTCTCCAGCTATATTTGTTGAGTGCCTTTTTTTTTTTTTTTTTTTTTTATCAAGACTTCAATCGGTAATCTGAAGGCCTGTTCAGAGTTTCCTAACCATGTTGCCTACTTTCGCATTAAAGCTGAAATTCTTCCAATTTTATACGAGTACATTATTGTAATTTTTCATTAAAAATATTGGTGTTCTATAGTTGAATAGCAAAAGTATAATTCTTTTCATTAGAGCCGTACCAACACAGAGACGAGCACACAAGAGAGAGAGGTCACTTATAGTCCTTTCAGTTCTAATAGCTCGATTGCTGAGTGTTAAATACTGGGTATCTTATTAAGAATGCCACTTGGTGAAAATATCTTATAGATTTGTCATTAGGGAATATATTGTCAAATAGTTTGGAGAACGTGGAGATATTTTGCGGCATGAATTAAAACTCTACAATTCTTGATGGTGAGATTTTTCTATCAAAGGATATTACATAAGTCATGGTAAATACAAACAGAAATGAGAGAATGAAATGTTCCCATTGGACCATTTCAGTGTTCTTTTTTGGGTTTCTTTATTTGTCACTCCCCCACATACCTCTCATGCACATGCCCTTTTTTTTTCTTGGAAGAGTGGTTGTTCAGAACTTCATTTGTGGAAGCACAGATCTTAAACACATGCTCTTTTGTCCAACTGATAATTCATTTCATGTATATATAAAATACAAAATTTAAACCCGAGCAAAATCCCTGAAAATAGATTAATAAATTTGAAAAATTCTCGTGTAAATGCTATTGGAGTCATATGCGGTGGGCATTTGGGAGAGGGGGCTGGAGGGAGAGCTTTCCTACCCAAAGAATGGGGCTAGTGGCTGCAACAATGGTATACCTTCGTGTTGTGATGACATACTTTATAATTGATAATTTCATATATTTTTCCCTAAATTTTGACCTCTACATGCATCATTGATTGCACAAATGAGGATTAACTCCTGCGTAGTTACAGACTGCAGAAGCCAACAAAAATGAACAAGGGAAGAAACATGGAATTCAAAGTTGTACCAATTACATACCGTGATTCATAGTTAAAATATTATGATAGTTAAATGGCATCTAACATAGTAAATGAAATTACAAGACAGTGTTCTACGTTACTTCTTCTTAAAGAAACAGTTCGACTGCAAAATTGCCATTCATGCGAGGCACTTGCTTGGGAACATTGGTTTTATCCTCATTATACACCATGCTTAAATTTCAGGAAGTTCTTGAGATACAATTGTTCAGTATTTATCTGCATATTACATGCTCTTTTTGTTACTTTTCCCACTTCATCTTACTGTCGATGTTTGTCCTAATGTTTTGTTTCTTTTCTTTTCCTATTCCTAGAAACCCAGAAGGAGAGTAATACCAATCTCATCTGGAAGGTCTGCTGCACCTGAAAAATCACAGCGTTCGAGAAGTGTGTCTTTTAGCCCTGACAGAGTTCGTGTGAGGGGAAGGTCTCCAGCGTTCAATGCTCTGGCAACTACTTTTGAGAACCCAAATGCAAGAAACCTTTCGACCCCTCCTCCTATGGTAAAAAAACTTTACCCAAAATCTACGACACCAGATTCAGCATCGATATCATCACTAAGTGCAACTTTTGAACGACCAGCACCAGCTCGGGAAACCCTTATACCACGCTCTTTTAAAGGTAATATTACTTGAATTTTTCTGAATCTCTAAAATAGTCATCTTCAGAAACGTGTAATTGTTTAACCATCTCATCTAAAAACTTCAACTACCACCGACACATTTATTTATTTAAACTTGCTATTCAACACCCCCCTAGTGTAGACCAGATCCAGGCGCAAAATGTGCACAATTTTCATAAATGGGTAGTGGTGAGATTGTGAGTCTCGATCTCATGGCCTTTTCCAACTCTGATATCATATTGAACCACCTCAAATCTCACCTAAAAGTTTAAGCTATTAGAGGGCAAACTCATTTATTTTATTTCAATTTTGTATTCAACAAAAGCCTGAATATTTCTCATCATGCTGAAGTGAGCTCTGAGGTACCCAAAACCAAACCAGAGACGATCTCTAGAGAGAACTCCACCAGCAAACCTAAACCCGTGACTATACAAGAAGATGTAAAAGAGGGCGAAGTTGAAGATGAGGAAGGACTCACAATGTACCCATATGAACGCCTTACAATATCATCACCAGATCCAGTCACGGAAATTGATGTGACCAAACGAGAGGTATGTATTCAAAATAATAGTGATTACAGGGTCATATTCATTATATTTTCCATGATATGTTACAATTTTGTTCTTCAGACTTATTTGTCTTCAAAAGAGTTCAAGGAGAAATTTGGGATGGCTAAGAGTGCTTTCTACAAGCTCCCCAAATGGAAGCAGAATAAGCTTAAAATGTCACTTCTATTGTTCTGAGTCTTCTCAAAGCATCTGGTTCTATCTCAGGTTACTTGAGCCTAGATTACAACAAAGAGAGCACTTGCAAATCTGTATGGATTTTCGGCTACTGTATCAGCTGAATGCAACTGCTTAATTTTAAAATTGGTTCGTATATGCTTTTCCCAAACAAATTCTCCGAGTAAGGGACAGTGTCAGTACATTTTTAGCTGCTTCTGCCCCCAAAGAGGCTCATTTCCATAAATCGGGAAGCTTGGATCCGTAGGCTGCTTCTTTTTTTCTCTTGATGATTTAGTTGCACGATATTCTTTTTAGTCATGGGTTTTTGAGCGCTTTCATTTTTGTTTTCCTTGGTTGTGATTTTGTTTTCAACATTGATTTAGCAGTGGTCTGGAAGTGCAGAAATTTTAGGTTCTTCAATACTATGAGGGTTCAAAGTGTATACATGATCATTATTTAGCTATTCAATGAAACTGTCATCTTTTCTTTCTTATAGGATCATTTTCTACAGAGATATTTGTCATCAGTGGCAAAATTGCTCATTGGTTTACGTAATGTTATGAGCAAATTGGGCACTCTCTCTTTATAAGTGTAAGTTATACCAAGTGTGTTAGTACTTATTATCGGAATATACATTTTTTTTATAATAACACTTGTTACGAATGAGCCAAGTTGGCATGAGTATTGATACAACATCGTTTAATATGAAAACGATAATATATTAAACGATAATTATCATATTATCACATCTTGGAGAAATTGTTGCATCACATTTTAATTGTATTTAAAATTCTCAATTTTTACTTTTTGTAGCACTTAGTCCTTGACAATTTTTCGACGTATTTTTATTCTCGACATTTCATTAATTAGTTCATCTCGTCTCATGTAATCATTTTCAATTTTCGTGTTAGTTGGAAAATAAAAATTCACCAAACGAATTCGTTTTTCATGAAAACGAAGAAAATGCGATTTAAAGTGGTGTACCTTGAAATTCGATTTTCATTTCCACGTAATCAAACGGTCAAAGTAGAATTCGTCTTTTTGGAAGTGACATTTTTCATAAAATTTGTTGCAATTAACGAGGGCCTAATAATAATAATTCAGAAGACAAAATATTTTTAGATAATTCTTTTGATAGAAATAATGTGCTATTTTCGATAAAAAAAAAAAAAAAATAGAAAATAATTGTTGAACAAGAATTTGAGGAAACGAATTAAAATCGCAATGCTAGTATTTTACTATTTTAACTTTCAAGTATTTATTCAGCTATATGTTTTCTTTTCCCAATTCCACGAGAAGAATCAGAATGGAAGAGCAACAGCAGCGGCAGATGAAGAAGAAGAAGAAGAAGAAATCCAAAGGAAAAATCATCGAAAAGAAGAGGAAAACGCAGCAACGAAAACCAGAGTCAAATATCCTTCTCAGTTTACTTCTGGCAGCCATTTCTACAAACTCTAACGCTAATAAGTTTCTCATAAAACAATGCTTGAACCAACTATATCTCTCTCTATCACAGGAGTTTTCTAGCCCCATAATTTCTTTGCTTCCGGTTCTTCTCAAATCAAAGTAAGTGCAAGAACAATTGGCACCTTGTTAGTTGTTTGGTTCCTTTTTCGCCCATTTATATATGCTTTAATGATGGTCTTTATTTTGAGTAATTTTTCGCTATCAATGGAAAATAATATTATACGATTGCACTTTGTGTCATATTTAATGATGGGATAATGAAAAACTTTGTTCTTTTTGTTTGGTCAGGCGTTTAATATTAGTTTTGATGCATAAACTGAAAAAGTCTATTTTTTTAATTATTTTTTCTGTTTAGAAGGTTGCAAATTAAACTTAGATGTTGGATTTTTATTTTATTGTTGTTGTTTAGAGTTGTTCAATGCTCTATATTTGTTAAATTTATTGATTATTGGTTGATTTCTGCCATATATGTATAATCTACCAAGTCTAATTTTTTTTCTCTTTTTAATAGCTGTGCTGAAATTGTATGTAAAAGTGTGGAGATCATTGGGGCATTGTCGCTGATGTCGCTTGAGTCAAATGAAATGATTTCTTTAGATGGAGAAATTGTAAAGGGCCTAATCTTGCTTCTGGAGAGTACTAAAAGAAGAATATCAATGGCTGCCTGCAATGCCATCCTGGATTTATCTACAACAGCAGCTGGGCAACGACGACTACTTGAACTATCTGCTATGGATAAACTTATGTGAGCATCTTCCAGAAAATCTTCTTGAAGTTATTCAGTACTCACTGACATGGTAGATGTTGGTTGCTTGCAATTAAAAGGTGAAATAGGGCCCATGAATAATCAAGGCTATAAACCCAGAATTCTTATGTAAAACTGAGTTAAGAAATCTATATCAGAATTGTTGGTGCTTATATAAAGACGGAAATGATAATGAATTTTTTGCCTTATGAAGTATTCCTAGACACACGAGAGTGATTATGGTTTGATGATATATAATTGTATCTAATATAACAATGTTTTTAGGACTGAATCACGAGACTTGATGCATATTAGAATTCATAGAGTTCGATTTTGAAAATTTGGATTTCAATGGGGACGTGAAGATTTGATCTTTATCGATAACTACAGAATATGATGTTTAGGTTTTGGGCTTGATATTTGGGCTGTTATTTCACTTGGGCCGTGATCTATAAATAATTGTTATTGGGTTATGGATTTGTTGGTTTATTTATTGATTGGGCAGAGATAAAAGCATTTTTTTTGGATTGGGCTTAAGTTAATGTCGTTCGGCTTGCTGCTTTGTTGGTTCGGACTTGCTGATTTGTTGGATTATTTCAAAATTTAAGGCTTGTTGTTGTTCAAAGCAGTGTGCATTATCGAGAGTAGGTGTTGATTGGACTTTAACTAAATTCTTTTTCCTCTCTGTGGTGCCTCGTGGTGTATAGTGGCAGAATAATGATGTTTTTTTTTCTGGGTGAGCATGAGAATGCAGAGAGATGAAAGAGACGGAAAAAAAATACAAATGATTTTTTTTTTTTTTTTTTGGTTAAGGAGGAGAGAGACATGGGAGTGCAAATAGTTGAGTTTTGGTTGCTCGGGGTACTAAAGTTTTGGATTCTTGGAGGAGGATCATCTTTGGATGTTTGGTATGCATTGTTATGTAGGATTTCTTCCAATTGCATCATCTTGGCCAACGATATATTGCGGATTTTTGGTTAGTGCATTGACCACTAGAGCTTTTGTCGAAACACGAATTATGTGTTCGACCAAGTTCTCTCAACTGATTCAGCTTACTCTGTGATTGGCACACTTCGTGAATTTTTTTTGAAAATTCTTCTTAGGGTGCAAGCTCTCTAAAGTTGCTTTGGAGTGGTTCTTGACTGCCTGTGCACTATTTGTTGTTCTTGAATCTCTTCTTTGTGGGCATGAGCAGTGTCACCATCACCAGTTTATAATTGCAAATTGATGTTTTACCGGTATCAATTTGAGGGGATGTTAGTAGGATATAAGGAAAGCTCGAATATAAGAAAAACTAGTTGAATATAAGGAAAACTCAAATATAAGGAAAACTATCATTAGTGAATATTTGTAATTGATAGCCATCATATTTATTTGTGATTTTGGTTTTATATAATAAGAGTCTCTCACACACCGAGAGACATCGAGCCTTATTGATTATCATTGAGTATATTTGACAATACGTACCTCAATTTTAGTACTTAATTAGATGAATATATATCATTTCTCATGGAATAATGCTTTATGTACAAACTGGGGATCATAATGTGGCAGGTGATGTGGGTGAAATGATTTTTTTTTTTTTTATAACCGTGGATGTCCGGGCCAGCTTGCCACGGGGCCCTGAAGTTTACGGCCAAGTACTCACCTCAGTGGTCCTAAGAGGACTCGAATTGGTGACCATTGGGGAGCAAACCCAAGGTTTGACCAATTGAGCAACCCCTTAGGGTTATGTGGGTGAAATGATAAGGCTATTTAAATGTGCGGATATAAGACTCACTTTATTGGCCAATGCCATTTCACATGTGGATCATCTCCAATTTGTATTTATAGCATCACTCTTTCTCGTGTGTAATCTTCCATCAAGTTATCAATGTCTTTGCTCTGTCATGACTATACTCTTCACTATTCTCGATTATTTGAAGCCAATGGTTACATGCTCACTCAGAAGTAATAACAATATGAGAAAGTAGTTGCCTGACTTTCAAATCCAAAATGGAGAAAATCATTGTTTAAAAAAAATTGAGTTCTGCTACTCGTACAGGGGCTCTTCACATGACTGGGAGCTGAGGTGCATCTGTCAAAGAGCCCCAGTACAAGATGCTTAATACAAAAAAAATTATGGTGTTGCTTGTTGACTGAGCGCTTTAACTATCCTTGTTACTTTATATCCTAATATATGAAAAATGGAAGAGTATGCCTCAAGTTTCTACATTTAAAGTGTAATGCTAGATACAACAATGATTAACTATTGAATTTTGAAACAGATTGAGAAGGCTCCTGCATGCACCATTCTCATCCCTGTGTACACTTATCATCTTTGTAAATTGTAAATCAAAAGGAAATATTTGCTTTGTGCAATTTAACAATAAGAGAAGTTTAAACCAAAATCTTTATATTCTTCTCTCATAAATATTTATATGCGTACAATTAGAATACTTAACTATATCTTGGATTTCGAATCAGTTTTAAGTTGAGAATGATGTTTCGAGATAGTTAGCATTTCAGCCTTTGGTAGTTATATATTTGTTGGTCAATTGATGTTCTAATTACATGGTATTTAGTTTCACGAATTACGTAAGTTCTCCAATTTTTTTGACTGCGTAAAATTGTTTTTTCTTAACATCCAGTAGTCTTTTCTTTGTTCAGGCCTCTAAATCTCTGACTGGAATAGTTTCTCTATGTGCTGATGTAATAATGTTTAAGGAAGATGATTTCCCAATAATGATTCTTCAAGCTGCCATTACTCTTATCAATTCTTGTACTATTGAGCAGATGCAAAATATCCCAACAGAACTTTCTGATTCTTTACTGGTTTATTTAAGAAGGCTATGGGTTGAAGTATGTAAACAAAGGTTATGCAGCAGCTACCTGAAACGTGGCCAGGAAAAGGGTTTCTATACCAGCAACATCAAAACAAACAATCTGGCTGAAAGTGTTTTTAGGCTATCCATTACTCATGGTCAATACCAAGGACCTGTAAATATTGACAATGTTAAGAGAAGCATTTTCAATCAGGAGGAAGCTAGTTTTGAACGCTTTCTATCGAATTATTGGGAGGTATCACCTTATCTAATAAGGGATGCCAAAGAGACGTCAAGTAGGCAGGACAATGTTTTCATTCCTTTTGTTCAGTTTCTTAAATCAAAAGAGGCAGTATATTCCTTACTTCCTTCGGTGCTAAAAAGTATTACTTCCTGCCCGCCAATTGCATCAGATGAACTCGATATCCTTCATTTTATCGAGGATGTAAGAGATCATCTTGGTTGTCCAATAATTTACCACCAAGATATTCGGGTTATAAAAACGCAAAGCAGAAAAGAGTTGCAATATTTTCTGGAGAAATCAGACTCTTGCTGCTCGGCTCCTCATATTCTGCACATGGATGATATTTTGAAATGTGAGGAAGCATATAAAGAGGGTTACTCAATCGCTCTGCGTGGTATGGAGTTCCGATTTCAAAGTATTGCTGCTATTGCAGATGGGTTAGCATCCCTCTTTGGTCAGCCTTCAGCTGGGGTAAATATGTACTTGACACCTCCTAACTCTCAAGGATTGGCTTGTCACAGTGATGACCACTGTGTTTTTGTATGCCAACTTATGGGAGTAAAAAAATGGACGATTTTTCCTCAGTCAAGTCCCCAGTTACCTCGCTTGTATGAACCTATTGATAGCTGCCATAGTTTAGATGTTGAAAATAAGATGATTGACGAACGCAAACAGTTTTTGCTGGAAGAAGGTGATATCTTATATATTCCTAGAGGTTTCCCTCATGAAGCACAGACAATTATAGATGATGATAAGTTTGACAAAAACGCTGGATTCTCTTTACATCTGACTTTGGCCATTGAGATTGAGCCTCCATTTGCGTAAGTAATTTCTCAAACTTGTTTTAACTTGGTTGTGAAAAGGGATTAGAATTAATATTTGCCTGGCATTCTCTCTATCCTTAGCAGTTAGCACTCTGCCATGGTTTTCCTTTTGCCAGAGACGGTTTATCTAATAACTGCTTTTGATCATTTACATTTTATGTTAATATCAGTTCTTTATAATTTTACAAAGGATAATCTTTTTGGAATGCTTCAGAAATTTCTTGTCCAATTTGTTTATCGTGAAACACACAAGACCCTAGTACATATGCAATTAATTTGTAACAAATATGACAAAGCAGATTGGTTTAATATATCCAGGTTAACGTCGCAGAATTTCTTCTCTTGTTTCAAATGTATATTCTACCTTACTTTTAAATGGTATCAACAATAATTGTAATTTCAACATCTCGCTTCTTTATTTTTATTATGTGGTTGTAAGAACACTCGAGTCCTTGGGAACTGGTCCCCAAAACCAATTTTAACATTCACCTGGCCGTCTAAAGCGTCACTTGATTGTACCTGATTTTGAATCATGTGTATAATGCTGAAACATCTTATTCTAGTTTCTCGTAAAATTGAACCAAACAAGATGAATTGGAACCAAGTTGATTTCATTTTCAGTTCGATTCTTGATTGAACCGCATTCCGTATAGGACGAGGTGATTTCAAATCTTTATATTGCCTCTTTACTTTTAGAAAAAGCAGACCTCTTAAATTCGATATGACACAGGTTCAATAGTAAGATGCTTTTCACTGTTTTAAAGAAGAATCTATTGCCCATCATTTCTATTGACAGGTGGGAGGGATTCATTCAAGTTGCACTGTGTTGTTGGGATCAGAAACAGAGAGTATTTCCAGATGCATATGGAGATTCTGTATCAGGGAGTCTGCATGTTATGTCCGTCAACCTATTGCACAATGCAATCAAGCAATTGGGCAATCTTGATCCAGCGCTTCGGAAGGCCTGCTTGGTTGGTGCATTTTCATCATCTTCAAGTAGCGAAGGCTGGCTTGGTACAAGTCAGAGGACACTTTTCTGGCATCTAATCAGTAAAATCAACACGGAATTAAAGTTTTCAGATGCCTTGAAGCTTCTAGAAGAAGCTGTTCAGAAGCACGAAGATCCCCTCGAACAAGTGAGATGGGTTGAAGATCTCATTTTCGTGGAAGAAGTGAAGAAATCACAGAGGTACAGTACTTCTGACTCAGATAATGGTTGTGGGTTTCATTTATTATGTAATCATAGGGAGAGAGCAGAAGCTGTTTTCGCGGAGGTTAAATATAAATTTTGGAAGGAAATAGTATTTGAGGAAGTTGAACAATGCTACAAAGTGATGCTTGAGAAGTACAGGAAAGTGAGGAAGCAATATACAGATGGGATGCTTTCGCTGCATTGTATTACTGGGGATTCTTAACTTGTAATGAGTAATGCCCTTTCTTTCTTTGTTTCTTTTGAATCGTAAAGTTGGTTTTCTTCACTTGCGAAATTGATAAGTTACTTCCAGTTGGGTTAAGGTCGAGTCATGGCTGCTCATCTATGGTCTGGTAAATTGAACTGCCTTGCCTTTTGGGCTCAAATTTAAGAGATTTGCTATCCCCTCCATTCTAATGCTCCTAACTATAAACTAACTTGAAAACAAGAATGAATGAGATGCTTGTAATTATACAAGACAGACTTTCTACACAATGATTTCCATGGGCCATTGAAGGTAGCGTCTGCGTGACCATATAGGATCGCAGAGTCTCGAAATTTGGGACTAAATGGTAGTTATAATCACTGTATTTCTGATTTGAAGGAACGTGTTTGGTTGAGCTTATAAGCTTATCCAAACACAGAGATGTTGGATGGATCGACTCACCCTGAATCTGCCTGGCCTGGCCTTCACTAGTTGGCAGCTGAAACTGGCCGTGAGATTGAACCATGAACTTGTGGGGTGAAGAAGTGAAAAATTGCAGCACGTTGGCTATTAAGAGTTTTCAACCCCTAAAATTTATTTTCTATAAAATCTCTCTAGGGTACTTATACTTTCTATCTCTTCCATGTTTTTTATTATTTAAACATTTGCAATTACTGAATATAATGAATGTGACTTCAACGGTATAATTATAGGTTTTAAAATTATAGCCAAGAGCCCTCAAATTTTTAGTGATAGAACAGCTAATGTGGGACAAAATATGTAAACTCTTGTCCGCAAAAGTTTCTCTTAGGTTGATTGTAACTTTGTGAGATTAACGCATTCACGAACCTTGAATCTCAACCAGTAGGTTTGACATTTTGTTCTCACAAATTCTTCGACTATCAAGTTAGTAGTTTGTCAATAACTAATAGCACGTAACAATGTTCATTGAATAGGCATCGAAAGTACCTAGTCCCGACTAGGATTGGAGTACTTTCACAACTCTGTAAGAAAGCTCAGTTGGTAAAGTTCAATTCTTCCAATTGGATCGTTAGGGATGATAAAAAAATTTGTTCACCCTGATATCCATGGAGCTCCGCCCCCAATGGGATGAGGATTACCTACCTAATCGGGGGATGTGGATGTGAGTCATTGTCCCGAAACGGGTATAGGACGGTACATAAAACATAGTCCCCGTCCCGCTATCCACCACCCCCGTTTAAAGTTAATTTCAAATTTAAACTTTTTATCAAACAAAAATAAAATATTTACTATTATTTTTAAATAGAGTTGAAGTTGTTCTTGACAAATTGAAAAAAGAAAAAATAACTAAAAATATAAAAAAGAAAAAGAAAAAATAGCCGATGCTCCCTGCCCTGTTCCACTTTAATTGAATATGTGGATGTAGCAAAGTGAGAAAAAATACCCGATGGGACATGAATCAAAATTGTCGACCCGTCCCGTTCGCCATCCTTAACGAATATCGAATTGTTCAGTCGACAATAATGGTATCTTGATTCGATATGAATATGATTAGCTTTGAATCCAAAGCAAATGTTGCAACTATTTAAGATTATTTGATCTAACTAAAACCAACTAGAACACAACCATGAAAAGGATTTTAATGAGACTAAGATAAGCCGTCAAGAATGTGTAAATATGAATTCTCTATTCCCCACCATTTTTCAAATATTTAAACCCCAACCTCTCTCTCTCTCTCTCGCGAGTTTGTGCTGAATATAAGTGTCTGTCTTGTGGGGGATAACATAACATACATACAAAATGTCTTTTTTCTTGTGTGAAAATTCCATGTGATCAGGAACTGCTTCTTCTTTACTTCCCTTTGTTCTAGTCTCTCTTGAAACTTGTTCCCTCTTCATTCTCATCAACTACAAACTCTAAAAGTCCACCTCTCTCCATATATATCCATCTGTTTTTCTCTCTATATTTTCATTTTGAACTTACACAGTTTTGCTGTAGTACTTCACCATGATTACTGGAAAAGATAACTATGATGTTCTTGCAGCAATAGTACCATTATGTGTGGCTATGATCTTGGCTTATGGCTCAGTTAAATGGTGGAAAATTTTTACACTTGATCAATGCTCAGGGTGTTGGAAAAAACTAGAAAATAAAAGAGTTTGTGGGCTGACTTTGGCACTAATTTTGAGCGGGACCCGCTTGGCTATTTTGGAAAATAAAAGTTGATTTGTGTTCTCCTCCGTGAGTACATCGAAATCATATATTTACTTGTCAAAAATGGTGCTCGGGTGAATGAGAAATTGAAGCTCAAAGTAGGTCATGTGAAAGGAGTTTATGTTGGTGGGAAAACAAAAAACTGTGTTTGTCCCACATAGGAAGTGGATGAAAACTAAAACCACTTTATAAAGGATTACACTTTAGAATGGTGTAATCACATGCGCGCGCAGGGGGGGTGCAAATCTTGGATCGAAATAGGCTTCGGACCTTGAACTTGTGTGCGAGCGCGACCTGCGTACACGAATGTTGGATCGAAAGGAGCAAAATTGGCCCCTTAGGAGTGTCCTATGAAATGAATGGGCAGCCAGTCTTTATATCCATCTCGTTTTTTCACATTCCAGTACACGAAAAATCATCTGCATATTCATCTGGACACAGTTTGAGCCTCCCTTCATTTTTACTTTCTGTACCTATTTGGTTTGGTGATAATGTTCGAGCACTGGTTCAGTTCGCCGGAATACAATCTGTGGTGCTCAAATTATACTGTTTCGCCGTTGTATCCTGAGAAACGGACGTTCTGTTAAACCTCAAGCACAGACGGTAAGAGAGCGAATCTGTTTTAAGGAAACTGTGTGGAACACAGACCTCGGGTTAAAAGTTTCCTGTCATTTAACTTCTGCAATTATTTGTTTGTCACTCGTTTATGCAAATTTGCGTTTTGCAGGTCTACTAACAATTTTATTACTTGTTCTGCATATTTAAAATTGTAGTTCTGCTTAAATCAACTGTTACATTTTATTGCAATTTAACATATTGTAGAATCTGCTACTGTATTAAATCTGTTGTGTATATTTGAATCCATTGTATTCAAAGTTATTGAATCTGCTACTGGGAATCTAGCATCCAATATTGAAACAATTTTCCTACACAGGGATCAATCGATATGTGGCAGTTTTTGCTGTTCCGTTATTGGGTTTTCATTTCATCTCCACAAACAATATTTATGCTATGAATTATCACTTCATTGCAGCAGATTCACTGCAAAAAGTTGTGATTCTTACAGCCCTTCTTCTGTGGCATTGTTTCAGCAAAAATGGGAGTTTAGAGTGGATGATCACTCTATTTTCTCTGTCTACTCTCCCCAGTACTCTTGTAATGGGAATCCCTCTGTTGAGGGCCAAGTATAGAGATTTCTCAGGCAAGTTAATGGTTCAAATTGTTGTTATGCAGAGTGTGATTTGGTAGGCACTTACGTTTGAGTATAGTGGTGCAAAATTGCTGATTACTGATCAGTTCCCAGAGACTGCTGGATCTATTACTTCCTTTCGTGTTGATAGAAAATGGAAAAATTGATGGAGAAACAAAGATTGAGTTTGATGATTTGTCGAAGATCCCAATCCCTACAAATGGCTTTCCGTTTTCATACCAGAAGAAAATAGATGTTGAGGGAATATTCAAATGCCTTCTATTGTAAAAGGTTCAATATCAATCCTATCTGATGCAGGTCTTGGCATGGCTATGTTCAGTCTAGGTATTATTCTTCACCCAAAAGTAGGATTTCTCAATGTACTCAATCACTTTTGCTCACAAGGATGTCACTCTGGGTCGGGTCGGATCGGGTGTTAACGATTAAATTCTACTACTTATTTTCGAGAGATAAAAGAACAAGCATGTATTATAAACATATTTATAGGGATTCATTCTCCGTAATCAATACGAACCATAGAGAATGACGATAGACGATAACTCCCTCCTAAATACAACTTACAACTTTCATCGTACCGTGCTACTTGATACAGACAGTGGGTCACCTTCCTCCTTAAATGTACAATCTCCTAATCCTACACAATCCATATTGTCATGATTTTTATTTGTTAGCTTGCCTTTACTCTTGCTCCCGCTTCCTTTGTTGATCGAGCTTAAGTATTCTTTGTCCTCTTTAAGACTTTTGTCTTGAAGAAGATTTATCGAATCTTGGCAAAACACCGCATACCAACTTTTGTACGATTTTATGGTTTTCACGATTTATTTAAACTAATATTAACTTTAGAAAAAAGTTTTACTGGAGCTAAATATCTATCAATGTATTTATTATTCCACAACAGCTTATTTTTTTTTTAGCGAAGCAATCTTTATTTATTCATTAATGTAGCCATAAATCAAAGGCAAAATAAATAAAGGAGTACAATGGGCTCAATGCCTGAAAGCATTTGAAGAAAGAGCATAGCGGCTAGATTCACAATCATACATTTTATAAAATTCGCCATTTTATCGATCTTAAATTTATATTTTTATTAAGATCTAATAAATTTTTTATTAAAATATTGTCACACGAGTCCTAAATTCTCTTAGATGGCAGTCCATAAAGTCGTAGTCCAAATATTCCACCTGCCTAAATTGACCAGCCCAACTAGACATTTCACACCTGTGACCTCATTCAACTCGAAAAAGAATTAAAGCCCAATTTGATACTGATTAAAATTCGAATTTTAATCTAAATTAAAGTCGATAATTAATTTTAACCACATATTTTATGAATTACATGATTTTTTTATCAAACATTTCATCAGTTTTTATCAAAATTTATTAAAAATCTGATTTTTTTTTTTTTTTTTAAATCCCCACAAAACAAGGGTCAAATAAATAAGCAAACAAAATATTGGGGCAAACCAAAAAGGTGGCTCTACCGATATCTTAAAAGAGTCATAAAAAAAAAAAAAAATTTTTTTTTTTATTTAGGATGTGTTTGAACCACGTTATTTTGAAAAAATGTATTTTGGAATAGTAGAGTGATGCGGAATGTGTGCTTGAAAAATAAGGAAAGTTATTGATATGATGGAAAATATTATTTTATTGAAAAATATGTGGTTGAGAATGAGTAGAAGAATGTGAATGAAAATTTTAATGTGTACCAAACATGGACTTAGTCAATGTTTGGGCTCTATTTAATATGATTTTGGGAGAAAATATATTTTGAAATAGTAATTTTTTCAAGATTGTGTGATTACACCCTTGTTTGAACCCCATTTTATTTAAATAAATAAAAAAAAACTCATTTTCAACCACATTTTCTAATAAAATAATGTTATACGTAAATCAAAGATTTTTCTTCATTTTTGACCGCACATTCTTCCGAAATCTATATTCAAAAATACATTTTCCCCCTTAAAATAGGGCTCAAACAAGTGTTAAAAGAAAAGGAAAAGTTTTAGGTTTATATGTAATATTATGTTATGGAATAATGTGTTGTTAAAAATGAATTTTGAAAAATTGTATTTTGGATGAATAATTTTCAACTCTTTCAATCGAACTAAGCTGTCAAGTTTAATTCTTAAAATTAATGTGATTCGACATCGAAACACCAAGCTTTATTTATCTACTACCCATAAAATTGGATTAATATCATTCATGATCACTGAACTTTTCATTTAGTATCACCATGATCACCAACTTTATTTGTTTCACCGTGACAATCGAATTTCCCCCTTAATGTGACCATCAACAAAATTTAACTTGTTTCACCATTTCATCAAACTTTTTACTTAAGAGTGTGTTTGATTGACTTTATTTTTCATGAAAAATATCATTTTTTTCGCACAAGTTCTTACTTTTGGGGTGTTGATTAATATTTTTTTTCATAAAAAATATTTCTCAAAAGTTGGTCAAATGACCATATTTTAAAAAAAAAAATTTGGGGAAGGGTTATGTTTTTATTTTTCAGGCAATTAACTCACTCTCCATTATCTACTCATTAATAAAAGATGGACAAAATAGAACTTTTTTAGGTTGAAAATTGAATTAATCAAGCATATTTAATTAATAATTTTCATACAAATAACTCAATAAGTTCTAGAAAATTGAATTGTCTATAATTTATTTTCTTTTCATACAAATTTCATACTTGCGATTACACACATCCTTAGTGTCACCATGGGAATCGACCTTTAATTTGTTTTACCATGGCCATCGAACTTTATAGAGTAAATAGTACTATGGGTACTAACATTTGAATATTTTGACAATGTGATTCTAAACTTTTGATTTCTAGTACTCGGAATTCAAAGTTATCAAACATCACTTGTGAGGTCCTTTTGTAAAGGGAAAGCATTAGTTTGATTGTGAAAATGTTCAAAGGTTAGGGGCCAACGCTATTTACCTGAACTTTATGAGAAATAGTGACTATGGTAATGGATAAGTGAAAAGTCCAATGCTCATAGTGAAATAAAATAAAGTTTGGTGATAATGATTACACTAAAGCCATGTTTGATTGGCCACTATTTTTTCATGAAAAATGGAAAATAAATTCCAACTTCCGCTTTTGTTTTGTTTGATATATTTTTTTTCCATGAAATTCATTTTCTTTGTTTGACTCACATGCTCACATTTTCTTTGGTTTCGTGGAAAATCAATTTCCACTTTCCAGAATTTTTTTTTTTTTTTTTGGCAATTAAATTTTTTTTCAAACACGATGGTAAAAAAATTTATCACTTTTATTGACAATTTTCATGTAAAACAAAATCAAATGAATGATATTCGGTATAGTATTTTTTTTTAATCTTTTTTTTTTTTTGCAATTGAAACAAATTTTAAACCTAATGATAAAAAAAATTATCACTTTAATGGGCAATTTCCATGAAAAACGAAACCAAACGGACACAAAACTTTCAACATTTTTCAGGTGAAAAATTATACCAATTAATTACAATTTTCAATAAAACAAATTTATATAATTCAATTTCTTGTAATTTATTTTCTTTCCACCCAAATTCCACATTTACGATCAAACAGACCCTAATTGAAAAGTATGATGTCCATGGCTGAAATTAACCTAAAAATTTACACTTTGCGGCCAGGGTTGACTCGAACCGAATTGCAAGACAATCTTAGAGCCTGTTTGGTAGGAGTTAAAATTGAAAAATTAGTCGTTATAATTAACTTTTACTAGACGAATGAGACCCAATAACAACCATATTTTCAATTTTAATTGTTACCAAACATGCTCTTGTAAAGTTCTATTTGCTTGTTTTTATTTTATTTTATTTTTTCATTTACGTCTCCTTCTCCAGCTGATTGTTGAAATGTCACCTCCTACGAACCCTATAGGTTATAGTACCCTTCTCCTCCAAGCATAGCATCCTCATTCACAATTCTATAGCTCCCAAAACTCCACATCAAACAATCCTAAATACAGTACAGCAAAAAACCCTTAAAAATCTTGCAAAAATTTAGCAGCTGTACATGGCATATGTGGATCACGCGTTCTCCATATCAGATGAGGATATAATGATGGAATCAGCCTACACAGTCAACAACAAGCCGCCCATCAAGGAGATCGCCCTCGCCGTTTCTCTCCTGGTTTTTGGCGCACTCGGAATCGTTTTGGGTGCCATTATGGCTGCCAATAAAGTCGGCGGTGACCGCGCCCACGGTAGATTTTCTGTTTTGAGTTTTAATGTGTTTTTATCGGTGTATTTTTTTTGTGGGATTTCAATTTTTTGCTCGTTCACTAAGTTAATGTTCTTTAATGATAGCATTAGATTTTTTTTATTTTTTTTTGGTTGGGGGCGGGTGGGGGCGGGGGCGGTAATCCATTTCAATTCATGTTCCAGTCTTCCAGAATTAGTTTTTCTTTAACAAGTACTCTTGAAGTTGAATGAATTTATGCTACTAATTGTTAATTATTAGACAGGTGTTTTTCATACAGACATGAGCAAGGGTGGATTTTTTAGATTTTTAATCCTACAATGATATATGAAGTTTTTCTAGAGTAGATTAAATGATATAGAAAGGTGAGATGCGAATAAATTTGAGAAGTTCAATGTCTATTAAATTAAGAAAAATCTGATTAGTTTATTTGACTATTATAATTACTTTAGTAACAACTTGAAATTTAGCTCAGTTATTGAACATATATACAATGCTCATTTATTAGATGCTGATCTCAATGCGAAGGTTTGTGCTAAGATTTGGAGTCCATCTTAAAAGGTCAACCTTATTAAGATGAGCTCAAACCTTTATAAATTGGTCTATATTTTCATCTTTATTCGATGTAGGATTTTATCCCTTAATATGCCCCCCTCAAGATGGTGGCTCTTTTGAGCAGACCAATCTTGAAATCCGCGTGCTCAATTTCTTTTTGAAATTTAATCGGATCGAATTGTTCGTTAGAGCTTAATGGGCTCTGATACCATGTTAAGATTTGGAGGTCTATCTTAAAAGGTCAATCTTGTTAAGATGAGGATCTCAAACCTTTATAAATTGTTCTATATTTTTATCTTTATTCGATGTGAGATTTTATCCCTTAACAGTTTGTCATAGATGTATAATGTAGCTCAATTGAGTGATGTTAAATTGTAAATGAATGTGGCATGTTAAGCTAATATTCCTATTAATTCAAGAGTTGCTTGTGTGGTAGAATTTAAACATAGATATAGACTGAGGTGATGTAAAAGATTTTATTTTTATTTATTTATTTATTTAATGTATGACAAAAGATAAAGAACATCAACAACAAACTAAGCCTTGTCCTCATAAATATGGAGTCGACTACGTGATTTTTTCTTCACCATTCCATTCGATTGATTCTAGTTTTACTGGGAGATCTGAAGAAACTAATTCCCTAGAAACTATAATAGGACTTGTTGACTCAAGACTAACCCTCCGTCTTTCCTTACTCTAACTTACTATACTGGATTGTATCATTCTTGTGAACGTGATACTAATTAGGTTTATGCAAATTATGACCCGACTATTGCCTCCATCTATTGCAAATATTCCCACTTCTCTTGTGCTTTTTTTCTGAGTTTCTCACTTAATAAGGCTTCACTCTTACCATTTGAGTTAGGCCTTCGTGTTATGTGCTATTTTAGTATGATCACACATTCATCTTAGACTCCTCATTTTTTCTTCTATGTTAACCTTATGGATATTTTTTTTTTTAGCAGCCTAACATGCAACGCAATAAAATATAATAGGTCTTATTACTATTTGTAGTACTATCTTTTTAAACTATCTCTTCTTATCATAGAGTTCCTAAAGCAATTCTTCTTTTCATACAACCTGCTCTAACCATATGTATCACATCCTTTTTAATTCCTCCTGTAAGAGAGAAATAAATCTAATATTTTTTGAAATACATATCTGCTGTAAGAAGTGCAAGTTATATATTAAATGTATGTTAGTTTTAATAATGATTATGTCTAGTGATGATGGATTTGTGTTTGATGATATTAACAATTATCAAAGAATTGGATCTATATGATACTGCTTCACTTGCCTTTTGTCTTCGACTCTTCATGCAACCATGTTGCAAGTATACTGCATTTGCAACCATGTTCTTTTTCTCCTGGTTGTAAGGGGGACTGAATCTTCTTTGCTTTACTTCTCATAAGCAGTTTTGCGGCAAGTTATAAATGCCAAAGAATGATATGCAACACTTTAATGTATGTGTAGCCTCACAGTTACCCTTTGCTTGGTACTATTTGCCCATTTTTTGTATAAATACAATTCATTTCACTCATCTTAGCTGATTTAGAACTTCGAGCAGATCTGGTAATGAAGAGAACAAAGTGGTGAGAAAGAATCCACTGTAGCCATTTGACCCCAAAGATATTGGGAACATTATTTAATTTGTTGTTGTGGATGTATTGATATCAACAATTTCTTGCTGGTAGGTTGAGTCCATACATCCACTTCTTTATGACGCTCCTCTAAAAAGAGTTCTGCATATTGTTGCTTGTCTTGATGTTAATAGCCGCTTGTTACTATCAGCATGCCACTTCTGTCTTTATTTTATCTGTTTTAATCTGATGTTGTAAATGTAGGGATATTTTTCGCTGTACTGGGAGGAATTCTGTTCATTCCAGGATTTTATTATACACGGATTGCATACTACGCGTACAAGGGTTACACAGGTTTCTCTTTTGCCAACATACCTGCGGTATAGAGTTGCTTGGTGACACAAGACTCAATGTATAGATATTTCTAGTTGCAAGATGTTTGTAAATAAATAGAACCTCTAAGAAGCTAAATGCTTTAGTAAATTTGTTCCTTCTTTGACAGTCGGGTGAAACTGAATCTCCATGGAGTTGTGTTTATTAGCATTATGCATGTGCGAGAGACAAATTAGCTCTAAATGAACTGTTCGACATAATTTTGGTTTTTTCCCTTAATGAGTGGCAAATATCTTCTCTCTTGCTGGTGTACTAAAGATGGAACTGATTTTGTTTGATGGAACTGAATGTCTTTATTATTTCATTGACTTTGTGGCTAGTCTATTTCTCATCTCTTTACACAAAGAGGCTGTGCACCGTAAGTATTGTACTGAACTAGTGAGGTGCAACGTGCTTGGAACTTGTATGTTGCTGCATTTGGTTTGGTACTCGATATAAAATCAGATTGGTTTTCCTGATGCTGTTGAGTTTCATTCTTTATGTTATGGAATTGTCAAAATAAAGCAAAAATAAGAACGAAAACTGTATTCTAAATCAATTACTTCATATTCCAGGAAAATTGCAAGATTTTGCCATAACCTAAATATTAATATTACAGACAATTAGAACAACATTTATAGTTCAATACAAAGGTAACAGCAGAGGATATTTAACAGAAACTTGTAACCAAGATGACGTCAAGATTACAGGACTTTAAGAATTGAATACAACATGTTAGCTGTTGCATTTAAACAGCTAAAAATGAAGACTAGTACAGTTCAAGAAGACATTACTCTATGCATTTGTTGACATTTGGTTATTAAAATAATGCGTACCCAAATCGAGGTTTTACAGGTGTCCATGCTTGAGAGAAACCCTGCAACTGGTAAATGTCAAGAGCTAAAAAATGTTCAAGAAAAAAATGACCCTAAACAAAGAATGAGAATTATCTTACCTGCTCGTGCTCGATAATATTACACGTTTTGTATTTTTCCAGGTTTACCTTGTGGCTTTTGAACCTGTTTGATCCTGCAGTTAAAACATGTCATAAATAGATGTGTTAGACCAGTTTAGGAGTGGACGACACGCACAATTATTTCCACGCAGAAATATCAGAATCTCAATTCATTTGCATATATACACACGTGTACACAGACATACAAACAGAATTTCGTTCCTCATTCAAGTTCATCTCCAGTTTTAGCTATTTCAAAACATTAAGAACTTCCCCGACTTTCACTTTTTGATAGAATATTCCGCTGACCTACTTATGGATTTATTTACTTTTAAGTACTTAATAAAAAACATAACTTATATACCATCTAAGGCCACAAGGTTTAAACTTTCACATAGTTATCACCTAGATAAATGTTGGCTCAAACAAAGACATTAGTTGCTTGAGAATGGGCTAGGGGTGGGGATACATGATATACAAATCTACAAAAATACACCTATAAAATTAGATAACCACATGGGGAATAATTTGGTAAGGTAGAAATAAGATCTCATGAAATTCTAAATTTTGATGCTCCCTTTGTTCCATATTTAAGTTCATTGCTTAATCAGGTAATATTAGTAACAAAAACTTCACAGAGTAGATTGCTCATAACAAAGAAAGAAGAAATCAATAGACAACATCAATATATGTTCTTCTATCGGGCGAGCATTACTGATTGAAATTTCACTAACATCAAACAACAAAAATACCTTGTGAAGTTGCGATCCTTTTCACAAAATGGATTTGCCTTAATTCCAAAACTTCATTTTCTTATTTGTAATTACTTTCTCTTCTCTATCGCCCCTCTTTTATCAATGTAGAAAAAATATCCAAAGGGTGGGGTGGGGTGGGGTGGCCCAAGTATGGTGCTCCAACCACACCAACAAATTGCCTCCCTATTTCATTTTATTATTTTGCATGCTAGCTCGGAATATGAGGAACCAGGCAAAAATCAACACCTTTACTCAGAAGAGTAAGGAGTGATGCATATATTGTAGCTTATAAGCACAATTTTTAAGTTAAGCTGCCACTATCTGAATCAATAGTGGATTCCCTGTAAATGAGCATTTTTAACCTAAGCAAATGGATTTCTAGACCAATCTGTAGACATAAATCTTCAGTGTTAGTTAGTCTCCATGAATGAATTTCAATAAAAGCAATAGTTTGAAGTTCATTTTGTAGGAAAAGCTACAAGGCACATGCAAAGGAACTATAAATTGCATCTCAAAAATGGACCTTTCGTAAAGAAGTGCAAGATCCACTTTAGCCTACTTTTATGAGTGCTTTGGGAGTGTTGTCCCCTCTTTGTAGTAGGAACTTAATTCAGAAATCACCAAAGGTTGCTTTGCAAAATGGACTTTTAAAATTGAACTTCTCTTGGAAGACTTTAGCTCCAAGTAAAGATATGGTCCTTGAAGAAAAACTTGAACATCATAAAATCTAAATTTGATCTCAAACACAAGTCAAAGATGATTGTCTTAATTGCAGATAAATGCTTCCCAATGAGATTTGAGGACAAGATATATAATTATTGCTTCGGTGTCTCTATGAGTATAATGGTAAAGAGTAGTGTTCAAGAATCATTAGTTGAGAGGTAAAATCAAGAATAAAATGCTTATAAGCTACTGAACTATCGAACCATGGGCATGTTAAATTAAGAAATCACCCGCAAAACTACCCCACCTACAACTACAAAGACACGCACTTCTTGCAGAAAAAAATTTGGAACCGACACACATAAATGAGCAGAATTGGCTATATCCAAATCAAATTATTATCAACAGGCAAGCATTTTACCAAATAAATGCAAGAAGCCGGAAACAATGCACATGAGTTTCCAGGCTGATAATCATATCAAAGAAATAAAGCAACAAATTCTCACCTTTCCATTGGTTGCATAGTAATCATCCAGTGCCCACTGATACTTCGACTGATTCAAGCCAAACCAATGCGCCACGTGCTCATCCAATCTCGCATGCGCTACATATAATTAGGCAGAGAAAAACTAAAATCAAATAATTATACCAAAAGTGTATTTAAGCTTCTTTAATGGCTAGTCTACATGTCCGTTTTGGCTGGACTAGACGTTCTGATGAAACTTCGGTATAGAAAAATGAGGATTCTTGCATTTGAGCAAGCCTTCCTCCCTCCTCTTTCCAGTTTTTGCTAAAGAAATGTTGGAAATTTATCACTTTACGATTTTCAAATTCACATGAATACATACAATTTCACCAAAATAATAATTTCGGACAACCATAATTACAAATCTTCAGCATTTCAAAAAAGTAAAAAATAAAAAATAAAAAATTTATGAAAAAAGAAAATAGAAAAGGACGAAATGAAATAGTATACCATGTTGAACCTTGACAACGGCGTCCCAGAGGAAGCCAAAAGAAGAAGACTTCTCTTTATCAAACTGCGGCGGCGGAGCCTGAACCGGTGGTGTTCCAACGGGTGGGGCGATTTTATTTGGAGAATTCAGTTCTGGGCTGAAATCAGGTGTCGCCGGAGGTGTCACGAACACAGTGTACGGCCCGATCTTCCCGATACTCGGTGGCGGCGTCGTTTCATCCTTCATTGGCATTTCTCTTTATTTAGACTAAAAATAACAAATTAACATCAAAATCGAAAATTTACTCTCTTTCTTTTAAAGGAAAACTGTCTTGTGGGTGGATTTGATGAAGGTTCTGTGCTTATGAACTTGAAGTAGACAGTGTGCGTGTGGAGAAGGAGAGACCGTTATAATAGTAATTATCAGTATCGTGGAGGTCATTTCGGGAATTTAAGCTAAATGGACTGAAGAGTGGGCATTTCAACTCAACAAGAAAACGTATGAAAAATTACAAGTGAGAGTGAGACTAAGGAGAGAGTCAATTGAGATGATAAAGAATAGTATCCCAAAAAATTATTTCCCTATTTTATTTTCAATCATACAATTTTTTGTAAAATAATATTATACGTAAATTAAAAAAATTATTTCTTTTAAAATCACATTCTTTAAAAAAAAAATATTATCCCAAAAATTATAATACGAAATAATTGTGACCAAACGTGGGCTGATCTCTGAATCAAGTTTCCAACTAGATCGGAAGACATTCGCTCCTATTAAGTATTAAGCCTATGTACACAATCATTTACTAGAAATAAAACATTTGACTTTATATTCCTTCAAACCTTGTATACATAATGATCCTGGCATTTTTCAAGTCCTTAATTCAGATGTAATATCCATTTAAGGAAAGTTCTTGCTCATCTTACTCTCACAAATTCATATCATATTTCAGAGATTCGAAACTCGAGATCTACATTTTATGAGAAACTTAATTTAAATCACAGTTTACATAGTAGTGAACAAGTTGACGAACACTATTCACTTTTAAAAAGTATTAGTCTAATAGATTCTTCTCAAAGATAAAAATTTAAAACTTGCCCCACGGGCATGGTGTAATGGTAAATGATGAGGGTATCTACGGAGTATCGCAGGTTCGAATCCCCACGGTAATTGAAAGGCAACATTGATGTTGGAAGATAGATATCGTGTGGTGACAAAGTTATAGTGCGTTTTATCGTCCATCTGAGGATCATGTCTGCACGTTATAAAGGGAGGTTCATGGGAAGGAAAACATTTTCCCTCTGAATATCCGACCTAAGTATGTATAAGGTATGACTGTATTCAAATTTACCTGGGAGAAGATCGTCACTCTTCGTGATTAGTCGGGCGAACTCGATCCCATTAACACACAAAGTTGGGCAAAAGAGAAGATGGCGCGCGCACCATCACACGTCCTCTTCTCCTCCATTTAGGAATTATTACACACTACACAATATGCCACCCTTGTCCTTCTCTTTATTATTTGGTCCCTTCTGCTGCAAAAATTTCGTCCACTCATTTTCACCTCACCCTGAGAAACCAAACTCTAAAACTCCAAAACTCCTGGTGAAGCCCAAGCGATTATAAAGATTTATTTTTATGGAAGAGGGATTCTTGGTACTGTTAATTATTGTTATTGGAATTAGGGGGTGAAGATTTTTGGGTTAATTGGGTGTCATATAATCAAGTAAAGTATGATGGAGTGGGATAGTAACTCGGAGTCTGATCTGATGGAAGGGGAAGAAGATGAAGAAGTAGAAGGGTTGGGGGTTTTGTTTAGGAAAAGTGGAGGAGGTGAAGGTGGGACGCCGCCTTTTTCGGTGGACAAGCTTCTGCAACCGGCGCCTTGCGGGTTTGTTGTCACGGATGCTTTGGAACCGGACCATCCCCTTATTTACGTTAATTCTGTGTTTGAGATGGTTACTGGTTACCGTGCAGAAGAAGTTCTTGGACGCAACTGGTTAGTTTTTTATTTTTATTTATTTTTAATTTTTTCATTTGCCGGGATTTTTCACCTTCTCTGTTTATTAGGGAATTGAAGGTTAGATGTTCAACAAAGGTAGATTTAATTCTGATTTGTAAGTGTGAAATGCAGCTGGTTTTATCTTTTTTGTTTTCTCAGGAACCGTGTCTTTGAAAAAATATTACGCTTGGGAATTTTACAAATGATTTATCAATTATGCTACTTGTACAAAAGTGTTTTACAAAAATACAAAACGACCTGGCAAGATGTAGGATTTCGAAAATTGTTTTTTAAATCATTGGCCAAGATGATGCCAACGCGCATTTTGTAAACCAATTTTGTAACCTAACTTTGTACAAGTTTCAATTTAATGAAACTGAACGAAAATTCAATATTTGGTGAATTATAAGTAGTCCATCTTTTCTGCTTAGAAATTTGGGAAGACATGAGTGCTAGGAGATTTCACTCAAACTATATTATTAGGATGGTGTGAAAACCATGGATGGCAAAATATTTTAGGCAGCAGTTGATTTAAATTCTTTAGTAATTAGTTATCAACTACAGTTCAGGATTATTTGTTCTGTTTGATATCTATTTCCTTTCTTTTATATTTTTATCTTCATAAAGGTAGAGAATGTTTGTGTTACTATAAGAATTCCACTGCTGATATTATCATGTCTTAATGATTTGGATGCAAGTTCAATTCATTTTGTTTGATTGAAGGAGAACAAACGCTAGGCGGTGTGCATATGATCCTTAAAGCATCTATAACAGCGCATTATTCTAGTACATATATCTTTAGCTATTGTGCAATAGCTTAAATTTGGAGACATAAGATGCATTCAATTGCTTAATTTGTAGATTCAGTGAGTGCGCAAACAATTTATAAGTAAGAAAGCACAGTGGGTGCATTATGAATGTGAATGGGGGTATTAATCTTGATTGATAATTTTGAGTATTTGATATTGAATGGTGAAGTGCAGACCGTCTTCAAGCTTTAAGCTTTCTTATATAGTTACTTGTCACGGGACTAGTTTTTTTACACTAGAACAACTAGACACCGTGCGGCCTTAAAGTTCACAATTCCCGTCCTTTATGAGAAAACGTTAAGTCAACCTTTCAACACACACGAATAATCTAACCACGTAGGCTAAAATTACTACAACTTTGGGTAGAAGATTTGAAGTAAGGAAAATATAGAAACAAGTAATGTTGGGGAAAATTCTCTCTTTATAGAAATAATTCTAATCTCTTAAATCTCATGAATTCTATGGATTGCATGAATTAATTTACAAAGAGACTACATCTCTATTTATAGGCAAAATCATAGCAAGTGTCTTGGAATCAAAGGTCAAGATCAATCTTCATCCAAATGTTCTCATTGGATGCAAGTAGCTTTAAACCTCCTAAGATCATGAGGAAGCAAAGTTGAAATTTGCTTCAAGGCAAGTGACATGTCTCTACAATTCCCACGTGCAAGTAGAAATGTCATTTTCATAGTGGCCAAATTGGCATTTGCTTCCTCCTTGCCATAGATCTCTTGCAAGAGGCATAAGTGACCAACTTGAACTAGATGTCCCAAAATATTCAGCTTACAGCCCATGGTATTTCTCTCTAGAAAACCACTTTGATGTGCGGAAAAAACTGCACATGTCATGCAGCCTGCAGTCCATGTGTTGCTGTATTGCCTGTGTCATGCCATGACATGTGTTGATGTATTGCCTGTGTCATGCCATGACTGCAGTCTGTGTTTGGCCATGTCCTGACTGTGTCCTTGGTGCTGCCTGCAATCTGCCTGCGATGTTTGCCTGCGTTGCAGCCGTATCGCCATACCTGCCTGCACACTCGAATTTCCCAGACACGACCTGGACATGATGCCGCCACCATGGACTTCAGTCATTTTTTCACCAAATTAGGTGACATCGGCATCGCCATTGTAATATCCCCAATTTTCGTTATAGTCATTATATTAGAAATTAGGACCTTAAAGTAAGAAATTTAATATCTAAGGATCATATTGCTTAGCTTATATGGTTTAGGGACCAAAGTGTGAACTAGTCATAGTTTATGATTTGATTAAATTTGGTAGAATTGTCTTTCCCTTCAATTTAGTCTTCTGCCCAATTCTGTACGTGTAGGTATATGGTAAATAGGCAAAATCTTGGAGTGGTTTTGGTAGGCAATCAATGCCATGTGGAGCAATAAGGGAAGATTCCACTTTTTCTTTTAATAGGACAACCTTATATTAACAATACACACCCACACACGTCTCCCACCTTTTTCTAAAACCACACAAAAATCTCTTCTTTGGTACTACACGCACAGGAAGGCTGAAGGACTGATTTTTTATTCCACACGTAGCATATTTATCATTTTCAGTTGAAATTTACGAAGTAAGTGATGTTGCATGTGGTTATGTGAATTTGTATATTGTACTTTAAATTCTGAAAATTCGTTTATGGGCCATATATGTTTATGATAAGAAGGCCGGAGTTTAGTAGCGCTACGCACTAGATTTACTACCATCTATGTTCGGAGTAATTCCCGTGTGTCCTACGTATGTATGATATGAAATCTGATTTTTTCTTGATTTAAATGCGAAATACATGTTCACTGCACACACTTATTGAGATTTTTCTTAAATCTCACCCCTTTTAATTTTCCCCCTTTCAGGAAATTGAGATCGTGAGTTTGGAGATGGGAAATCGTTCGATGATAGCAGAAATTGCATTTAATAAAGAGAAATCTATTTGTTATGTTTTTTTTTTATTATATGGATTAAATGTTGGATTAAACATCATTTCACTTGTTTTAAACTTTGAAAAACATTTATATTGTTTATTTATGAATAAATGAGCGATTTTTATATCTTTTGTTAGAGATATATTAAATTTCTGATTTTGTTAAAAATATGAGTTTTTGTAAAAAGTTGGGTCGTTACAGCCATGTACCTCTGGACACGCATTTACCACCATGAACATCATTCATCTCCCCACCAATTTAGGTTACACCGGCATCGCCATGTACCTCTGAAGCTTAGACCGAATTAACCATATGTCTACTTCATTTTCCCATTTAGTGCCATGACATTCCCGTGCCATGCTAGATCTCAAGTCATCACCTTCTGATCCATCACACTCTCCCCCACCTATTCTGCTAACGTCCTCTTAGCGGAACGTATTTGGCATTTCTTCATGCAACTCATGCTTGCATTGCCCTCCCCGTCAATGGTTTTGAATGTTCTTTCTTTTTGCGACACCATCCCCTCGATGGACGGGTGTCCATAGTGCCTCATGCCACGTTCGACACCAACCTTCACCCCTAGCACCATTGCTTTGGTTCCTCGGCTGGACAACTCTTCCGATCGTTCCACACCAACCTTCACCTTTAGAACCACTGCTTGGGTTCCTCGGATGGACGACTCATCCGGTTGTAACGTCCCACGCTTATCGAATATTTGAACATCAATGCTCCCATTTTCGGAATTTTTGGACAATGATTCATGAGATTTGACCCGATCACCCATATTTGCGATGATTTGGTCATGTTTGCCCTCCATGGCAATTTCTTCTCGAGTTTTACTCTTGCTCTGTATTTTCCTTGCTTCAATTAGGGCAACACCGCCATGATAACAGCCTACCAACGAAGCTCTGATACCACTTGTCACGGGACTAGTTTTCTTACACTAGAACAACTAGACACCGTGCGGTCTTAACGCTCACAATTTCCGTCCCTTACGAGAAAACGTTAAGTCAGCCTTTCTAACCAAGTAGGATAAATTAGAGGATTTGAAGTGTCAAGGATATTGAATAAGATTCCAAAGATCGTCAAAGATTGCAATTATAATATTTCCTTTTAGTGTAGGATTACTTTCCTTAGTAGTAGATTGCATAATATTTCCTTTTATATTTATTTCCTTTTACAGTTATTTGTAACCCAATAAATAGGGTCTTTTACTTTGTAATAGAAACAAGTTTATTATATAAAATTTATAATATTCTTTACATGGTATCAGAGCAGTTTCGATCCAAAACAAATTAACATTTGAATTTCGATTCCGGCGAGCGGCCTTGAGCCGCTCGTCCGGCTACCAATGTTGTTTTTCTTTTTTATTTTCTTTTCGAATGTATCACTACAAAGTCGCATCACATTCCGGTGGCCACAACTCAGTTTCTGCAGTTTGTTTGGAGTTTCTTCGGCTTTTGGTAATCTGCAGTTTGTTTGAAGTTTCTTCTGCTTTTGGTAATCTGGAACTTGATCCAGTTTATTTGGAATTTGGTTTAGTATGTCCAGTTCATCTGGAATTTGGTTTAGTATATGTCCAGTTCATCTGAAATTTGGTCCAGTTCATCTGGAATTTGGTTTAGTATATGTCCAGTTCATCTGGAATTTGGTTTAGTTCATTTGGAAATTTGGTTTGCAGTTTGGCCTAGTTGATGGGATTGAAAATTTGGTTTGTTTTTGGTTCTCGTTGTTTCTTTGGAGTGTTCTTGAAGTGGTTTTGGAGTGGTTCTTTGTTGTTCTTGGTTTCTCGTCGTCCGTACTTTTCGTTGTTGGTTGCTTTGATTTGGATTTCTTCTTCGTGGGCATAAATATTGTCATCGTAACAAGTGTCTTGGAATCAATGGTCAAGATCAATTTTCATCCAAAGGTTCTCACTGGATGCAAGTGACCTTAAACTCCTAAAACCATAAGGAAGCAAAGTTGGAATTTGCTTCAAGGTAAGTGGCGTATCTCTACAATTTTCACATACAAGTAGACATGTCCCTTTCATAGTGGCCAAATTGGCCTTTGCTTCCTCCTTTCCATATATCTCTTGCAAGAGGCATAAGTGAACAACTTGAACTAGATGTCCCAAAATATCCAGCTTACAACCCATGGTATTTTTCCCTACAAAACCACTTTGTTATGCTGGAAAAACTGCCTATGTCAGCCCATGTCATGTAGCTTGCAGTCTGTGTTGTCTTTGTCTTGCCATGACTGCAGTCTGTGTCTGGCCATGCCTTGACTACGTCCTGGGTGCTACCTGCAATCTGCCTGCGATATGTGACGGATCACAAGGTGATAACTTGAGATTTAGCATGATACGGGAATGTCATGGCACTAAGTGGGAAAATGAAGTAGACCTATGGTTAATTCGGTCTAATGAAGTAGACCTGAGGTACATGGCGATGTCGGTGTCACCTAATTTGGTGGGGAAATGACTGATGTCCATGGTGGCGGCATCATGTCCAGGTTGTGTTTGGGGAATTCGGGTGTGCAGGGAGACATGACGACACGGCTGCAACGCAGACAGCACTCAGGACACAGTCAGGACATGGTCAGACACAGACTGCAATCATGGCATGACACAGACAGCACAGCAACACACAGGCTGCATGACATGGGCAGTTTTTCCAGCACATCAAAGTGGTTTTTTAGAGAGATACCATAGGCTGTAAGCTGGATATTTTGAGACATCTAGTTCAAGTTGGTTACTTATGCTTCTTGCAAGAGAAATTGCGAAAGAGAAAGCAAAAACCAATTTTGCCACTATGAAAGGGACATGTCTAGTGTATGTGGGAATTGTAGAGACATGCCACTTGCATGAAGTAAATTCCAACTTAGCTTCCTCATGGTCTTAGGAGGTTTAAGACAACTTGCATCCAATGAGGACCCTTGAATGAAAATTGATCTTGACAATTGATTCCAAGACACTTGCTAGGATTTTGTCTATAAATAGAGATGTAGTCTCTTTGTAAATTAATTTATACAATCTATAGAATTCAAGAGATTAGAATTATTTCTATAAAAAGAGAATTTTTCCCAACATTACTTGTTTTTATATTTTCCTTACTTCAAATCCTCTACCCAAAGTTGTAGTAATTTAGCTTACTTGGTTAGATTATTCTTGTGTGTTGAAAGACTGACTTAACGTTTTCTCGTAAGGGATGTGAATAGTGAACGTTAAGGCCTCATGGTGTCTAGTTGTTCTAGTGTAAGAAAACTAGTCCCGTGATAGATGTCTGCTTTGCAGCCGCATCGCCATGCCTGCTTGCACGCCCGAGTTTTCTGGACACGAACCTGCCACCACGGACATTAGTCATCTCCCCACCAATTTAGGCGACACCGGCATCGCCATCTACCTTTGAAGCTTAGACAGAATTAACCATAGGTCTACTTCATTTTCCCACTTAGTGTCATGCTAGATCTTAAGTCACCACCCTGTGATCCGTCACATACTACACCCTATTCCTGTGGCAACTAATAGACCCTTCCCCGTCCAGGGGGCTTGACAGAGAAAGGAGAATTCTTCTCCAACCCCTCCCTATCAAGTTTCTAAGTGCATGAGGCCTAGTGCATTGTTATCTGGCTGCTGTTCTTTGAATTCTTTATTTAGTAACATATAACTGTTGTCTAATCCCTAGATGGTCTATTAATGTTTTCTTTTTTCTTTCTCTTTTGTTGATTGATAAATACTAGAGTGGCTAAGACTTTGTTTAAATTGATATTGTCAAAGTATGTATTAGAGTAGACATTGCCTGTTCATGTTAATTATTTAAGACTGTAAAAACAGTAAACCTTCTGAACCAGCAACCTGATAACTCCTGGTCTCACCTTTACTCCTGTTTGAACGATATCATCTCCTTGGTTCTGATAATTGTTTCATATTGTAATGACATCTCTCTGTGCCGTGCCCCCCGCCCCCAACTAACACTCTAATCACCCCTAGCATATGTTGTGGCAAAATTTATACTAATAATGGTTTAGCATATTTTGGTCGCCCATGTTCAAAGTCAATCATTTACACTCTTGAAAGCACTTATTGACATACTGGCATCCATTTTTTTTTTAGGTGGAAGATGTAATGCTGTACTATACATCTAAGTTTGATGTCAATTAGTTAAATTTGTAGATTAAACGGAATGTTACTTCTCCCTGGTCATTTAGTTAATTAGATTTGAACTGCTGACTTACCAGTCTTGACATTGTGAATGTTTTGTGCTATTGTGGGATTTTGAGAAACCGTGGAGATGATTTTTTTTTTTTTTTATCAAGTAAATCATTTGCGCAAGGTTGTAGTCTCTGTATGATGATGAAAGTGGATTAATGTATAGGATGAGTGTTCAGTTATCCTCACAATACAAACTGGGAAATCTATGGCTGCTGTTGACATGTTTTATAAATGAGGGCCTGCAAATTAAGGAGAAAATGATAAGACAAGAAATTTGATGGAGAAAAAATTAAGTTTTTAATAATATATTGTAATGAGGAAATAAGTTCTTAATGATAAATTCATGTGATGATATACCTCCCTCCATCTCTATGTTCCCTTTTCCTTCAGTGTAACTGAATGTTGTGTAATGACTTTGTCTAATGACTTGAAGGTACAATGCAGCCCTAGATATTCTAAACTACTCAAGATTGCAGTAAGAAATAAATTCTTGGTATTTGTTGAACTTAATAATATTGAGCTAAAATTGATTTCTTGAAGTGCTTGGAATCATGTAGGTCCTAGGTTAAATTCTGATGCAGCCAGCTGATTTGAGGATTTGTTTATTTATGTAATACTGGGTCATACCAAACGTTGAGATGAAATAATCTTATGAGATTCAACCCGATCCTTACTATCTGTCATTGAAAGAATTTGTAATCATTTATTGATTATATTCCTATATAGTCGAGTTCAGGGGTTTTGTATTTGGCTTTGAGTTGTTGGACCAGGAAGAGCTTGATCTGCCATGGTTATCAATCATACTAATAGATGCAAAGTAATTGAGAACCTCTATTATAGATTTGAAGGGAACATACTTGAGTGTAATTTAAATTGTTCTGGAGTTACTAACACAACTTATATAAGTTTCATTTTCTACAGTATCAAAATCTTTTACAGCTTACATAAAAAGGTGGGTTCATTTGTCATGACTTCGCCAGCCAAAAATATACTTTCTCAGATTTTGTACTGCAAAAATTGGATTGATTATAGAAAACTCATCCGCCTCTCGTTCTTCGGGATAGTACAGAATTTGTTGTTGCCTTCTAAAACGTAGAAGAAATTCTACCTACTCTTAGACTTTTGAGTGTTATAAGAATCCTGCCCATTATTTCTATGCTTCAAGGCATTTTCATTCACCCAATCTTTTCTTTTAGAAATACTCGCTTTTTCTGTAAAACCGATGTTAATTGATATTTTTAACAGTTGAAATTTTGAAGAAACTTCTTTGATGGTTCATGTCTGTTTAAGATACTGGGCCAATTATTCATGACTGTAACTGGTTAAATTGTGGTGGTGATTCCCAAGTTTTGCTATGTTCAGAAGTGTGGATTTCCAGTTAATTACTCTCGAGTATATATGGTATAAAAGCAGTAGGTACGTAGTTTCTCTTACAAGTATTATCGTATATAAACAAAATTGTTTCATGTCCACTTGAATACTCTTATAGTTAGTTGGTTGTCTATTAGTTCATAATTTTTCTATTCAGGATTTGAGAATTCAAATGTAGACTAACCTGATACAGGACTGTTTGTATTTTGGTTATGTTTTTTTCTTTCATATAAAAGCTTTTTACTGATCAGATGAGATATATCTGAGGTTAAACTTTACTAGTGATAGTTCAGTGATAAGGCTCCCCAACTAGGGTTGCTAGACCTTGTGTGAAATGTTGCTTGAGGAATAAGATTAGTGGTTTACAAATTGATTTGAGATTTTGAGTAATGCCCTATCTGAATTTAAATTATATATCATCTCAATTAGAACTCGTGGATTTTATACTCTCTAAGCATGGTATAATATTGGTGCAGTTTGTTCCAGCTTGCTGTCGAAATATAATAATTCTTAAGAGTTGTTCAATAATGTTGTTGTTCTGGTGGTTGTGCATTGAATTTTATAATAATGTTGTTGTCCTGGTTGTCGTGCATTGAATTTTATTTTAGCTCTACTTTCAATTCTTATGATTATATTGACTTTGATGTATCCTGAATGTGTCGGTATAACTACTGTCTCGTGCATCTTTAAAATAATAACTCACTGTAGGATCCTATTTCGACCCTATACTGGTAGGATTGAAGGCACAGAGAGGGTCAAAAGTTAATAAAGTTGTATAAATAATTGACACCTTTCAATATACAATATATGGTAGTCAACAACGTTAATCTTTTTTCATGCAAAAAGATCACATTGGAAACAATTCACCACTAATTTGTTTGATTATGAGTATAGTCAGCGTACTTGGGTGGATGTCTTAAGAACCACTCATAGTCTGTCAAAATTTGTTCGAGTGAGAGGGTCAATAATGTTGATCGTTGTTCCAGACTCAACTTTTAGTCACTGGTGACTGAATATTGGCTCAGGTTTCAGATTTGATTTCTTAATCATGGTAATTTTTATGTTTGTAGTTTATGTCCTTGATAGTCCGGTAGACTTTTTCTTGACTAATAACAACTGATATCATTTTCTTATAAAATTGTGTTCATATCATTGTTCAAAGCTCATGTCGTGATGACGAGCTGTGTATTTGACCATGCTTAATTTTTCTGCAGTCGCTTCTTGCAATGCAGAGGCCCATTTGCTAAGAGAAGGCATCCACTGGTGGACCCAATAGTAGTCTCTGAAATGAGAAGATGCCTAATGGAAGGTGTTGAATTTCAAGCTGAATTTTTAAATTTTAGAAAAGATGGATCCCCATTAATGAATAGGCTGCGCATGACTCCAATATATGGTGACGACGAGACAATAACCCATATCATTGGCATACAGTTGTTTACGGAAGTAAATCTTGATCTGGGACAACTTCCTCGATCTTCAGCAAAGGAGACTTCTAGAATATCTGAAAGGTTTAAATTTAGTCCTTCTCCTTGTGTTCTAGTTACAGATGGGAAGCGGAATATTAGTCGTGGGGTTTGTGGAATAATGCAGTTAAGTGATGAAGTCCTCTCTATGAAGATTCTTTCTCTGCTGACTCCTAGAGATATTGTATCCGTTGGCTCTGTCTCTCGGCGACTGTATGAGCTGAGTAAGAATGAGGATCTCTGGCGAATGGTCTGCCAAAATGCATGGGGCAGTGAAACAACTCGAGTATTAGAAACAGTGCCAGGTGCTAAACTCTTAGGGTGGGGTAGATTGGCAAGGGAACTTACCACTCTTGAAGCTGCAGCATGGAGAAAGCTAACAGTTGGAGGTGTTGTTGAACCCTCTCGTTGCAACTTCAGTGCATGTGCTGTTGGTAATCGCGTGGTTCTTTTTGGTGGGGAGGGTGTCAACATGCAACCCATGAACGATACCTTTGTGCTGGACCTGAACTCGAGCAATCCCGAGTGGCAACATGTCAAAGTGAGCTCTCCTCCTCCTGGGCGCTGGGGCCACACACTTTCTTGTGTGAACGGATCCCATCTTGTTCTGTTTGGTGGCTGTGGGAGGCAAGGTTTACTTAATGACGTCTTTGTGTTGGATTTGGACGCTAAGCATCCTACTTGGCGCGAAATCTCCAGTTTGGCTCCTCCACTCCCTAGATCTTGGCATAGCTCCTGCACGCTAGATGGAACCAAGCTGATAGTCTCTGGTGGTTGTGCAGATTCTGGAGTACTTCTGAGTGACACTTTTCTTCTTGATCTTTCCATGGAGAAACCAGTGTGGCGAGAGATACCTGTAGCATGGACTCCACCTTCACGTTTAGGGCATACATTGTCGGTTTATGGTGGGAGGAAAATCTTGATGTTCGGAGGTCTTGCGAAGAGTGGTCCTCTTCGGTTTCGATCAAGTGATGTATTCACCATGGATCTGAGCGAGGAGGAACCATGTTGGAGATGCGTAACGGGGAATGGGATGCCAGGTGCTGGAAATCCAGGAGGTATAGCTCCTCCTCCCCGGCTTGATCATGTGGCGGTGAGCCTCCCAGGTGACAGAATCCTCGTCTTTGGTGGTTCTGTGGCTGGTCTTCACTCAGCATCCCAGCTCTATATACTCGATCCAACCGAAGAGAAACCAACATGGAGGATTCTGAATGTACCCGGGCAGCCTCCAAGATTTGCTTGGGGACACAGTACATGTGTTGTTGGAGGTACTCGAGCCATAGTCCTTGGAGGTCAAACCGGGGAAGAATGGATGCTAAGTGAGATTCATGAATTAGCTTTAACAAGCTCCACGATCTGAGGAAATGAAAATTCAGGTGCTTTTTCCACAGCAACCCATCTTTTAGGCTCATCATGCGTCATTTTCTCTGCACAACGTCTCTTCTTCATTTGCTAGAAATGCTCGTGGAGTACTGGTGTTGTCGATTGGGGTGCTCCAGCCAATGGCTGAACTTGATTCATTTTCTCGTTGCAAGTCTAGTGGGAACAATGACATACCCCGGCTTGATTTTATGATTTTGTATCAAATTGTTCAATGTATATTACCATTACCTTGCATTATCTGCTGTCTCTAGGATGCTAATACTTTGTAGGGTCGTAGGACTATCATACTTGTAGGTTAGTTTCCATAATATATTGTCAGTGGTGTTCTGTAAGTTGAAAAAAAAAAAAAAAAAACTTTGTATCGGTATGTGTGTGCAATTTTTTATTTTTATTTTTATTTTTAATTTTGCTTGTATAATTTTGGGTGATGTATCTTGTTGAGATATTCTCTTACGCCCTCTGAACCTGCTACTTTTGGTTCAATTGTACGTCTCATATGTAGTGTTAACAGGTCTATATACTTGTACTATGTGCCATGTGCATCCTTCTAGGTATCCAATACTATTCTCTACTGAGATGAGAAATAAATTTCGTTGCATTGCAACACGAGTTACATGAAGGCGACTATCCTCGATGAAAGTATTTGGGTCTGGATTTCCATCTGAATTAAAGGTCTATTTTACTTTATTTATATAGGAGCTCGGGTTTGTCGTAGGAATTTGTGTGTCCTCCTTCCCTGCTGTCTTTGCTTACTATGATTTTGCTTCTTCCACACGAGAAATAATTATTTTCAATTAACAGATGTACAAATAAAAATAACTTATTGAACATGCTATAATTATTATACAATATATGCAACAAAATTCTAGACCTTGCTGATCAAATCGAGGTCCTCTCTTCCATGCTTTTAGCTATGGAAATCAAGTTGATTTTGAATGTGAGTCAAAAAGGTACAATCATACTGCCAGTCTCATACCGATCCTTAAGATCACGACTCTGTGTTCCTTCTGATATCAGAAGTCTTTGTGAAGATTGCTCATCACAAGAAGAGTCCTCCCTACAATTGGATGCGAAATCAATGGCATCCCTGTACCTTTTTGCCTTGCAGTAAGCATCTACAACGAACTTGTTCGTTAGCTCATTTGGTCTGCAACTTTGCTGATCATATAACCGATCACTTCATGTACTTCAGGGAACAAAACCCGTGTGGAGAAGCCAGCTATGAATGTAATGCAAGTGACAATGCAAGGCTGAATTCCTGTCATAGTCATCTCTGAGAAAGTCCTCGTAGCTTCTTGCATAAGACCGTGCCTGCAGAAATATACAAGATCTGTTTCCCACCGGCCTCTTGAAGTCTGTTGAGGATTTCTTGAGCCTTCCAACACTCACCGGCCATTGCATAAACATCCATCAAGCTATTATACGTGACAATATCAGGCTGCAACCCGTTCTTCTGAATCATTTGCGTTCATACATCTTATTCCTTAGAAAAAATGGAAAGCATGAAATTGAATAAAACCAAATCGGGTTTATAACCATTCTTCAGAAATGCTCTCCCCATACTGGCAAGTGATCTACACTTACAATTCTCGAGAATAAGAGTTTTCTTAAGTATCCAACATGGAAATAAGTGACCATTGTAAATTTCTTTTGAAATGCTTTCTATGCCTTTCAAATTCCATTCGTTTGAGTAGCTGTGGAGCATCAAGATACGAGGTCTCACTAGGCTTGAAGCTGTGGGCTTTTGTGGTTCTCCTAACCCATTTTGGGCTGACCCGGTTTGTGCTACTTTCAATTTTGGCCTTTGGATAAATTGGATGGTTGAAATTAATTCTTAGGAGATATTTTCTCTTGCTTCTTGGAGACACTCCACTTTGTTCTAGGCTTGACTTTTTGGTACTATGATTCTCACGTGGGTTTCCTTTTTTTTTTTTGTGCAAGACTTTGTCTTCCTTTTAAAGTGACTTTTCTCCTTGAGACTTTGGCTTCTCTTTTCCTCTATGTCAAGTCCGTCTCTTCTCCTTCCTTAGCTTTTTGTTGAGAGAACCTTGTATTACATTTTTAGGCTTGAAATAGTAGCTAAATGGAGGTGGTTTCTCGCAAGGGTTAGCTTCGGTTTAGGGCTCGAAAACTTGGCTGATTTGGTAGATTCTTGATCGATGATCCAAGCCAAGTGAGAATTGTTCTGAACCGGTTCTTGTGCTCTTTCTCGATGGCGATTTGCATGGCATGGAAGCTGTTCCTGAGCCTAAACATTTGGGCCAGTAAAAAGGGAAGTTCATCTCGGTTTGCTCTAAGTCTTGCTCTCGGTTTTAACCTTTAATAAATCTGATTTTATGTTATTTTATATAAAAGCTACTCTGTTTATGATATACATTGTAAGAAATGCTAGCTTGCATGATTAATGTAAAGTTTATGTCTGTGATTTCCCAACAAAAGCCATTGTATCTCATATACGAAATGACAGATTCTGCCATTTTCCAATCCCCTCTATGAGCCAGGGAATTTAGAAGTGAACTGTAGGTTGAAATGCAAGGTGTAAATCCTGCAATAATCATCTCATCATATATCTTTGCAGCACTGATTTCCAACCCCCACCTAATATATGCACTTAAGTATTGAAAGTGTCTCTATCAGGATCAAAACCACATCTCTTCATCTCATGGAAAACACGTTTCAGTTATTATTGCAATCCTCGATTTCCACACATAGTGAACATTGTGTTCCAGTGACATGATCGGCGCACAACCATTCAGTTTCAGGTCATAGATGATATCCATCATCTCTTTGAGTTTTGATTTCTTCTGTTTGAACATATTCAAATCCTTGTCCTCTTTCCCAGCTTTGCCATAGGATTCGATCAAAGTAGTACAAGTAACAGCATTTGGCATTAATTTCGTCTGTCTCATTTTGTTAATCAATGCTGCTCCTTCCTTATGGAAACCTGCACTGCCAGAAATTCATTTTAAGTTATCGAGTCTGGATGGCAATGAGTGTATTTTGTCAACCGAAGGGTGTCTTAAATTCTATCTTTAAAAGTCAATTCTTTTAAGAGTAATCGAAACCGTTTAGTAATTTTCACCTATAATAGATATGTGATTCTAACTTATTTGAGCTTCATATGGATCTAATTGTTAGTTCGAGCTTGTAGGGCTCTTAATACCATATTAAATCAATTTAGAATTTTACCTTTTATATGCTGGGAAGACACGATATATGTGTTATTTAAATCGAATGAATTGAGTATTGTTTGGACCGGTTCCTCATAAAGGTAAAGATTTTCTAGCACATCCATAATATTTGTGTGGGGAAAGGAATTCGTTTACAGTTTAAACCCAAATTCCAATATAAATATTCCATTGAAAACTTGAATGTGATAAATATAAAAATGTCACCATAACCCTATTAGTAAAACGTACATCATTTTTTACACTTTGCCACGTGATAACACACTATTAGACAGTTTAAATTTTTAACAATTTTTTCACCCAATCAACACTTGCCAACACTTACAATATCACTAAGAATGTCAACAAAAGAGTGTACAAGTGACATTTTCCCTTTTACATTGATTGACCAGTATTCAAAATAACCTTCCATGCCCAGGCTCTATTTTGGACCAACTCAATACCATGTTCCCTAGACATGGCCTTAGCCAGACTGATGTGATTGCACAATCTGGTATGCAAATATTCGTCCTTACCTCATCTACAAACTTAAATCGTTAGACAAGAAAGAAATTTTACTTAGAATAATATTTATATTCGAAAGACACCCTCTCATTGTATGATGTATTTTTAATCTTCGTTTCTCCAAGCGCATATACAACTTCAGTCTGAGGAACGGAATAGACCCAACTCTCAATCTGCAATACGCAATTCGGCTAACGCAAATGTGTGCTCTAAGAGTTGACCCCAAAATTGCCATAAACATGGATCCTACGACACCACAAACATTTGACAATGCTTATTTCAGAAACCTTCAACAAGGTGGAGGTTGGTTTGTCTCGGATCAAGTACTACTTTCGGACAGTCGGTCGGTCGAGGGGTACTGTCAATCTTTTTGTATCAAATAATGCAGCTTTTCAACAAGCATTTGTGCAGGCTATGACCAAGTTGGGTTGCGTTGGAGTCTTGACAGGAAATAAGGGTGAAATTAGGATTGATTGTACTAGGCCAAATTAGAGCGAATTGGAAAATATTTGAGCGAAAATGGGATTTGTTTGGGTTGAAAATAATTTTAGTTTTCATTTAAACAAAAAATAACAATACACGCACACCTACAATGAATGCGAGCAATTGCTCAAATCTAATAAACGGCACACAGCATTGACTTCAAACTATTCAATATCTCGTTGTGTCAAGATCAATCACTCAAACCATACAAAGCCATGTTGCCTTTTATACAATTGAGATTGATGCACATCACATTCTAACAATTGTAGCTCAAATGTAAGATTGCACAAAGCCCTCCCCAACTTTGAACTACTTAATGTCTCCTTGTATCAAGCTCAATCATCTAAATCGAATTGTCTTTCATAAGGTGATGATTTTTGTCCAAATATTCTATATGTGCCTTAAAATGAGGATAGACATTTTGTTAAATTCTAATATTTATCTTTCATTTTCCTTATTTAAAAATATGGAAGGTAAATAAGTCTTTTATGCCTTGTTAATAATTATTAAAGACGAGATGTGCAAATTAATAGAAAGTTAAGAATAAAAATGTGACAAAAAATGGAGACACAAGTGTAAAAATGAGTAAAGATTAAGAACATTCATCGTAATTAAAATGTGGTCCAGTTAACAAAAATAGTACACATACGTCTTTATTTTGCTACATTTTAATTGTATCTAAGTTCATTAATTTTCGCTCATTATAACATTTACGTTCCTACCTTTTTTTCGTCAAATTCTTATCTTCAACATTTTATTAATTATTACTTCTTGTCCTTGATAATTATTTTTGTCAAAATATATGTTTACATGCTTTGAAACGAGGAAAAAAAATATTTTATCACACTTTCATATTTACTATTTTCATTAGAATATGGGCTAGTAAGTCATTTTACTCCTTACAAGTTACAACGAACTCTTTGAAAGAAAATCGTTATTGAAGTCGAGTGCACTATTAATGAAAGGTTGAAGTAAGAGCACTTTAAATAAAAGTTAAAAACATAAGGCTATAATTATCAAAGATTTACATAATGGTTTGTACATAATGGATTACCCCTCTCACATAATGCTCGGGGTCGGCATGTATTTAAAAATTTCAACAATGTGGTTCATATCTCCACTGTGCGTGGTTGGTAAAAGATTCAGTAAAAAAATTCGATACATTTAATATGATTCTTTTAATAAATGCACCATGTTTTATCGTATTGAAGATTCTAAACTTTTTTCATTGTCACATTTTTATCCATAACTTTTTTTTATTGAATTTCTTATCATTACATTTAATTATTGAGCAAATTTTGTCTTTGATAATGATTTTCATCAAAAAGAATTTGTTAGCTTGCTCTCTAAACCACGACAAGTTTTTAATCACAATTAGTATTTACTAATTTTATATATATATATATGAGGAGCAAATAAGTCTTTTTACTCCCTTTGGAAGAAAATTTTGAACAGAGCACCATAGGGAGAGATAATGCAATATTTAACGAAAGATTGAAGATAAAAACGCGAAGAATTTTCTTCAAAAATTTCAAATTTGCATTTGTTTTACAGTATCCCCAAATTACCCCTGCTAGAATTTCCTGTTTTCCAAAGAACCCAACCCGCTCCCCCCCTATTCACAAACCAAAACCCTAATCAAAAGCCTCGAAAACCCTAATTTCATTCCTGAAATTCAACTTGAGCAAAATTACAGCTTTCAGCAATGAAGAAGAGACCCCGAGAGCCCAAACCCTTAGTCTCCACACTCGCCTCCTGCACTGGCCCATCGCTAATCAAACACTTAGCTTCATGCAATTCTACCGTTAGATCCCAATCCCTGAAGCTCCTTCAATCATGGCTGACTTCCCAAAAGCAAGAAATCCCCGAAGAGGATATTAAGAAGCTATGGAAAGGACTTTTTTACTGTTTCTGGCACTCCGACAAAGCTCCGAATCAGTTGGCGCTTGTTAATAGACTCACGTCCCTGTTTTTGACCCTCGAATTCCCCGTTTCGCTGCAGTATTTTAGTCAATTTGTTTTGACTCTTCGGCGAGAGTGGCCTGGGATTGACCGCTTGAGGTTGGACAAGTTTTACTTGCTTATACGTAGGTTTGTGAGGACTTTGTTTGAATTGATGAAACTTAAGCAATGGGATTTGGAATTGCTGGGGAAATATATGGGTGTTTTAGAGAATGATGGGTTTATGGCAGACGATAAGTTGCAGGGGAATGGAGTGAATTATCATATTGTATCGGTTTTCTTGGAGGAGTTGAAAGAGGTGAGGTTTCCTGTGAGGAAGGAGGTGGTTGATGTGATCTTTGGTCCCTTTTTTGTGGCTTTGATGAAAAGTAAGGACAGGATTCTGGTGGGGAAAGTGACAAGTTGTGTGTTTGATGAGTTGCTGAAGATGGGCAAGGAATTGCTGGCGAAGAAAAAAACAGGTGTGGACTGTGACAAGAAAGATGGGGATGCATCGTTAGCGGTGGTTGCCTTGAAGATGTGTTTTTCAGAGAGGTTTTATGAGGTCGGTTCATCAGCTGATTGTTTTCAGGGGAACAGGAAGGCGGTTTTTGGGTTGCACGAGGAGTTTCTGAAGTTGGAGAAGGATCTGGAGTCATGTGGGGTTGAAATAGCGGTTCGTGAATTCAATGAAGTTTCTGGTGGTAGTGGTTATGATGATGAGGTGCCTCACTTGATCGCTATTGATTATAATACCAGTAATGGTGTGTGTGCATCGGGGGCATCTGAAGAAGCTGAGGATGTGCATGATGACAAGAATGAGTCTGATGACGAAAGCTTAAAGAAGAGTAAGAAGGCGAGAAAAGCAACAGTTAAAAGCCATAAGAAGTTAGAAGAGTCAGATATCAGTGATAAGAAGTCTAAGAGGAAGAAGAAGAAGAAGGATAAGGATAAGGAACAAAATCTGGTTTCTGAAAGTGGATCTATTGTCGAGGAAAATGGCAATGTGGTTACTGCTAATGGTATCGAAAATGGAGATCTGATGACTGTTGATGAAAAGGGGTTGGATGATGAATTGGAGAGTGATGGAACTGATTTAACTTTGCATGAGTCTGTGATATCAAATCTTCAGAAGCAGTTTGAGAAGGTGGCTGCTGAAATTAGGTCACATAGAGATGATGATACAGATTCATGTGATACACCAATAGTTACAGTGAAGAATAGAATATCGAAAAAGAAAAGGAAGGTTGCTAAGACCGGCACTGACAACCCAGACATGAGTGGTCAAGTGGATGACAGAATCGGTAATGCTGCAAAGAGTGTGGAGAAGAGTGGAAAGAAGGTTAGGTTTGCAATGAAAAATAACTTGGTTTGGAAGCCACACAGTCCATTGCCTCCTGAAAGTTTGAGATTACCACCCTCTGTTACTCCTAGAGGTAGTGCCCTGAAGAAGGGGGTGCCTCCAGGTCCCGTAAGGGAGATGCCTCCTGCAAAGAAAAAGAAGAAGCAAAAGACAGGGCGGCAGATGTTGAAGAGTGCATCACCTGGCAAGAAACAAAAGAAAAAGTTACAAACCGGATCTATTTGATGGTAATTAAGGTTAGAGGCTCTTTTTCTTGTGGACTAATTTACTTGATTGTTGATTTAATTCTTCCTGTGACCGGGGACTCTTATAAGGCTTTCATGCTTTGCTGTGAGAGTTTATCTTGAATTCGTATTCTAAAGCTTCTTCACTTGAAATTATACAATATTTGTTTTAGTTTTAATGCTTTAGCTCATATATTAATTTTCAGGAATTCTTTTGCTGCTATAATTTTGTCATTTCTTTATGGTTCTCAATTGGAATATTTCAAATGATTAGTAACTAATCAAATCCAATGTGATGTTACAACAACAACCAGATTCTTCTGTTGATGCTACGGTTGAAATATTTTGTCCTGTGAAGATAGAAAATTTTCACATTAGGACATTTGCACCACAGAGTGCACAAACTCACGAAGACTTTGATACCTAATACATCTTAGTTTCGCATTTTATTATGTTCTCAAACTCTTTGTTACTAATTCTTTGAAGTAAGCCAATATTGGTATGAATGCATTCTTTCATGATTCTTTTTCTTTGTCGGTTTGAAGCATGTCAAGTTCATGAGTTCAAAATGCTTTCAGTTATATTTGTAAGTTATAAAACCTAAAGCATGCTTTGCACACAATTTGGCATCATATAATGTTTCAACTGGTACTTATCAAATTTATAAAGATTTTCTATATCTAAAAGCTTAGCTGTACGAAAGTAGTTATGATGGAATTCAGTATGGATGCACAAATCTTTTCTGTAATTCCTGAAGGTGCTGTGCTGCGTAAGATCTTTCTTATGTTCATATGGTCAAGAAGTAAAGTTGAAGGTATAAACTGTACTATTAATGCTATGACTAACAAATGTTTTCGGCTCATTGCTCTGTTCAGAATTAATAGGTTTTCACTTTAGATGTTCACTCCCAAAATGATGTCCTTCTTAAAGTAGATTTTGTGGCGACCAAACTGCTGTTAACTAAAACACTTGAATAGAATTTCTGGAACATTTTCTTTTTCTTGGATGGAAGATTGATCAGACCTTTAAACTGTACACCTTCACAATTGTTGTTAGCTTGCTTTCTAATAAACAATTCTCTAGCTGGAGATTGCTTGAGACCACATCGGCTCAAATTTGGGAAAAGTGATACAACTCTCTGCTTCATAAAACATAGCCATGTGTGATGATCATTTTTAATTTAGCTGAATCAGCTGATATATGTGGTCCATAAATTGGCTATGATCCCTTTTTAATAAAACATTGTAGCTTTTAAACTTTGCTAAATATCTCTCTTTCTGCTTCTCTGAATTTATTTGATGCCAGCTTATTGAGTTGCTATGATCATTGTTATTGGTGGAACAAAATGCATAGGATGCCCCCAAAAAAATTAAAACAGACAACATCTGTCCAGCCTTGGGAGAATATGAAGCCATAGGGATGGTTTTCTTCGTGGATGACAATATGCTAAACTATATTAAAAGGGAAGATGATGAAATATTAGCTAATTAGCTTCATAGCTTAGGCCTGTAATTGATGCATAAAAAGAATTCGAGTGTATGATAAAATTTGATGTTCTTTATTTTGCGTCACATTGGGGGGTGCAAATCCTAAGATATGCTACTGTGTGAGGGATGCAAGAATCTCATTCATTTAATCATTGAATTGATTTTTCTTTTGGAAGCAAAAAAATGTGAGTTTTTTAGTTCCTTTGCCAGCCAAAGTGTAAACCATTACTTTAAGTGAACACATGTTTGGATTGGCTATTTATATGAGAATCATCTCTACCATAATTTTCCTTTTGCTTCCTAAGCATTACCTGTTAGATAATCATACTCTTCTTTATCTTTATCAGTTTTGTTCCCATTTCTTCCTTTCTTTCTTTTTTTTTTTAAAAAAAAAATTGCTAGTTTTTTCTTCTATTAACTCAGCAACTACAGCAATTTTTTCTCTCTGTTGTAAACAGTTGATTGGAATTACTTGCTTCAGTAGGAGTCATAAATAAATATATCTCTATGGTGAAATACACCTATGGTACGAAGTCAAAACATAAAATGAGTTGTCTGGAGGCTGGTTTATTAAATCGTCTCAGATTTTTTCCGCTGAGTAAAGTAGTACAAGGGAGATAACGACCTCTCCTAAAACTAATTAGATGCTAGAGGAGTGACATTTCACCCTCCAATAATCTTAGGAAACTAATTAAATAGTTAAAGAAAAAGGCTTTGCTAGGAATGAGGAATATGCAAGGAGAAGGAAGGAGAGTATTGAATGAGAACTTATGAGTCAAATTCTTTTAGACTAACTATGCGTTGTGCAATTAAAGGACAAAATGTCCATAAGATGAATGTGGTGGAAATGAAGATAAACGTAGACGTGTGGCATTACTATAAAATAACATCAAGAATATACACTTAACAGGAAGTGACATCAATTGAGGATAATTAAAGGAAGAACTATTAGGTAGTTGAGGGACTTGACTTTATTGAATCTTTTGTTAGATGTAGCAATAGATTGAATGGAGTGTTGAAATACGATTCAGAATTGAAAATTTCTTTGATTCAGTGGTGGTGTTTATTTTTCACTAGGAAAAACATTTGGATGTATTCTGATGTCTAAGTTTATTTAAGTTTATTCTTCTTATTTTCTGCGGGACTGGATTGCAGCCTAGGAAAATCAAATTTCTTTGTTGAATCTATTTATTTTCAAATGCAACAAGTGAACTTAATAGTCTTCTGGATGTTTTGTGTATTTTCCTTTTTTCAGTTCAGATGATAAATTGAAGATTAAGTAACTGGAGGATATCAGATAGAACACTGCGTGCTGAACTCGTCTATTTCACGCTATTCATGTCTGTCCTGGGAGGTTTCAAGTTAACAATCAAATGTTGTTCTGCACGACTGTAACTGAGCTTTATGTACCAATCAGAGAAGAAATGTGACAAACTGACCATTTCGATTGAGGAAACGAGTTTTTTAATAGTTCTTTATAAGTTAGGTTTTTTTTTTTTTTAACAAAGAATTATTGTCAAATACATTTTTACGATACTTATTTTTTGTGATTTTTGAGCATTTTATTTGTTGTGCTTGGAAGAACAATTGTATTTTGTACTTTATTCTTCTCAGTAACCTTTATTTCTGTTGTGGCTAATTTTTATCCTTTAAGTAAATGCTATTTCTGTTGTGGCTAATATATTTAAATTTATGTTTAATGAGTTAGTACTTAGTTAAATAAAATTATTGACCCTCGAAATGTAACACATTAATAGTATAGAAAATGCAAATAATTTTGAAAATCTTACACAAGCACCTCTTTCTAGAAATATAGAATGACGAATTATTCACATTTCAGTTAATTTGAAAAACTTCAAAAGAAATATTTGTTAGAAGGGTCGTATTTCAACACTCCATTCAACCATCCATTTCCGTAAATGCTGTGTTTGACCAACTATTGGAGGTGTGGTTGATCTATCTCTTGTAGAGGGTGATCGATCGACCACCTCGTGGAAAAGGCCGGTTGACAATCTTCGGTCGGATTCATGTGGGCTAATGCTCTACTTTATCTTTCTGGATTCATGTGGACTAATGCTCTACTTTATCTTTCTATGTAGTATCGCTTGCATGCAAGAATTGTTATATTTAACAAATTTGGATCAAACCCATCGAAAAAATGATTTCTACTATGAACAAGACGCTCCTTGAAAATAAAGACGCCCTTGAAGATGCTCTAACATATTAGTACTCGTGGAGATGTAAATCTTGTATGTGGCCTTGTAGGAGTATGTGCATTATATTGTATAGAAGAATATGTACGTGTTCGAGCCACATTATTTTGAAAAAATGTATTTTGGAATAGTGGATTGATGGACAATGTGTGGTTAAAAAAGAAGGAAAAGTTACTGATGTGATAGAAAATATTATTTTATTAAAGAATACGTGGTTGAAAATGAGTAGAAAAATAAAAATAAAAATTTTAATTAGTGGGGCCCACACTAATTAGAGAGGTCTAAACACTGTACACCCAGGTTTTTTCTTTTTGAAAATATGTAGATAAAAATATTCGCTTAAATAATAATTTAAAATTTGCCAAACATGCACTATATATCTCAAAATCCTGGATGCAAAAAGAAGAATACAACCCATTTCTGTGTCATTTTCTCATGTATTTGTCCCTTCCCCATTTCTTTTTCTTCTCTTATAAATGACAAAGATGAATGAAAATTTTAGGGTAAGTTCCTTCAGTGTCTCAACTTTTAATAACGGACAGCCACATGACATTCTCAACGAAAATTAAGTTTAACAAAAATTTTGATTCTTCAAAATGGGATAAGAGAGCACGAGATTTATTTTATTTTTTTCTATTTTCTTTTTCATTTTCATTTTTAGGTGAAAATGTATACCTTGATAAATCACATCAGCAATAAAGGGGAGGCCAAAACAAAAAGGAAACAAGGCAATAACAAAAGATTCATCAAGTACACAGTAATAGCTGTTAGTCTTGGTGAAATGATTGCAAGTTCTGGTCTTATCCATGCAAAAAGTAAAAGAGATTTGAATTCTCTTTTTGACCAATCCACCATCGAATTCCCTTTTTCATTTTTACTCATTCCATGCCAAATATTGGCGTCTGCAATGCTGATAGATTCGATTTTGCAGACTGGAATGATTGCAGAGATGGTGAAATCCAATTGCCCACAGTAGTAGATACAGATCCATCATAAGCAGCAGCAGCAGTAGTATTACTACTGTTGCTATTTAGAGCAATTCCTTGCGGATGCTGACAGTAATTTCCATTGAAGAACCCTTCGTCATTCTTGTTCTTGCTGGCTTCATTCACAGATATATTTGTTGGGAAATTCATGCTGAAAGGTAAACAACTGTTGGAGGGTTGAAAAACGGCAGGAGTAGACCACGAATTTGCAGAGTCTTGCTTTATGGGCAATCCAAAGCTGAGGGTGGATGCTATTGGAGGATGGGATGTTAATGTGTTCGACGAAATGTCTGATTGAGTTCCGTCGAAACTTTTGCTCTCGGATAAAGATTCGGATGATGTTTTAGGCTTGTTGTTCAAGCCTCCTATGGGAAGATTGCTGCATGCGATGCTCTTTATGTCGTAGCGGCTCATGTCAAAATTTGTCACTGCATTTAGACCTCGGAATTTGATCGCAGCAATGTCGTAAGCCTCGGCTGCTTCTTCTTGAGTGCCTGCACAACAAATAAATTAGATTTACGAATTATTATAAATATCCCTAGGTTCAATTTAAATCCACGGATTTCATACAATTACAACTTGAGCAATGTGCATTTTCCGACAGCTTCGCTAGGAAGAGTACAAGTAATTTAGGCTCTAAACTAAACTTGTTCACTACCAAGCCTTTATCTCTCTCGTCTAAAAACTTAAACGTAAAGTAGACATATCGAGTTATTTGAATTGTCTTCAACGCATTCCTAACAGACCAATAGACTCGAACCTTGTTCCTACGTGAATTGATCAATCTCATCAGGCAGTCTCCATCTATTTTCATTGTTCAAATTTTTGACAAACACAAGAAATTTTTGTTCCACTCTTTGACAACAAAAAAAAATCCAAATGAATGTGCTACGTGTACATAACAATTTGCTAATAAATGATGTGACAAGATTTAATTGAAACAAAATTTTATCAATTAAAATTTTGATAGGTAAAATCCAAAAGCTCCTCTCTCTCTCCATCCAAGGGAAGAAAGGATGGAAGCCAATCAAGAATAGGGGCCCACAAGTTCTTCAAAATAAATCACTTTAAGAAAAACCCTTTTTTTATATAATATTTATGACATATTCTTCGACCCCACAGTGTAATAAAAACAAATCTTAAATAACCTTTCTTTTGGATCTCGTCCTACCCTCGTCCCTATCTTGCACTCAAACGAGTTAAATTCTCAATTATGTACCACCGTTTCTTAGCCCACAAATAAATAGCCACGTAATGTTTTTTTTTATTAAATGTAGCATTAGATTTGGCAGAGCCCTGAAAATATCTTAATTCTTTTAAGCATCATCCACCGCCATGGCTGTCCAATAATATTTCAGTATCCTCGGAATACGTGCATGCACGGCTAGGTTGTACATTATCTACATTATGAATTGAATTAAGGAATTTACATAGGAAAATAACTCACTAAAGGTTCCAAGGTACAAATCTTTGTTGCCCGCAACCCTTCCTATTCTTGCTTGCCACCTCCCATGCTGATGATGCCTAGAACAAAACGAAATAAAGGGTGTATCGGCTAAGTTCACGAGTCGGGTAAATGAACCCAAAAAACTTACATTGTGAGTAAACTAGAAAGGCGAAACAAATCGAATTATAGAGCTACAATACAATCAAACCTTAGCATCAAAATGTAGAATTAAATCGTACCACGAAACAAATTACCTTGTGACTCCTCGGTAAATGGAGGCCCCTCTCGAAAACCCACTGCTTTTCCTGCAATAAGATATATGAGCTAATGTTAACGAAATCAAGTACTCGGTTCACAAAATATAACCTTAAATTTAGCTAAATGGCACTCTCATAATTTTCGTAGGATAGTACTTGAACCAACTCATCTAGAAAATGTTTAAGAAATCTGACCTTCTAAGAGAAGCAACAAATTCTTGCCTTGTCATGTTCTTCATTTCCACCATTTCCTTCTCATAATCAGACACCTACAACAAATTAAAGATGATAATTAATTAATCAGATTAAAAGAAGAAAACAGACCCAAAAAAAAAAAAAAGAATGCAAATTGAATGTAAATGAATATTACTGGAAAGTTAGTAGTGGTGGTGAGACCCCAGTACTTGATGGCTGCAAGATCATAAGCTCTAGCTGCTTTCTCTTCTTTATCGTATCCTCCTAAAATAATTAATTATTTAAAATTAATAATAAGTACAGACAGAATCAGTATCCAAGGAGAATCTAACCCCTCAGAACTTTAGATTCGATCATTTCTTGAATGGAAAAAGAGAATTTATAAGTACTCACCCAAATAAACTAAAAATGATTATTTGAATCGTCCATGGCATAATGATTTGATAGTACATGGAACAAACAGCAGCATCATCATCAGAAACACATCAAAATCTTTCTCTATTTGAAATAAAAACAATAAATCTTATTCTTGATTGATGCTCGAGTTGATCAAGTTAAGGATTTATGTCGCGTGTTGGTACAACACTAATCGATTATCTGGAATTGGGACAGGTTACGTTGCTTAAACTCGAACATTCTTGACAATATGGATGGTGACGAAATCTCAAAACCCTAGAAAATACAAACCTTGTCTTCCTTTCCGACTTTGCCCTTCTCTTCTGCAACTATTATCCCATAAATGAGCTTCATACCTCCCAGTCCATCTATGCCTATAATACAAATATGATAAAATATATACTGTACAAGAAACCCTACTTAGGTTTATTCTATATTTATTCTTTAGCCTGGTTTTTTTGCATGAAATTTATTACCTAGTGACTCCTCTATAAATGGAGGTGCGTTGGCCGAAGTTCTCCACGGGCTTCTTGGCCGGAGGTACCGTCGGAGTAACTACAGTCAGCTGCTGCTGGTTGCCGGATGGTTCGCCGGAAAACCCACGTAGGAAGCTAGCAGCTATTGTTTTAAGCTCTGAGTCATATATCTCTGAATCAGCCACAAGGACCTGAGTTCCACCGTTGAACTGGGCAGCTCCACCGCTCCCCGAACCACCCAAAAAATCTTCGAGCTTTGGGTCAGCTCCATTGATTATTGACAAGTCTTGTGTTGCAGTTGCGCCATTTCCATTTTCTTGATCTTCACTGACCACAATTCCACCACCTATGGGATAATATACACAAATCTAAATAAATAAACATTTGTATGTGCATGTTGGTACTTGGATTTCACTTTCTTGCTTAAAAGATACATATTTATGGGGTGGGGTACTTACTGGGATTAGTGGGTTGAAAAAGGGAGAAGGCAAGCCAGGTCTGAGGAGAATCCATATTGATGGTGTTGGTGAGCGTGAAAGGAAGATGGGGCTCCTCTGGGAAACTGCGCACAACTCTTAGTTTTCTGTGTGTGTGTGTGTGTGTGAAAGGGAGAGATTTAAGTTCTTAACATATTTGTTGAAGGTGGAGGAGCTGAATGCAGTGGAGAGAAAGGGATAGACACACAAATATAGAGGTGGTGAAAGAGGAATTTGCACGGGTAACGAGGTGCTCTGGCGATGGTTGAATATTAATAATTTTCGGACTAATTATATTTAACTATTATGCATCTAGGCGTATTTTATTTTTCACACGGTTAAAAAAAATTTATTTAATATTATTAAAAAATCAATTTTTACCAAAAATTTTCTTAATTTATTCTCATTTAATTATCAATAATTAATAGTAAATTATTATTGAAAATAGTAAAAAAATAAAGATATATTAGTAAACGAATAAAACAAAACATTCTTAATAAAGAAATAAGACTATATAATTTGGACAAGAAAATAAAGAAAGTGAGCTTATATAAATGAGACGGAGGAACTTCACTTTAAATAACACACTTAATTGACATTAATAGGCATAATTAAGCCCTAGTTTGGCCCTCATTATCCCAAAAAATTATTCTCTTTCTTATTTTAATCACATTCTTTCATAAAATAATATTATGCGTAAATCAAATATTTTTCCTTATTTTTTCAACCTTATATTCTAAAAAAAAATAATACTTTAAAAATTATAATTTGAAATAATGAAAGCCAACCGGAGCTAAATTATATAGTGTATGAGTGAAAAGGGTATTGTATATGATGTGACAGGATGAGGTCTTTTTCTGTCTGTCTCTTGACTAAAGAAAGCTACCACTTTATTAAAAGAAATCAGAATTTAGAAAAAGAGAATTAAGAAAAAAGAAAAAGAAATCGTGTTTGTATGTGGGGAAACAAGAGGGAGGTGAAGGGAACACCTTGGCCACACGGAGTATAATTATCAAGTCGATCGAGTACATCAATTCGATTCAAGAATTGAGAACCGATTCGAAATTCGATTCAAGAATTGAGAATCGGTTCGAAATTCGATTTATTTTTTTGTGAAGTCACTTGAAATACTCATTTATACATTCATTTTGTTAGTGTCATCTTATTTTATTCTCGGCATATTCATAATTTTATTCTATCTATCAAATCATTGTCGAGTTCAGTTAAAATATGTATTTCTTGATTCATTTTGTATTTTATGTATTTTAGTGGAAGTAATTAGACTACGGTACCATCTCTTTTCTCTCCAAATACTTTACACTGCATTATTATTCATATGTAATTTATTTAAGGGTATTTCCACTTGTACATCAAGTGATGTACATAAAGGGCTACACCCCTCTCACATGGGGAGTGAGACCCATTGTATAAAATATTTTTTTATTCGAGCGGGTCCCATCCTCATGTGAGGGAGTGTACACCCCGATATAAAATATGATGTACTCCAAGCATTGCTCTTTATTTAATAACTACTCAAAACGAATGCATTCAATATTAAAGTCTCTGCTCGAACTTTGCGTCCCCACTTCTATTGCATACATTGTAACCAAAGAAATGCATCACAACAACTGGAAAAAGATTGAAGTTAAATTCAACACTGCAGAAACAAAAGAAATATTCAATACGTATGGATTAAACGAACAATTGTGATATATATACATCACAACTTACATATTTGTTTATCAACATATGATATGACGAGATTTGATTGGGTCAAAGTCTCATCAACCCAAAAAAATAAAAATAAAAGTTCACTCACTTTCTTTTTTACTCATAAATTTATAAAATATTATGTAAATAGTGATGTTCAACAAACATTTTCCTTAAACGAATAATTCAGACTACTAAGAGCAATTAATAACATGAAAATTTTTCATGACATTCGGTAAAATTAAAACGATACAAAGAAGATTAGCGTGGCACTGCTCAATTGAGAAATATGATTATAACATATTTCGAACTCACAACTCTCCATTTCTCTTTACTATGACATGCAAAAAGAAAGGATGGTTATCATAATATCTTTTGTATAGTTGGGAAATAGGACAATGAACTAATGCATTTAGTATATTAAGCTTCTCACGTTCTATACGAGAGATTTCACAATGAAAAGAGTCCAAAAAAATTAACATACAATTAGTTGAGAAAGTTAAGGTACCTAAATGAACATGAAGAAGCATAAATTGGTCGAAAGTTTGGCGGGGAATTTGTTTGCATCGGATAAAAAAAAAACATTAGCTTTAGAGTTAAAAGTAACAAAATTAAATATAAAAGTAAATTGGACATGTCTCATAATTAAAGGCCCCATAATTTTGTCTATGGTCAAACCTAATTATTCCACACGCTCGACCACAGAATTATTAGTCAACATTTGTTATTACTCCATCATCACATTATTCTATCATCCCACATGACCATCCATTATTTGAAGTAACAATCATTCTCCATTTTATTCATTTTGAGATACATTATGGAAATGCAAATTTATTTTGTAATTGGATTCTTGACAATCAGAGTACACGTGTAACCATATAACGGGATGAGAAATAAGATGCCAAAAAACCCGATTGCTCCAATTCGCATGGGACCAGCCACCATGCGGAATGAGGTTAATGACCCTATCACGAGTTGGGTACGATGTCGAGGAATATCGTCCTTGCCCCGTGTAAGTAGCCTGTGACTTTCCAAAATAGAAGGGAGGCTATGCTCATGGCCGGTCAGAATACAGTCTTTACTCGTAAGTTGATTTTCACTAGGGGAAATTCCATTTGTACATAAGAGGTTGACAACCGATCACATGTGTGCACAACACATGTGATCAATCTGTTTGTCAACCATTTGGTTATAAAAATAGCATGATTGTTTTCACTAGCCATGCCTTGGGACTCGTGAACGGCCCAGAACGTTTCCTAAAACAAGAAAGCAAATGTTGGACCTAATGTATGCATAATTTTTCCCCAAATGAAATCCAGACTTACCGTGAATCCAAGTTATTATATTCGGAACGCTCACTAGCAACCACAACTTTGCCCTTGTTTGGTTTAGATAAAAATCAAAATTTTAGTAGATTTTAATAAAAGTTGATGAAATGTGTATTCATAGTTAGTGACTCGACTTAAATTTTAACCAACTTTTTACGTTGATTGCAATTTGATTAGCTGATGGGCCAACTCAGCTTGAGAATAGCTGAATAAGTCAAGTTTTGGGCCCCAGTTTTTTGGGCCGAGTTCTCGCCTTGTTGGGCAAAACTGGACTGGGTTTGGTTGAAGGTGCAGACTTAGCCATTGCTAGAAGGGTCACCGTTATTGTTGAAGGAAACTTGGGCCTACTGGACATGATAATTGTACCGTTGCATGACAAATTGTAACGTCTCGTTTTATACTAATGTATTCCAACATCAGAATCACTTAAAAGTCCAAAAGTGGGATTATACAAAATGAGTACTTTCATGTTTTGACAAATGATAGAGGTAGAAAACTTGGGATTCGACCACGTCTTGCCGTAGAAGGTACTGCTTTCGCATTCAATCCAAAGTATTATCACTCGTTCAAGATTCATAAAATGACTACGAATATTTGCATGAACATAAACAAGCTCATATTGCTCATGATTCGTATAATTTTATTTTAAATAACCTTTTAATAACTCGAATGAACACATAGAGCACATATACTTATGCGCGTGTAACAACTTAACATCTCGAAATAATGCAAATAATAGTAAATTACTCACTTTATTCAAAAAAGAGGGGCAAAACGGGGGGACATTTTCTTTTTTATGATTGATTCAAATGCATGGGAAAATATAAAGAGAAAAAAAATACATATTCTACAACATAGCCAAAATAGTCATGCTAATGGGTTGACCAAATTGGTACCATGATTTTGAATTAATGGAATAATTTGACCGTAGCCTACCTTGTTTTAAAAAGAATAAAAATAAAACTTGAGACGATGACAATGTTATTAAAAATAGAAAAAGGAAAGTAAAAACCAATTGTTGCCAAGCAAACACAGCCATCGACCTCGAAATAAGTTTTGTACTCAAAATTGACTAAAATAGGGGGTATGAAAAAAACTTATTAATTGTTTCAATAACGTTTCAAATAAAACCCTGAAGGGTTACTCAATTGGTCAGGCATTGAGTTTGCTCCTCAATGGTCATCAGTTCGAATTCTCTCGGGGCCACTGAGGTGAGTATCCAGCCGTAAACTTCACGGTCCCGTGAGATTAATCGAGGTGCGCGCAAGCTGACCCGAACATCCACGGTTATTAAAAAAAAAAAAAAAGGTTTCAAATAAGCTAATTTACAAATTCAGACGAAGTTAAACATTAAGTCCTTTTTTGGTACACATTAAAATTTTCATTCGTATTTTTCCACTCATTTTTAACCATACATTTTTCAATAAAATAATATTTTTCATCACATCAATAATTTTTTTTTTCTTTTTCAACCACATATTCTCCATCAATCTATTATTCCAGAATACATTCTTCCAAAATAAATAATGTGGCTCAAACACACCCTAATTTTAACACGTTTATAACTACTACTTAACAATCTTCACACGTTTCGTGGGATTAACTAATATTTCTCTTAATAAATTAATTTATAAATTTGCCAAATTCATTTGTGTAAAATAATAGATGTCAATGCAACCTCATTGACAAGAATAATGCTATTATGTGTCGATTTCTCTCTTTCCTTTTATCTCTCTCCAATATTATTGTCGCGACTAGAAGACAATATGTGACATTTTGGACATTGAATTTTGACCTAGAAGTATGACAAAATATACCAAAAATTAACATCATTATTAAATCCCTTGTTCAAACCGAAGCTAATTAACCATGGTTTAAGGACTTTTCTCTACCCTCAGTTAAACCTTAATTCCCAATAAGTAAAAGAATAAAAAAAAATTAAAAAAGATGAAAAGAATAAAAACTATTAAAATAATAATAATAATAAATTAGGGTGTAGATTTGGCCCTTTTTTTTTTTTTTTAATGCATTTTAAAATAGTAATTTGATAGAGTATGTGTAATAAAAAAATAAGAAAAAAAATTAGATTTGCATGTAATATTATTTTATTGAAAAATGTTTGGTTAAAAATAAAACAAAATAAAAACTGTATTTAAGAAAAATTATTATTTCTTTAACATTTTTTTTATCATTTATCAACTAGTTTGTATTGTGAAGTCAAATACGACTAGTGTTAGATCAGTCGAAGGTTCGAATATTACTAATTTTAAATTTTTTTGTTATTTTTTCAAAATCCAAAATAGTAAAAAAACAACGCCCAAATTCATTATGGGACTCGATTTGCACCTCTAGAAAGTGGAGGATCGCTACCCTAAAAAAAAAAAAAAAGAAGAAAGACGAATTATCTTTCCAAATAGTAGAAATCATTTTGCCTCCAAAAACAATTCCATTTGACACGAAAATAAAAGCCTTCCCTAACTAACTAACTGAGGCTAAAAGTAGAGTTAGGTGGGTCTCCCCAGTCTGGTTTGGTAGGCGTTTAATGCTACCCCATTGCCGCTTTCGATATTATATAAGGAGGTTTCTCTCCTCTGAGGAAGTTAAGAGTCTCAAGAATTTTCACCTCTTGAGAATTCAGACTCAAAAGTTTTGATCATTTGTTTCTCATTTTCCTGTGGTTAATTTGTTTTGCTGATTTTCTCGCCGGCGGTGAAAGGATCACAACTAGTGTTAAAGCATTTGAAAATCCGCCACCGACCCAGTTGAGAACTGATGGAATCCACCTCAGATAAGTTATGGCCTCTGGATTTGATGGCCTCGATCCTAAAGGGCGTGAAATTCCAGCAGTCGAACGGGTCGGCGGAGGTAGCAGGACAGCCGGCGGTGGTGACGACGTTGATGGAGAACAAGGACCTGATGATGGTCTTAACCACTTCTGTGGCTGTGCTGATCGGATGCGTTTTGGTTTTAGTCTGGCGGCGGGTTGCAGGATCAGCAACGAAGAAGGCGGTGGAGCCGCCTAAAGTGGTAGTGCCCAAGGCGGTGGTGGGGCCAGAGGAAGCTGACGATGATAAGAAGAAGGTCATTATCTTCTTCGGAACTCAGACTGGTACAGCAGAAGGCTTTGCCAAGGTAAAAACTTTATTATGGTAGTTTTAGAAATTCCTTTTTTTCATTTTTACATTGTTTTTTATTCTTTTCATAGGAACTTGCTGAGGAAGGTAAAGCTAGATATGACAAGGCTATATTTAAAGTAATTGATTTGGTGAGTTTTAAATCCATTTTGATGTTTCTTATTTTGTTTCTGTTTTCCTATGTAAATCTTTGATCCTGATATTGTGATCACTTGATTGAATCTTTTTATTCTGTTTTACTATGTAAATCTTTGATCCTGATGTTGTGATCACTTGATTTAATCTTTTTATCTGTTGTTAGGATGATTACGCAGCAGATGATGAGGAGTACAGGGAGAAGTTAAAGAAAGAAAGTTTGTCATTCTTCTTCTTAGCCACGTAGGTTTCGTATAACTTTGCTCTTAGTTGCATAAAGATACAACTTCTTATATTTATGGCTTAATAAAATTATATGTATACACCCCGTGAAGTCAGATAGTCAATGAATTGTTTGTCCATTTTTTCATTAATTTTCGTTGATTTGGTTGGTGGTTTCAGATATGGAGATGGTGAACCTACCGACAATGCAGCGAGGTTCTATAAGTGGTTTGCAAAGGTAAAATATAATTATAGGGAGTTACCTTCTTATAGGACTCTGCATTAGATTTGAGTAATTTTTTATTCGCGGTGCAGGGAGAAGGGAGAGGAGACTGGCTTAAGAATCTTAATTATGGAGTATTTGGCCTTGGAAACAGACAATACGAGCATTTCAACAAGGTTTGAGATTGATCTGAGCTCAATTTTATTTACCTATACTTCAAATGCGCATGATTCTAGACGACATGATGTAGTTTTTAACTAACTTCTCTTTTTAATTTCTCAACAGATTGCTAAAGTTGTGGATGAGCTTCTTGCTGAAAATGGTATTTGTTGTTTATTTCGAGTTTTATTCTTTTCAGTTTTTTTGTTATTAGCCATATGAAATGTTTGACTCAATGATAGATACTATGCAAGTTTAGGTTCTTGAGATATCATTGAATTGATTTTGATCCGTTATAACATTATGTATACCCTTGGATAGAGGTTGTCTGCTTCTGAGTATAAACTGGAATTTATATTTGTGGTGAATTCATCTTTAATATGAAAATGAGATAGAAATCAAAATTACTTACTTGAATGTTAAACGTTGGCTGTTACATGCACCTATTGTCTTATTCTCGTTTTTATCTTCTCACCTTCTCTTTTTTTCTGATTCCAGGTGGGAGACAACTTGTCCCAGTGGGTCTTGGAGATGATGATCAATGCATTGAAGATGACTTTGCTGCATGGTATTAAGATTGCATTATTATTTGAAATGAAGCGCCTTTATCTTTTAAACACAAGGAGATTGTAGCTTCAATAAATTCTGATCAATTTTTGGTGAATATAGGCGTGAGTTAGTGTGGCCTGAGTTGGATAATTTGCTCCGTGATGAGGATGATGAAACTGTTAGTACTCCATACACTCTTGCTGTCCCAGAATATCGTGTTGTTTTTCATGATTGCCCAGATGTGTCAATTCTGAAGAACGGATCAATTCATGCCAATGGTCATACCATTTATGATGTTCAACATCCTTGCAGGTATTGAAGGAGATATAAATTTTTTCCTTTTTCTCAATTATTTTTTTTGCAAAGATATGTTTTTCTCTTCCAGACGTTCCCTAAAATTAAGCATTTTTCTTGAAGAGCCAATGTGGCTGCGAAGAAGGAGCTTCACACTACAGCATCTGATCGTTCTTGCACTCATTTGGAATTTGATATTTCTGGCACTGGACTTGCGTAAGTTTCTGCCCTACATCATCTGCCACATAATACTTTATTTCGTAATAGTAAAACTAGTAAAAGTGTTTAGTTTTATTTAGATCTTGTTTATTTATTCTTTACTTTTCTCCTTAGGTATGAAACCGGGGACCATGTTGGTGTCTACTGCGAGAATTTGATCGAAACCGTGATGGAGGCAGAAAGGTTACTAAATTTGTCCCCTGATACTTACTTCTCCATTCACACTGATAAAGAGGATGGCACCCCACTCAGCGGAAGCTCCTTGCTACCTCCCTTCCCACCTTGCACGCTAAGAACTGCACTTGCTCGATATGCAGATCTCTTGAGTTCTCCCAAAAAGGTTGGTTATGCTCCAATTTATTAAATTATTTCCTGGATTTACCTTGGGAAGAACAACTGAGTATTAATGGTTGGTTACATGTGTTTTCCAGTCTGCCTTAATTGCTTTAGCGGCACATGCTTCTGATCCAAGTGAAGAAGATCGACTAAGATATCTTGCATCCCCTTCTGGAAAGGTGTGCTATGTTCAGTCCATATCTTGATATTGAATTTGGTTAAAAAATCACACTAGGAGCATCACTTTCTTCTTCAGGATGAATATGCTCAGTGGGTAGTTGCAAGCCAGAGAAGCCTGCTAGAGGTCATGGCAGAATTTCCATCTGCCAAACCTTCACTTGGTGTCTTCTTCGCAGCCATTGTGCCACGTCTGCTGCCTAGATATTATTCTATCTCATCCTCCCCAAAGTGAGTAGTTATTTCCCCTGCCCCTCTGTTCTCTATGCTAGTAGCATTACACCATGCGTTGCACATTAGTGCAACTAAAAGGAAATTTTCGTCTTGGGCTTTCAGAATATGTTTGGAACGATCATTATTATTATTGTTAACCTGCTCCTATCAGCTGACTATGATATGAGGTCTTTTGTGGGCAAGGAAAACGATCACATTTTTTATTTCATGAGATGTAATAACATCAGAAAAAATTGTACTTGTTTTATTTTATTTTGTTTCTTTTAATTCTTCATTTTTTTTTCCAAAATTCTACTAATTGTCTGCGATATATGTTTTGCAGGATAGCACCCTCTAGGATTCATGTAACTTGTGCACTGGTCTACGAGAAAACACCTGTTGGAAGAATTCATAAGGGTGTCTGCTCAACGTGGATGAAGGTATTGGTTTTGTACTCGGTTTATATATTTAAAATATGGGGAAGTGCTAGTGAATAGAAATAGTTAATTATCAAAGGAATAGTGTACAGTTTCCTGAATATTATAAATTGTTCTAGATTTATTAGGACTTGTATAATTGTTGGACATGCTACCTTTGAGTTTAATGAGCTTATTTCATGTAAATTGTACAATCCCTCATAAGCGTGGTTGCTCACTGTTTATCCCTTTCCAGAATGCTGTGTCTTTGGAGGAAAGCGTAGACTGCAGTTGGGCTCCCATTTTTGTTAGGCAATCTAACTTCAAACTCCCGGCTGATCCTAAAGTGCCAATCATAATGATCGGCCCTGGTACGGGCTTGGCTCCATTTAGGGGTTTCCTTCAGGTTTGTGAGAAAGCACTTCATGTTACATACTCCGTGGTCCTAGCTTCTCCTAATGCTGAACAGTTAATGATACAACAAATATCTGTTAATTTCAGGAAAGATTAGCCCTTCTCGAATCAGGAGTAGAACTTGGTCCTGCTATATTATTTTTCGGCTGCAGAAACCGTAAAATGGTTAGTAAATCACTAATCCTTTGTAGCATTGGCATTTTTGAGAAACATATTAGTTATAAAATTTCTAAATTAATTTCATGCAATTATCAGGACTTCATTTATGAGGAAGAATTGAATAAGTATGTTGAACCTGGTGTAATTTCCGAGCTAGTGATAGCTTTCTCACGTGAAGGACCAACTAAGAAATATGTGCAGCATAAGATGACGGAAAAGGTATGCAACCTTTTCCACCTATTACTATCTAACTAGTTTTTGGCTTCAGATTTTAATAGAAGTTCAGAGATTTGTAATTGCATATTGTATTCAAATCGTTTAGTAATATTTTGTGGTGTGCAACAGGCTTCAGATATCTGGAACATGATTTCCGAGGGAGGCTACTTATATGTCTGCGGTGATGCCAAAGGAATGGCCCGGGATGTTCACCGAACTCTTCACACTATTATGCAAGAGAAGGTATCTTTTTTTGTGCCAGTTTGGCTTTTCTTTTTATTTCCACACCTTTCCCGCTGGTTTGGTTCATGGTAGACTGTATAGAAGACGATATTCCAACTTCTTTTTCTTCTTGAATACTCTATTGTTGCAATATTTCGCCTCTGGTAAATATTGTCTATGTGACCGTGACCAATCAGTTTTTATTTACGCAACTTAGGCTCTATTTGAGATTTTGAGGGGAGAATTGCTTGAGGCAATGATAAGGTCAACTTCTTTAGCTGATTAAGCCTGCACCTAATTAATCCCACTGGTTATTGTTCCAGGGATCTCTGGACACCTCTAAAGCAGAGAGTATGGTAAAGAATCTGCAAACAACTGGACGGTATCTGCGTGATGTATGGTGATCATTCCTCCAGTCAGCGCAATTCCGTTAAATTAAAGAAAAGTTTTTGGAGGCAAAGTGCAAAGACTTTCGACCTGCAGATGGGGAGTTTCGAGTGTTGTTACAACAGCTGTTAGTTCTCGCGATTCTTTAAAGTGGCTTTATTCGTGTATTTTTTTATTTTTTTTCGTTCGTGTAATTTATACATAAAAATGCGTATGATATAGAAATAGTTAGTGTCATAATGTTATATGTAGCTACTGAACTCTGTAATCTTACAAACCGGCAAGATTCGACATGATTTTAATGCCTCTTTGGTTAGTACATTGCTGTTCTAAGTTCTAATTTTGCGCTAACTATATTTTTGAGATTGAATAGAGACGGAAATTAAAATATTGTTTATTATATATTTAGATCCGAACAATGTATTGTGTATGCATTTAATGACTACGGTAGTGATTATTAGCACACGTCTTGGAAGGATAAAATCTCACGTCGTATTAACAAAGTTGATTTGTTAATATTAAATTTTTAAGTCTTCATTTGCTATCAGAGTACAAAATGTTCAAATGAGTTGTCAGAAACTTTGAGATCATATCAAGGATAACTCGTTCAAATACCTGGCCACCAAAATGAGAAGAGGTGGAATTTAATGGACTTATAGGGGTAGGTGGGAGGTGCCAAGTTGAGTTGTGCATCATTAAAAAGTCCCTATCTCCCTTGTGTAACATTTTTTGAGTAAAAGTTCCCAAATCAGGTGGTGCATACAGCAAATTTCAATGCTGGATCTCAATAGCATGTCCCTAGTTGGATATCCAAGATTTAAACTAATTTGAAAGACATAAAATATAAAATTAACAGTCAGAAAAGAATTATTTTCATTCAACCATTTTTGTAAGGATTTCTCTTTTTATTTTCTTGACCACTTATCTGGATATTCTCGACAATAGCATCTCAAATTTAGGGTCTTCCATTGCGCGAATTTCTTGAGAAACGAAATTTCAAGCATGTAGATTCAAGCCAGATGGACTACTCCAAAAGAACTCATCTATAAACCGGTTATTGGTACAAATAACATTAAGAAATGTCATTTTATTGGAAAACACAACCACAAAGATGTGGGACCAAAAGCAATTAGCATGGACCATTGAATAAGCTTCTTCAACTTGAGTTGGTGTCACCCAAGTGTTCTGTTGACTTTTCTTGCCCTCCCTGGTGCTTTCCAACTAACAACTTTCATATTATGTCGAATTGAGCTTACTAGATTTGTTCGATTGAGACCTTATAATGCCATCGCATTCTCTAGTCCAATTGTTGTTTTTGTTTTTGTGTTACTAATTTATTCACTCTATTAGTCTGGTTGGTTATTTAAGTTGAGAGACTTGACTGAGGTCGAGAACGTAAAACGGTAAAAGATAACATTAAACCCACAGTAAAAGCTGAAAAAACTCGGCCTGAACGACAAAGAATAAAATTTTCTTGTGTTTGATATCAGTAACTAAACCAAAACGAACTGAAGAGGATGATGTCAGTGAACCTTCCTATTAATTGGATATTCAGGAATGAAACTGTATCTAAAAACTTGACACTCTTGATTCTTCTGCATTGATCAATAAATGGTTTAGCGCTTTATCCCCATCTAATGATTGCCGAACCCCATGTAAGACCAGCTCAGAATCCAGCAGCTGCAATTGTATATCCTGGCTGCACCTTCCCACTTCGTACAGCCTCGTCCAGTGCCAATGGAATGGACGCAGTGCTTGTGTTACCGTAGTTTGCCAAGTTGGATATAACACGTTCAGATGGGACCTCCAAACGTGTTGCAACTGCATCAATAATCCTCCGGTTTTCCTGCAATTTAGCCAATCCCCTCTTTTATCTCAGTGGATGATTGTATAAATATGACAGGTTTAGAGGTCTCAAGGCAAAAACATACAATTCCCTATACTTATCGAGTAAAATGTACTGGATTAAGTTTTAGGCAAGCACTGGATATGTAAAATATAATTTTCTTGCCTTGAACTTTAATTGATTGAAGTGTTGGAAATTATTTTCTGTTAAATTTTCGGAAATGCTAAGATGCTGAATCAAATAGATCAAACTCCTACTTTCTCATTAAATGATTTATTATAGGTTTTCTTTTTTATACCTGATGAAGAAGCAACCAGTCTAAGCTGGATCCAGTAAGACCTGCCTTCCAGAGCAGATTCAATTGACTGTGGCACAACACGAACAGCAAAGTGGAAGACCTCTTTACCATTCATCTGGAGGCAGGAGTGAGAGGAATTTCTTGGGGAAAATCCTAGTAACGACATGATCTGTTTCATTTTGCTTCACGGTGGCATTTAAGTACCTGCAAAAAATGTTATGACTTGTTGCTCGTTTTGACAATTACACAATAAGCACATGATAGGTCTTACAACCACACCTTTGTCCTTCACCATCGCTATGCAAGTCAACGGCAAATAAACAATCCACTTCACTATCACAAGCCTGCAGACAACTTCGAAAATTAATAAAGTTGGAAAAATCACAATATAAAAACCAAACTAGACATGAATAGATTCTTCTAACAATACAAAAGAAGAGATGCATAACTTTTAATAGCCAAAAGAACAAGAAGGCAATATTTTTACTAATTGGATGCTCGGTTACATTTTATAACAATATGAGATAACTATAGACACCACTTTTGGTTCTAGTATTTATTTTGGAATTCCCATTTGGATTAAACTACATTCCCCACAAAGAAGTTTGTTTCTAGGGTAATATCCAAAGCAACTTTCCTGTCAAGGCCAAGTTTCCCCATATGATACATAAGACCGCTAGACAGAACTGAAAGAATAAAGGTTATTCTCCATGCTTTAGACAAGAACTTCTGGTAAAATGTTACTTGCTCAAAACCCCATCTAACACTTGGTTAAACGTTGTAAATTGTATTAATGTCAATACAAAGAAAATCGTGTTTCATATTGTAGACAGAGACAACTGATTCAGTGGTAAATCTATGGCCTTGCTTGAAATCATCTTCCTACAACCGTGACAACACGGTTTCTTGTGGGTTCTAAGTCCACATAAAGTATGATCTAATATACGAGGCAGAAAATGCGTTTAGCCTAATAAATAGAAGGCAGTGGATCAATGGACTCAAACTACCAGTTGCACAATAAGTCTCATACTAAACCTATTTAAGATGATGTACAACATAGACGATGCCCCCCTCCCCCAATTAACAAAAATGATTTTCAATATCCTCTTCTATCCGTCTTTCTTGACTACCTTGAAAGATGTCTCATGCTTGTTTATGCATAAACCTCTACAAGCAGCTTATGAAATTCAATGCAGATAATTATAAATTCCCAGCATGCACAACAATGAGAAAAAACCCCAAGTGCGGAAAAGATATGACTCCGCACCTGTACTAGTACAGCACCAGCTGCATCACCAAAGAGAATACATGTACCTCTATCCGTCCAATCAACATATCGAGAGAGAGAATCAGCCCCAATCACAAGGGCATTATTGAAGCCACCCCCTGCATAGCAGAAGGATTTCAATTTGTACAGCAAATGAAAGCGAGTTGTACGTATACAATTAAGAGTTTGGAATCTCCTCATAGGTGGAGTAACCGAATTTTACCACTGATATAGCAAGCAGCTGACACAAGGCCTAACACAAATTCACTACAGGCAGCTGTAATGTCATAAGCTAATGGATTGTCTTTGCAGCCATGTGCCTTTGGAATCTGTCATATTAGACAAATACGAATCTTGAGAGATATTGATATTATTATGCATAAAATCAATACTACAAGTTAAACTATAAACCTGATACATTATCTGTAAAAATGAGAAGCAAATAGAGCCCTTGTTTGATCCTCATTTTCACAAACCTCATTTTTTCTAATTTTCAACCACACATTCATACAATAAAATATTTTGCACGTAAACCCAAAATTTTTCCTCACATTCTTCAAAAAATCACTATTCTAAAATCTATTAATCCCAAAAATGAGGCTCAAACAAGGGCTGAATTTGAAAGCCACAAAACCACTAAAAAACCTAAATAGAAATTAAAATTTTTTTCTCATCAATGAGCCGCAAAAAATATGTTCACAGTATGAGGATGCAACAGGTTATATTGGTAGTATTCCACCCGGCAGCTTCAAGGGGGGATGGATTCCACCAGTTAGTTAGCTGGTTCCAATTAGCTTCGAGGAGGGGCGGCATTTGCGGATTCCTCAGAATAAGGTTTTGAATCAGAGATCTCAGCACTACGAGAAGTTCCTTTTGGATCGCTTGTCTCAAATCAGCCTAGAGAAAGACTTTATAGAGTTTGACATAGCTGATGCTAGTAGATTGTACATGAGGGAGGTTTAAGCCGTTTGAACGAGTTGACGAGTGGAAGGAACGAAATGATCGAGAGCAGAAGTTGTATAGTTAAATTCATTAGTAGATTCTTAATACGGTGACAAAGAATTTGTTCTTGTGGCCAAGCATGTATTAGTTTCCAACGATGTTGAATGTCCCTTCAACACATCTTCAAATCCCCAGTGTAGAGAAATGAAGTGTGATTCTTGTACTTCAATCTTGAGGAGAGACTCTTAAGTGCAACAAATGTATACCTGGGGGCTGGGGAGTACTGCCAACAAATCCTCTGGAGTCGAAGTACACATCAACACAAGGTCCACATCATCTGGATCAACCTCCGCCATCTGCAGAGCTTTCTTTGCTGCCTCCGCAGCAATATCGGTCAAACTATCTTTTCCTGCAACAGCAAACATTGCAGTAAATTCACGAGCCACTTGTATATTGAGAATATCAATTAAAAGGTTGAATGCCCTCTAGAATCCCAAAACTTAAAATTAATAAGATCAAACAACATCCTTATAGATGATAGTTAGAAAAACATTAAGCACACTCAGTTTCAGCAAGTGAAGCAATTCATTCAATTGACATTTTGCCCAGCTATGATAAATATGAGTAGGCTGCACTTGAATGGCAATATAAACCCTGACTTCAATTTAAACTCAGTATGTGCACAAGTGGGCTAACCACTCAGCTCAGCTCAGCCCACTAATTAGAAGATAAAGAAGATCATACTGTTTATCTTATCATAGTTATCTATTGATTTGATACGTTTTAGCACAGATTTGAATTGTGTGATCTCGCTTTCTTGTTCTTTTGTTAGCACAAAAATTGTAAGGCTGGCTCTTCAATCTACTAATTATTAAAATCTACCGTTTTCGCAAAAAAATTGTGATGACGTGCTATTATCTTAAATTACACCCAAACAGGAATTTATAGGGATGAGAAGTACACCCTTATTTTGCTCATGCATATTGATGAAGTTGTAGCTACACTAGAGTGCCAAGATTTGGTGGCTTTAGATCTCTCTCCGAACAGAGATCCATTCATCAGAAGTATCAACAATTTTTGCAAGATCATAAGACTTGGTACTGCAGAACCACATCCAACTAACTTGCAGCCTTTGCTGACAAGCCTATACGTATTTTAAGCTTGCATTAGAGAGGATTCAGAAACAGTATTTCAATAATAACATCGTATCATCATTAGATCATCACAGTTCTTTGCAATAGCGCGTAACATACATGCACCTTGGTGGACATACTGACAAGAACATTAATATTGACAATTTTTCTTGATAAGCAGCCTGAATGCTAACTGAGGGCGACACAATTGCTCCCAGTTAAACAACAAATCTCCACTTTCGTTAAATTCCAAAACAATTGAACAAAACGGCGAAAATAAAATTCCCAAATTGAGCAACCGCTGAATAAAAAATGGGAAAACATTTTACCAGCAATCATAATCTTAAAAATTCCAAAAGAAATTGATCGATCAAAGCAAACACACTGCTAATAAAAAACTAAAAAACCAACAATTAAATTAAAAACTTAATAAAAAACTTCTTACCTGGAAACTCTAGATTCAGAGTGGGAAAGCTTCCGAAGACCCTGAACAATGCTGGAACACAGTATTCTTTTGGAAACTCCCTCAGAGAACCAAATCCCATATTTTTAAACAGAGTACATGACGAGGGAAAATTTTATTTTGTTTTTTGATTGAATTTGGGACGAAGAAAACAATCGGCTTTATTAAAAAGGTTGAACCCCGCCTCGCCTCGGGAAATACTTGGAATTGGCCTAAAAAACAAGGTCATTTATTGGTTTTGGCCTTTGACCATTTTTAAGCCTTAAAATGTCTAAAATACCCTCACTATAAATGGTTTCAAAACAAGTCATTCAACTATAAAATAAACTCTATTTTAGTCCTTAAAAATTTTTAATTTAGGATTCGACACCCCCCTTTGGAATTAAAATTTAAAATTTTCACCGTCAACTCTTTCCACCTTAATTAAGTACAAAACATTCAATATTGATTTTGTATTTTTGTTAATAATTGTATTTTTGCATAATAAACCCCCCTCAAAATTGGTATCAGAGCCCTAGAGATCATGGAAATTGAAAATACTGAGAATATAGAAACTGAAGTTTACGAAGGAATAGAAGGATATGCCTTAAAAGGAAAATTTGATTGGGAAAAATTTAGAAAAATAAATAAAGCAGAATTAAATCTTAAGCCTCCAGGAGAAAATAGATTATTCAGTATGGTAGGTTCAGCCTTTAAAAGAAAAAAACTAGTTATCAATGAATATCACGAAATAGAAAAAGCAATAGATATAAAACATACTCATGGAAAAATAAAACTAAATCTAATAACAAAAAGAAATATTAATGAATTTCTAGGAAAATTAAAACCAGAAAAAAGAAATAAAATATCTTATGTCTACCTTGCTGGAATACAAATAATAATAAAATCATGTTTTAAAGAAGGAATTAATAGTCCTATAATACTTAATTTACAAGATGAAAGATGTATAACCGCAGAAAATGGAAATTTAGGAATAATTAAAGGAAACTTAGCATATAAAAAATTAAAATTTACTTGTTACCCAAGATATTGTGTACATATAAATGATAAAAATTTAGATGATTGTCTTAGTCTACACTTTAAGATGCCTAATAAAATACTAAAAGATGATAATAAAGTCTTTACTATATTATATCAAGGATTATATTGTTATACAAATAGTAATTATAGAAATATATATATAGAAAAACCGTTTATAGAAATTGATGAAGAATTTAGAGATATAGGAGAAACAATTTTACCTTGAGAACAAAATATAGAAGAAATAGAAAATTTTGAGATAGGACATGATGATGCCATAAGTATTGATCAACCTTTAATACCAAAACAAATAACTTATAACGAAAATAAGATAATTATTGGAAGTAGTAGCACTTCAAGACATAGTATTTCAAAAATAAAACAAAATAAAAATAGTAATGTCTATGGAATAAAAGGAAAATTCTTTAATGGAAATAAATGGATAAATGAAAGTAGAATACTTATTGATACTGGAGCAAGTCAAAATCATATTTGCTCTCTAATAGATGAAGGAATTAAAAAGAAAAAAGTAGAACCTTATAGTTATAGAGATTTTGAAGGAAAAATAAACTCTTGTGATATAATAGGACAAGTTCAAATTAAACTTGGAAGTTTATTATTACATAGAATGTTATATAGATAATAATATGAACTTTGATGAACATCCATATTATTAGGAAATTCTTTCTTAGATAGTTTAGATAATTATAAAATAGATAAAGAATGAATTCTTATTATACATCAAGGAATAACTACATATTGTCATAAAGAAAAATGAGTAGAGAAATAAAATTTCCAATAAGTGTATATATACAAATAACTGTATTCGAAACAAAAATAACTACTTGTGCTTTAATAGATACAGGAGCTGAAATAACTGTATTTAAAGAATTCTTATTACCAAAATGGATAGAAAACAAACAACAATTAACTTTACAAGGAATAACTGGAACAAAAGAATCATTAAAATACAAAAATGAAAATATAGAAGTTATCATAGGATCTAAAATAGTAATTATAAAAAATGTTTATCAATATAATATAAATGATTGTGACATTATTCTAGGAAATGACTTTTTACAACAGTTTAGTCAATATAGTCAAAATATTTATACTATCCAATTAAGAACCCCATGTGGACATTTACTAAAAATTGCAAGAGAATTTAAATCATTCAGAGTTCAGCCAGCTCAGCGTGGTGAAAAGATAGAATTTATACCAAAATTACTCAAATACTCAATCAGAACAATTACTCTTGACCAAATAAAAGAACTTTTAGCAAAAAATTATAATGATAATCCACTTGAAAAATGGGAAAAATCAAAAATTACAGCTAAAATAGAATTACTTGAACCTACAATCATTATTAGAGTCAAACCTATGCTTTATAATCAAGAAGATAAAGAAGAATTTCAAGTACAAATTCAAGAACTTCTTGATCAAAAACTTATAAGAAAAAGTAATAGCCCTCATAGTAGCCCAGCTTTTATGGTTAGAAATCATGCGGAAATAAAAAGAGGAAAACCTAGAATGGTAGTAAATTATAAAGAACTTAATAAAAATACTAAATTTGATGGATATTACCTACCAAATAAAGAAGTCTTAATAAATATAGCTAAGAATAAAAAATATTATTCAAAATTTGATTGTAAATCTGGATTTTGGCAAATCAAGCTAGAAGAAAATAGTATACCATTAACAGCATTTAGTACCCCTCAGGGACATTATGAATGGATAGTTATGCCATTTGGATTAAAAAATGCACCACAGATTTATCAAAGAAGAATGGATGAAGTTTTTAAAACTTATAATTTTCTTATTGTTTATGTTGACGACATACTTGTTTGTTCAGAAACATATGAAGATCATCTTAAACATCTTAGAAGTTTTGCTATACTTTGCTCAAAAGAAGGTATAATACTTAGTCAGAAAAAGGCAGAAATAACAAAAAATGAAATTGAATTCTTAGGAATGATAATAAATAGTGATGGAATAAAATTACAACCTCATATTAGAAATTAGAAAATAATCAGCAAATTCAGAAATTTTTAGGATGTCTTAACTATGCTGAAGGATTTATAGAAAAACTTGCAGAAAAAAGAAATAAATTGCAAAGACTATTAAGAAAATCCAATAAGTTAGGATGGAATGAAGAACATACTGTTTGTGTTAAAAATTTAAAAGAAAATTGTAAAAAATTACCTAAACTTAGACTTCCTGATGAAAATGATAAGTTAATTGTACAAACAGATGCATCAGATTTATATTGGAGTGCTTTATTAAAAACTGATTTAAATGAAATTTGTAGATATACTAGTGGAACATTCAATAATGCTGAAGTAAATTATTCAACCAATGAAAAAAAATTATTCGCAGTTATTAAAGGAATAAATAAATTTAAAATGTTTTTATTACCTAAAGAATTTATTGTTCAAACTGATAATACTCAACTTAATGGATTAGTAAATAATAAATTACCAAATTCACCTCAACATAGAAGATTGCATAGATGACAAGTGTTATTATCTTTCTGTAATTTTAAATTTGAATATATTAAAGGAAAAGATAACTTATTTGCTGATTTCTTGAGCAGGAATCATGAATATGGAAAAGATTGAAGCATTTACCAAGGAATTACAAAATCTTCTAACAGATTTTAATGCAGATTATCTTGCTGTCCAAGAGGATCATCTTGATATTCGACAAACTTTGTGTGATTTATCAAACAAGGTTGTTGAGAGTGAAAAAAAGATTGAGAAATTAAACAATAATAAAGAAAAAATAGTTGAAAAATTGACAGAATGTTTAGACTTTTTTGTAACTTGCAACCAGGAGTTCCCTCCTTTAGAAAAAATGTGAATACAGTCGAAAGGCTAGTCACATCCCATTTCGGGAGATTAATACATCCACCTCAAGTGGAGATTCAAATTTAAGAGAAATTACTCTCTTACCTCGCAAGAGAAAAAAGTCATAAAAAAGGGTTCACAACAATCACCTGTCAGTATTGACAAATTGTTGGAAAAATTTACAAGTGGAAAAGGAGCCACTCACCTTTTAGGTGAAACATCCTTATCAAAAGGCCCATTGGAACAGCCTACTGTTATCAGTGAATTCCAAGAAAATAAAAAATCATCTACCAGTGACCTTAAATCACCAAAGGGAATAATTACAACCCATCATGTTAGAACCAATTTACATCCTATGGAGAAGGAGTATTACAAATTCTCAGAATGGATATATAATTTCAGAGAAGGAAGTTCTCTTTACTTAACAGCCCTTCCAACGGCGATTTATCCAAGGATTAGTGCAGTTCAAGGTGCTGATCCTATTATTGTTCGAAAATTAGCAACATTTGGATTCTTAGATCGAGTCTTCCCAGGAGCAGATCTAAAAGAAATTGAACAATTTGATAGAGAATTTGTTAACTGTGTCAAAAAATACAGTGATAAACAACCAGTTGAATTGAGATTCTATACTATCAGTCTTGAGTATAAAGAACCAGAATGGTATGGAGAACATCATCTTGTCACTATTCGAAAAAATAATGGGAATCCACTCAAGGAGATTCAGATTTTTAAAGAGATGCCTACTATCAATAGAAAATGGATGATTTACAGGCGAGCCCTTGGAATTAAATCAGTTTGCTCAACCATGCAATTTTTCTATGGAGAAAAATACATGGTGTATGGAATGAGTAATAATTGGATCCTTATCTGCAGAGGGGACAAAGAATAAAAAATTTTAGAAGATAAGATTTGTGAAATCTTGAATGATCAATTTCTCGGGAGTGAGGAATGCATAAAAGAAGCTTGCAGATTGATGAGACACGTCCACAAATAAAGGACGATAAGAAAGCTACATCACCAGACAGCACCATGTGATCATTAAAGAAAAAGGAGACAGCTGTTAAAAGCTGGAATAAAGTTGCCGACACTAGCAGACAAAAGCTTTGATTATTGCAACCACTTTGAAGAAATTATTGTACTTTTACTTTTATGTTGTAAAATTTCGATTGGCTAGAAGCTTCTCGGTGAAGTGCAAGCCCATCTATAAATAAAGACTCTTCTTACTTGAAGAGGCATGACCAAAAAATCGACAGAAAAGAGTTATTCTCTCCAAATGATCCTTGTAACCACTTTCTTGAAAGAGTAGAAATCACTCTTCGGAGTATCAATCTTTGTAAAAATCTTTGTATAATAGCTTTCTAGCTATCATCAGATCAATAAAGTCTTTAAGTTTGAAATAAATCTTTTATTACGCTTTGAGTGTTGTTCTACACAGTGAGTCTGTTTGAGAGTTTTGAGTGCCTATGTGTCCGTTTTGCTGTGATGCTGTTGGACTTTGGCCAACTCTTGTGACGAAGGTGACCAGGAACATATAACATTCTTGCTATTTGGCGAAGCGTGGTAAGACCCTTATTTTAAGCTATAAAGATATTTATTGTCTGAAGATTTGTTTGAAAATTATTATATAAGAATTTTTATAGGATTGTATACTTTGAAGAACTTTTCATAATGGAAACTTACGAATTTTATTATAGAATTGTACCTTTTAGATATACTAATAGTATTGATTATAGTCACATAATAGAAATCCCAGAAACTTATGATAGTTTTACTAGAGGAATAAATTTCATAAAAAGAGATTCTAGATATTACCAAAAATGTCTTACAATTGCTTATTTTGGATTAAAAGAAATATTACCTAAAGAAATAATAAAAATGATTATATTTTTCTGGTTAGATAGTGAAAATAGTGAAAGAACATTTGAAAATATAGAGCAATATGATAATTATAATAATGTTGCTGAATTATATGATTTTGATCTTAGTTTTGATGATAAAGAATAAAAGAGTTAAAAATATTCAGAATCATATAAAAAACTTATAAATGAGAAAACCTATCTCTAACAGATTACCACAAGAATATAAGAGATTAAAATTTAATCTAACATTAAAATTTTATATATCTATAACTAAAAATAAACTAGATCTTGTTAAATTAAAAGAATATTTAGAATACACAACTATTAAATAAGAATAAAATATGCCTGGAATAACTAAAATTTTTTTGCGATAATAAAATAAAAATCTTAGAAGAACAAATAATAACTAGAAGCAATAGAAGAGAAATTTTTAATTGGAATAAAATTAAAAGAGAATTAATAGGTAATGAAATTACAAGAGAATTAAGAAGAGAAGAACAATTAAGGAGAGAAATAGAACAAATGATAAATAATATAGTAATAAATCCTTTAAACCTACCTGATTAATATGAGTTTACCAACAAAAATAAGATTTGATAAACAAGAAATCGAAAATATAAGACTACCAATAGGAAGTTATCAAAATAGGGGATGAAATACTACTATATTTCAACCTTTAAGTTCATGGGGAAATACAGATGAATTATTAAGTATGACTACCAATTGGATTAATGCATTTTTATGGCAACAATTAGGACAAATAAAGACTAAAGATATAGAAGCTATAGATGGAATTAATAACATAGATCCAAAAGATGAAATAACTAAAGAAAGATTAGAAGTTTTAAGTAAAAATATGTCTAAACAATTTAATAAAATCAAAGAACAAATTAATAATTTAGAAGTGTTTGATGAAGCTAAACTTGAAGAAATACAAAACCAAATATCAAAAATTGCACAGAAAAATAGTATTAATAAAATTGCAACTTTAGAAGAAAAACTAGATATTATTAATTATAAAATAGATATTTTATTAGATAAATTATGATTTGAAAACATTAAACCACTTTGTAAAAAATCTAAAGGATGAGTATGAATGATAAAATTAATTTAATTGAAAAAGGTATAAAAATAATTGAAGAAAAAATTACTAGAATTAAAATAAGTTATGAAGAAGTAAAAGAAAAATTACAAAATAATTTCTTAAGAATAGAAAATCTTTTAAATAGAATAATAGAAAATCTAAATAAAGAAAAGCCTTTTAAACCAGATTATACTGAAAAACTTAAAGAAGTAAGAAAGAAAATTGAAAAGTATGAAGAACTAATAGAACTTGATGAAGGATTAAAAGATGATATATAAAGATGATTAATCGATCTTAGAAAACAAGAAGAAAATCTTACCAAAAAAGAAGAAAAATTAATTATTAAAGAATAATGAACGAAGAAATGGAAAACTTAATATTCGACTTAGAAGATTTAAAGATTTGTGAAGAAATAACTAAAAATCATATGGTTTGAAGAACGGGAGGACCGTGAGGAATTAAAGAAGAAGATTTTGGAGAAGATGGACAAAGTAGTACAGCTAGATATGAAGCTGAAATAGATCCTAGAAGATATGTTAATACTAAACTTGATTTTAAAATTAGAAAAGATAAAATGTATAGAGATCAATTTAAACCAGTATTAAGGGAATCTGGACAAATAAAAATTACAGGATCATATTTATATTTAGATTGTGAATTAGATGTTAGAAAAGCTATTAATGAATGGAGTACTAATATGATAGCACACTTTAATTATAATCGAAGTAATACCGATAATAAAAATAGAACTAAATATTTATTTGCAACTTTCAAAGGAAATGTAGCTAATTGGTATGGAGGATTAGAAGAAACAACAAAAGGAATTTGGAAAGATAGTATTGAAGCAGGATTTGGAATCACCATAAATGAAGGAATAAATAGAGTTGCTATAAGAATTTATAGAGAATTTGTAGGAGAAGATTGGGTAAATGAAAGCACTAGAGCTAAAGCAGAAGAAATAGAAGATGCTAAGAATAGAATAGAACATTTACAAATTTGTAATATGTGTTATTTTAATGAATATTGCTGTGAATATAGTAAATATTATTATATAATGTATGGAAATGGAGTAGATAAAGATTATTATAAGGAGGTTTTTATTAGAAAATTATCATCACCATGGAATAATTATTTTCAAAATAAGATTAGAGAAAAATAAATTGGAAGAAATACAGAAGCCTATACTTTAGGACTTATAATAAGAACTATAAAAGATGAAATAAGTTTAATATGTAGCAATCAAATGGTTTATAGACAATCAGAATTTGTACAAGATAGAATTTGTTGTCAAGACACTGAAATACCAGGAAATTGGGGATGTTATGATTATAGAAAAGGAAAAAGAAAGATAAAAAATTTAAAAGAAAATATTTTAAACCAAAAAGAAAATATTTCAAAAGAAAATATAAATCTTATAATAAAAAACCATTAGATAAAAAAACGATGTAAATGTTGGAATTGTAATGAAGAAAGACATATAAGCACTGAATGCCCAAAAAAGAAAGTTAGAGTACTAATTGCCGATTTTGAACAAATTAGAGATGAATGTGAAGAAGTCAATTTTGAAAAAATAGAAACTGATGAAAAGATTTTTGAAGAAAAATCAGATTCGGATGAAATATATAGTGAAGAAGAATAGAAATAGAAAAAATAAAACTATTCTAAGTATGGAGACTAATTTTGCAATATAATACCTATTTCATTAAAGGTAAAATTGACTTTTTAACGAAAATCAAAAATTTTAAAAGTTGACAGGCCATTTTTAATAATCCCCCGAGTCGATGCCACATTTTAGTTACCAGACTAAAACATAAATTAAATTGGAGCACCTATTATATTATTTATTGAATAATGTTACTAGTATATATTGGAGTTACATAATGATTTACATACAAATAAGATATTCAAAAGAAAGTTGGGAATTTTTTTTAGAAATTTGCTAATGATACATCAAAAAATGTACATAAGAGGATACACTCCTCTTACATGGGGTGGAATCTACTTGCATAAAATATTTTTTTATTTAAGTGGATCTCACCCCCATGTGATGGGGTGTAACCTCTAGGTACATCACAATGTACCACTAGCATTACTTTTATTTTTTAATTATTTGGTTGAAGAATGATCCAATTATATCTCACCACATCATATGTATATAAATATAGCACAATCGTTATTTATTTCTCCTCGCCTCGCCCCGCCCAACCCATAGAGCATAGTAGATGAGATAAATTGCGGTATACAACTCAAATTAAGGTACAAGAGTTGTCATACTAGTGTCCACAAAAAGTTTAATTCAAATTTTGTTAGAGTTATAAATCAAACTCTCACATTGTAACTGTCAACCCAACTGAAACTAAATCACTTCTTTCATTTATACCACTGAGCTATCAGCAATGGGCTTTATGTCGGAAATATTATATCGATAAATGTGCATATTATATTCAAATCAATATGTACCGTTTTATGCTCATGAAATCAAAATAGAATTCGACTTATCAAAATAGAATTTGAGAAGACAGTCAATAATCATCGAAGTTGAATACGTGTCGACGGATTCAATCTATTTCATTCTTTATTTCAAACCTTGCATGAAATCAAAAGAATATTAGTTACTTTCCGAAATCAAAATATTAAATTAAAATGAAATCGGAAAAAGAAAGAGGAGATACAAGTGATGCGATCGGTCGAGGCAAGTGTTTGACACTTTGTCCTTAAGATGAATTTGCCCCGCATTGATGCTAACGGTTTCTTGACAATCATCTCCCAAAATACAACGACAACGTCTAGCCATAGGAGCACTCCAAATGACTTAGACCAATGAACTCGAACGAAATTCCCTCTCTACCATGACCATGACTTTTTGCATAAATGATTACTTCTACAAATTATTTTATGCAACATGCTATGAAAAGAATGATATGAATTTATGATTTGAATGAATAAAATTCAAACACATGGGTTCTTATATAATAGTTGGAAAAACCATACCAAGAAACACTTCTCTTAGAATTTATATCTCTCCATAAAGAGACACAATTACATCTCTACATAAAGAGACAATTATTGAAAATAATACCAAAAATCATGATCTCCAAGAGTCATGATCCATATGAAAAGATACATCTTTTTATCAAATTTGGCTTAATTTCTCATTCACCAAATAACACATTTCCAACACTTTATTGTTCTCACAATCTTAGGTAGTTCGTGATGAATTTTCCAATGCAAAAAACTGAAAATCACTCTCTTTTTTGTCAAATCACATCCAAGTTCTTGTATAAATTGATAACTTCTGAGCTCTATGCCTCTATAAACTATTTTCTTGTATAAATTGATAACTTCTGGGCTCTATTCCTCTTTAAACTATTCTATGTCTCCTTCTGATGACTCTCATGCGTTTTGCTTCTGAAAAATTGAATCTTTGTTAGTGTAAAGAAAGTGATGGGTCTCATCCACGTAGGTAGTCTGCATACACTAATTAGTGAATTTACTATTTTGCCCGTAATTGAGAAAATCACTAGTTGGTTTCTAAGAGTTGATTGTAGGGATGTCAAAAAAACTCGTCAGTTCGGACGGCCCGGGCTCGGATACACAGAGCCTCATTTTGAGGCATCTACCCGAGCAGGGGCCGGCCCCGTATGGCTCGACGATCCACATGGGCCAAAACGACCCGACTCATATTTTAAAAAATAATAATAATAAAAAGCATACCTACATATTCATTTAAAAAAAATAAAAACAAAAAGCTGCCCAGCTGGCATCTTTAGTAGCTCCCTGCGCAACGATTTTAACATTATATTAAAAAAAAGCAAAAAAAGCAAAAAAAACCCAAGCCGGCTAGACCTGCTAAGGTCCGGGTCAAAAGCTCGGATCGAGCCTCTTTTTTTTTTTGCCGGCTTTGCTCGGCTCGGCCAGAGCCAAAAAAAGCTTGAGTCGAGCTAGTGCTTTTTTTTTGCTCGGGCTCGACTCGACTCGACTCGTTGACATAGCTAGTTGATTGTCTTATTAAGTGGAGAGAATTGGAAATTTATGCCTAAGTAGATGCATCTGTGTTTACTCTTTGTTCCTATTATCTGGTTTTCTCTTAGGGTCCGTTTGATTGCAAGGGTGGAAAGAAAATGAATTTCAGGGAAAGTAATTGTCCAGAAATTGTTTTGCAGAGAATTGTTAATTGAGTGTGTTTGATTGGTATAATTTTCCACCCGAAAATTTTTTAATTTTTGTGTTCGTTTGGCTTTGTTTTACATGGAAATTGTCCATTAAAGTGATAATTTTTTTCACAATTGGTTATAAAATTTGTTTTCATTGTCAAAAAGTTAAAAAAAAATATTTTTTTCATCAAAGTTTAGTGTTCGTTTGACTTTGTTTTACATGTAAATTGTCCATTAAAGTAAAAAAAATTTTTACAATTGATTATGAAATTTGTTTCCATTGCCCCCCTCCAAAAAAAAAATAGAATACCATTTTCCACGAAATTTGAAGCCTATCAAACCACCCTTAGATGTTTGTTGAACTACCAACCATAGGATAAGTGGCAATAAATGACTACAAGAAATTTGTCACTTTGAGAAAGTTATATTGAACACTGCAGAGGCGTGCAAGTTATATTTTATGAGTGATCACTTTTCGAGTTGAGTTGTGTTTGTGTGGTAGAGTAAATTGTCAACGTAATGAAGCGAGTCAATGGCATGTACCATGACTTGTAAACGACCCATTAGTTCATTAAACTGAACTTCAAAATACCGTAAATAACTTTGAATGAGTTAGCTTGCTTTAACGTTTTCAATCTTGTCTCCACCAAATCGTCTATATAGGTTGGACGAGATAAGCTGGCTCACTAGTTGTTTATCTTTTGAAATTTGTAAATGAACATGAAAAAATAGATTTTATTTATGTAAAAAAAAAAAAAAAACTTTTAAGATTATAAAAATCATCATCCTTTATCCTTTAAAAAAAACTATACACAAAATATTGATTCGTTTATAATTTTAACTTGTACGTATCATGTAGCTGATTAGAAGAAGTCAAAAGTACAAATTTAGCAATGCATGCAAATTATGCACACCTTTTTTTTTTTTTGTCAAGATTACAACTTCCTCTCGAATTACATATTTTATATTATTTATTAAGATTATCATTATAAAAAGACCCTATACCAATTATGTCCCTCTGCCAACACTTTCTCGGTCGAGTATGTCGTATCGGCTTGCCTAGTGCAGTTTATCTCTTCTGTGTGGTTTGTGGGCTACTGCATATGGAGCGATATTTATCCAGTGCACACTCACGAGTAACTGGTGCGGGTTCCTACGTAAAAAAAATAAAAAAATACTTTGCTACGATGTTCTATTAGTACGTTTAATGCTAAGCACCATTTTAAGCTTACCCAAACATTCCACGTTTGACCCATTTTTTGGAAAAAAAAAAAATATTAATAGTGATTTTTTTGGTCAATATGTGGTTAAAATATAGATAAAATCTCAAGGTTACGTATAAAATTATTTAATTGAGTCTTGAGAGCACGTATAACTGAAAATGAATTTAAGAAAAAAAATTAGAAACTGTTCTCTTCGTGTTTCAGTTTTGAATCCATTTTGGATTTTGTGTTCTGAGTGTTCATTTTAAGATTACTGAAAATGCGTTCTTTTTGTCATTTTGAAAAATTATTTTCAAAAATAAAAAATGAAGTTTTTGTTTGGTTTTAACTGAAAACAATAAAAACGATTTTTTTGCCTTTTTCCATTTTCTTTGTAAAATTTAAACTCGTTTTTGAAAATTCGTTTATGAAAATAGACAAGTAAACGTGTTTTTCAGTATTTTCGAAAATTGAAAACTGAAAAATGATCTGAAAACGGCAAAGTGAACATGCCGTTAGTTTTTGAAAAATGAAGCTCGGAGGCTTAGGGAATTTTTGAGCGCCATTTTATAAAAAAAAATTACATTTTTGAATAGTGTATTGATGAGAAATGTGTGGTTGAAAAATAAGGAATATTTTTGAATTTACGTGTAATATTATTTTATTGAAAAATATGTTGTTGAAATGTTGTTAAAATACTGGTCAAGAATGCATTTTTTTCAAAAAAAAAAAAATGAGGTTCAAACAAAGGCTTAATCGTGTGTTATAAAAGATAAAGGGAAGAATTCATTTTTCAGGTGTTAACTTTGACACAATTCATTTTTCAGGTGTCAAGTTTCAAAATACAAATTTCAGGTATTTATTTATTAATTAAAAATATTTTTATTAATTAATTATTAAATAACATAATTAACTCTCCCCACCTCCACCACCTCCTACCGTTTCGGGGACTATTTCGGCCACCGTTCCGACCACCACTCTTCTCCGACGATCGTTCCGGCGACTGCTCCGATTCCGACAACTATTCGACGATCACAGTTCAAAAAATTTATTGGTCATATGTCACATATTTCAAAATTAGTTGGTCACATATCAAAATTTGTAGGTCACAAGTCAAAGATTTCCAAATTAATAGGTCACTGATTTTTTCACGATCACATATTATATAATTTTTAGGTCACAGATAACAAAATGATTGGTCACATATTATAGAATTTGAAGGTCACAGATTATATTTTTAGTCACAGAAAACCAAATCACCATATCCTCCACCTGCACCACCGTCGACTGCCACCACCATTATCAACCCACCACACACCACATCAAGTAAATACCACCGCACACCGACAGTGCCACCACCAGCGCACCCCACAGCACGCACACTCACCACCACCACGACATTGCTCTAAAAAAAGTACACAACACCCACAGACCATCCACCAACCAACACCAGATTCACAAACACATTACAGCCACCAACACAAGACACACACTACAGCCACCAACACACCACACATCCGACCAACACACCACACCACACCACAGCCGACTAACACACCACACCACAGCCGCACCACCAAAGGCCCTGGTCGCAGCAGCAGCGCCTGCTGCCGGAAATCGCAGCAGCGATATACGAATCGCTGCTGCGATTCCCAGCAGCAGTGCCTCGCAGCTCTGCTGCGATTCACAGCAGCAGCGTCGTGAGGCGCTGCTGCTGTGAATCGCAGCAGCGACAAATCGTTATTGCGATTCACAGCAGTCCGCACAGCGTCGAGGCGCTGCTCAACAGCGCCTCGACGCTGCTAGGGAGGAGGGGGGAAGAATGAGGAGGGATGGGGAGGAGCGGCGGGCGAGGGCGGACGGGGGAGAGGGGAAGATAAATGGTGGAGAGAGAGAGAGAGAGAGAGAGAGAGAGAGAGAGAGAGAGAGAGAGAGAGAGAGAGAGAGAGAGAGATTAGAGTTTTGATAGATTTGAGGTTTTGATATATAAAATAAAATACCTGATTTTTGAACAATTAAACTTTCACCCTAATTTTTAAATTGGTGTAAACTTTACACCTGATTTTTGTAATTATCCCAAAGATAAAACGTTTAATGTTTACTAATAGCCTAAACCTCCCTTTTTACTCCAATTAGTGCTTTTTCCGTAAAGTTTTTGTTAATAATCCTCTACTGCTTGGGCCTAGTGTTGGATTAAAGATATACACGACCCACTATTTTGTAGCCCACTCAGCCCAATTATATCTATAAATGGCATTCTACATCTTTATAGGGTTAGGGTTTCGCATTTCACACAGACTAAGAGGAGCAGCTCGCGATGGGGAGAAGTAAGCTCTTTTTAATTGTTCTTGTTCTATGTGCCCGGGTAATTCATTCATAATATGCGTTTATAGATATGTAGACGTTCGAATCTTAAAAAAAAAAAAAAAAAAAAAAAAAGAAAGAATAGAAATTATGGCGCAGCTTACCTGGGATTAATGATTTTCCGAGAATGTTTTAGAAGATTTTGATTGATTATATTATGTTGCTTTGGTGTGTTATGGTAATTCTTGGAAATTGCAAAGGTTTATTTGTGTTTTCTCGATAAGAAATTTGACTGAAGACATCTCGTTAATATATGTTGGAAACCAAAACTAAATTGATTTTATTATTTTTTGTCTCTGCTTATCTATTAGTCTAGATTATTCATTTTTATAATTTATTTTTTATGGATCTGAATGCAATTATTTTAAAGATTTTTAAAGACTTTGATTTGCTGCAATGGGTTACGATATTCTTGAAACCTTGCAAAGGTTGAACTAAAGAAGGTTAGTTTCTGTTTTTTCAACCATGAATTTAGCTAGGACCTCAAGTATAGTTAAGAAGTATCTAGATTAATATATATATGGTTTCGGTTAAGCAAAATTTGATTTGGTTGGCGTGTGTTTAGTACAAGATCTGAACTTGCAAAGAAAGTATGATGTAATATGAAAAATAAATAAATTATGAAAGTCTGTAGTTGAGAAGAGTATTTTGAATTACAAAAGCTGGACTCTTTTCCCGGTCTCCTGTAGTCCAAAAATGCTTCTTGAATTCTTAGCTTGCTGTTAACGTCCTTTTGCCATTCATAGGGATTCTTTTTGTGACATTTCTTGTGAAATTAAAGAAATTTATATGTTGTGATTTTAAGGCTTCTTCATATCCTCTGTTTATAATTGGGAACAAAGTTTAGTTTATCGTTTGTCGTACTCTAAAATATTTATGTGTAATATTTAAAGTGGATCTTTCCCAAAAGGCACATGTAGTTAAAATGGTTCGCTAATGTGATGATATTTATTTATCACTTGCAGGACCAGCAAGGTGTTATCGCCAGATCAAGAACAAGCCCTATCCGAAGTCAAGGTTCTGCCGTGGTGTGCCCGATCCGAAGATCAGAATCTACGATGTTGGAATGAAGAAAAAGGGTGTCGATGAATTCCCCTTCTGTGTGCATTTGGTAAGTTGGGAGAAGGAGAATGTGTCCAGTGAGGCGCTAGAAGCTGCACGCATTGCCTGCAACAAGTACATGACCAAATTTGCAGGAAAGGATGCTTTCCACTTGAGAGTCAGGGTTCACCCTTTCCATGTCTTGCGTATCAACAAAATGTTGTCGTGTGCTGGGGCTGATAGGCTCCAGACTGGTATGAGGGGTGCTTTCGGTAAGCCCCAGGGAGTTTGTGCACGTGTGGCCATTGGACAGGTCCTTCTTTCTGTGCGCTGCAAGGATTCCAACAGCAATCATGCCCAGGAGGCCTTGCGCCGTGCAAAATTCAAGTTCCCAGGTCGTCAAAAGATCATTGTCAGCAGGAAATGGTATGAGATTAATTCCAAATTCTTCTCCTCAATCTTGAACATCACCTATAATATGTCCAATTTATGCCGTAGTGGAAACATCCTAGGAACTTGATATCTGTACTTACCTATGGTCCAAACTTATTTAAATCTTGGTCTCCAAATAGGACATGAAAACTGCCTCCAGGCAATAGAAATTGTCAGTGCAGTTCAAGAAATTTCCTCTATCTTATTTAAATAGTCTAATTTAAAATCATGTATTGAATCATCTAATCCATCTTTTAATATGAAATTCACCTACCCATTTGTTATTCTCATCAGAGATGTTACTCCTCTTTGTATAGTTTGGTCATTTAGTAAATGTAGATGATAATTTTGTTGTCAATTGATGTAAATGCAGTTGTGTTCACTTTTCAATCATTTTGAATCTTTGATCAGGTGCATTTTGTGTTTGGTAAACAGAAAAATTAATGCTTTGTATTACTCTAGTTCCATTTTTTCTCTTTGCTTAATAACTTAACCATTGAAAATTCTTATACATTGTTGCTTATTTAAATTATCTTGATTTTTCAGGGGATTCACGAAGTACAGTCGCCCAGATTATATTAAATGGAAATCTGAGAACAGGATTGTTTCTGATGGTGTGAATGCTAAGGTTTGACTTTTACTAAAACATTGAATACTATTCCACCTTATCATTTGGTTCCTTTAATTAGCCTTAGCTATAATGTATTTTGGATTTATTTTCTTCTTGTTAGAGGAGTGTCCTCATGAAGATACTAATGACCTATTTACATCATGCAGCTTCTTGGATGTCATGGACCTTTGGCAAATAGGCAACCCGGTAGAGCATTTCTGTCTGCGGCTATTGAAGGATAAATATATCTGGATGGGGAATATCAACGCATTATGCATTACTTCAGACCAAGAAATTTCTTTCTGTTGATTATCTGGATTTCTCTTTGATAAGACGAATTTTCTATCAAGTTTTTATAAATTCGATTTCTTTGATATAATTTGGTTTTTGGCACAAGACTTCATATATATTTGACTCTTTAAATTTTTATAATTTCTATCAGTTGAGCGTGCTAACTCGTGAGACTCTATTCAATATGCTGAACTTATACATTTGAATTTTGATGCCATATGTAAGAATGAGAAATGGTATGTAACTGTTTTTTGGATGATAACACTGCATTCTGGTGAATGTGTTGCTTTATTGGATGGTCTAAAATTTGCAATAGATAAGTTTTTAGCCGTTGATGAACTGGAAATTGATTTTATCTGTGATGTTAAAACTTGTCGTCTGGGTGGTTAGGATAGGACAACAAATGGCATTCTTCGCGCGTATCCAGTACTTCTACGTATGTTGTGAAGTTAATGAAGCTGTCCATAGCAAACTAAGCATGTGTACAGGATCGTCATTTCCTTGTACATATTTTATCTTCGGATGTTTTGAGTTAGCCTCTGTTCAGTAGAGATTATAATCAAATATTTAGGAGATTTTAATAAAGCTCTTGTTTGATTGCAAGGGTGAAAAGAAAATGAATTTCAGGAAAAATAATTACTTAGAACTTATTTTCCAGGGAATGTTAATTAAGTGTGTTTGATTGATATAATTTTTCACCCGAAAAAATTTAAAATTTTGAATCTTTTTGTTTTCGTTTGGATTTATTTTATTTAAATATTGTCCACTAAAGTGATAATTTTTTTTACAATTGGTTATAAAATTTGTTTTCATTGTCAAAGAGAAAAAAAAATAATTTCTAAAAAATAATTTTTTTCATTAAAGTTTAGTGTTTGTTTGGTTTTGTTTTATATGAAAATTGTCCATTAAATTGATTTTTTTTTTTTTTACAATTGATTATGAAATTTGTTTCCATTGGATAAATAAATAAATAAAAACCAAGAATTGCATTTTCCCACCAAATTGTGGGAAAAACAATTCCCCAAAATTGAGGAAAATAGGAACGCGGAGGGCAGCCATGAAAAAACTTTGACTAGAAAATTTTGTTGTTCAAACATGCCAAACTCAAGAACTTGGAAATGGAAAAAAATCACAATCAAACATGCCATAAAAATTGATGAAATATATTGTTGAAACTTGAAAGTTGTGGATCCTATGTAATGTGTAATTAATTTTCTTTTACTTTGGCTTAGATTTTAATCAAATTTTTTAGCGGTACCAAATAGGAGCTTCGGAAAATAATAAAAACTGCTTTTGAAAATATTGAGTACAAAAAGTTCTTATTTTCATCGATCTTTCTCAAATAAATATTATAAACACAACTTTCACAAGTTCTTATTTTGTTGAAAAGTAAAAATAAAAAACTGCTTCTGAAAATATTGAGTAAGAAAGTCGAAAAGTTCTTATTTTCGTTCATCTTTCTCAAATATTTATTAGGGATAATTGCAGCAGCGGTCCCAAATCTTTCAATTTTTTACAGCTGCAGTCCCAAACCTTACACTTTTACTGCAGTTGGAGTCCATTGAACAGATTCCATTCAATACTCCGTACCCAAATCTCAAACAACAATACAAAAATTGGGTATGACCAAATTGTAGATCTGCAAAAGCCAACTTTGCCACTTAAATCATGAAGAAGGTCAATTGTTGTTAGCAAATACAAAACTACCAATTAGACAAACGAGGTATTGGATGGAATATGTCCAACGGACTCCAACTGCCGCTAAGGTGAAATATTTGAGACTGCAGCTGCCAAAATAAAAGGTTAAGACATAGTCTGCAAAAAAAAAAAAATGAAAAGTTTGGGATCGCTGCTACAATTATCCCTATTTATTATAACAACTTTCACAAGGTGAGACGAGTTAAAAATGTTGTTTTTCATTAATCTTTTGACATTGTCGTCGAATATTTATTATAGAATTAGCATAAGTTAAAGAAACAACCAAAAAATGACAACAAATCTCGTGATATCATAAAGTGGTAGCTCATCTAATTTCCTACCCACACCCCACCAAACTTAACCGCCTCGATGGTTTTGTGTCCTCTCCCTTGCCTCGAATCACCCCCCTCCTCCCCTCTTCTACAAACAATGCATTCCACCACCATTCTCTTCGTCGTTCCCCTTCGCCAACATAGTCTTTAAAAAACCACCTTTAGTGCCTACGATCCAAACCGGTAATAGAATACCCTATTGCACAGTTCACACCCCCATTTACGCCATTTGGGCTTCTAGTACTTCTCTAGGGAAAACCCTAGTATCCACTGGCCTGTCCATTTCATTTCTTCCCATCATGCATCCTAAAAAGTTCATTATCTCAAGCCCGTTCATTTTCATGTGTTCAACTAAAGGTGTATCAATGGGTACCTTCCTCCTCAAACAATTCTCCAACTACTTCACTAGTCGCTAATCTGTCATTCTTAGTGTCTAGAACTAAAATCCTCGAGGGTGGTATGAGGGGAAGCAATGAGAAAGCAATGAATCGTAAAGAGCATGACTTAGATTCTTCCTATAGTTAGGATTGACTTTTTTTAATGATGAATTAGATGAAAAAATTTATATGGAGCAACTTGAAAGATATGTAGCCTCATGACAAGAAAAGAAAGTGATTCGACTTGTTAATTCGCTTTATGAATTAAAGCAGACTTCTAAGAAATGACATGAAAAATTTGACACGGTAATGATTTCAAAATTAATGAGTGTAACAATGATGTGTATGTCAAGAGCACTCAAAATGAATATATTATGGTATGCTTATACGTAGATGACATGCTTATTCAAACTACTAAAAGAATGTTAACAAGTAAGTTTGAAATGAAGGACTTGAGGATTGCCGATGTTATATTAGGAGTTTAAATTTCTAAACATCCGATGGTTTCATATTGTATCAATTTGACTACAATCAGAAATTTTTTGATAAGTTCAAGAAATATGATATCATTCCTATAAAAACGCCAATGGATGCAAGTAAGCATCTCGTTTCTAACATGGGGGATAGTAAGTCTCAATTGAAATATTCTTATCTTATTGGCAGTTTAATATATATTATTAATTGCACTGATATTGTTTATTCTATTAGTAGGCTAAGTCGATATACGAGTAATCTGAGCACTAAAAGATAATTGTTAGAGTTTTAGGGTGCTTAAAACATATCAAAAATTTCGGATTGCACTATTCGAGATGTCGAGCAGTACTTGAAGGATACTGCGATACAAATTGGATATCAAATATTAAAGACACCAAGTAGACAAGTGGAAATGTCTTTACACTTGGAAGTGCTGCAGTATTATGGAAAACTTCAAAACAGACATGTATAGCTAGATCAACGATGAAATCTGAATTCATTGCGTTGACAAAGTTTGTGAAGAAGTCGAATGTCTACAAAACTTTCTAGAAGATATTCCACGTTAGATAAAACATGTGTCTGCTATATGTATCATTTGCGATAGTCAATCCGCAATTGGAAAAGCACATAATGTTATGTATAACGGTAATTCATGACATATATATCGTAGACACAATATTATCTCTACTGGTATTATCTCTGTAATTTATGTGAAATCAAAAGAGAATATTGTGAACCCACTAATTAAAGGTTTGACGAGATAGCAAGTCGAAAGTTCATCGAAGAGGATGATGTTAAAATCGATAAAATAATCAAGATTTTTTATGGTGGCAACCTAATCTAACTAACTGAAAACCCCAATATCTATGTTCAATAGGACAATCGAACTGTGAAAAATTCAGTACGCACTGGGGAGATTTTTTACTCGTAACTATATTTATGATGAGCTAGTGCCTAATTACTTGTGCTTTTAAAGATTTCTATATCTTTATTCGTTCAAGTGGAATATAACATAACACTTTTTATAGAGATCATCTGTGTGGGTAAAAGGGGTCACTTCTAAGAGAGTTATGTGAAGATAAATTTTCTAAAACACTCATGAACTAGGAGGTGTCCAAGGTCAAAATGGACACAAACGTGAGAACCAATTGTGTTCGAATGGAACTATGTAACTTCTATTGTCTAGGTTTATACGAGCGACTGATTGTTCAAAGCATTTTACTATTGAATGGCTAAGTAAATCCAATATATTTCATTAGGGAAAGTTTAAAGTCTTTGGCTAATTATGTCGATAAAATTTTCTTCATTTATACTTCGAAAAAATATATCAGATGTAGTCTGGAAAAGCTGACATCTTTTTTTGGAAAGGGTGTGTGAATTGTTTATTTCAAGAATAGGCTCGATAGTTTATTAACTAGTGCATTGAGTCAACTTTGAACTCCAATTTGAGTGGGACCCATACTACGATTTTAATGAGATCAAACATATTCACCGTCTACTTTGCAAAATGATTAACGTGATATATTTATTTATCAAAAATCATTTAGAATTGAATGAAGTATTAGATGTTAAAGTAACACACTTAAAATTATAAACTAGTGAAGAATTTGATTTATTAAAAATTGCCACACTTATTTGGACAAAATTTATTTAAATTTTTGGGCCAAATTATAATTAATCAAATTCATGGGTACTTAATGAAATTAATTTTGATTGGCTTATTTCTCGATTTTTTTATTTTTTATTTTGGTCGGACTGTCTATTAACCGACGTAACATGTACAATGTTTCATACTGAACAATGCTGTCTGTTGGGGCTGTCTGAATAGGGGCGACTATTCTGAAAAGGTTTGAAGGAAACTTTCATTGCAAACTCTCTCTCTCTCTCTAATATTGTTCTCGAAGTGAAAACACTTTATTGAGTTCGTTGAAACTCCTACAGACTGTTGTGCTGTTTCCGTAGGAGACGAAATTCGTTTTATCTTGAGAAATAATTACAGAACACCTTTAGTACACTGAAGGCAGTAAATTCATTTTAAGGAAATATCGTGAAGTCGGTGGTTTCGAATTTATTTTCTGATCCTGTTGATCATATTATTACGGTGTGCAAATTACGTTAAGATTATTCTGTCAATGTTTTTATATTTAGATTGTTTTAAGGAGGAATCTATGCTAAGAAACAACAATATAAACTTTCATGGTTACATATATACTACAAAAAGTGAGAAAAATAGGTTAATTCTTAATAAAGCTCTAGACAAATGTCATCTCCCAAAAAGTATACACGAGTATATATATACACACATGAGATTAATACCGAAATCTATTTAGGCTCTAGGGGGAGGGTGGCACACGTACTTCAGAAAATTCTTCCAACTTTTGAGATAATTAATTAAGCAATTTTTATTTAAATAATTTCGAAGCTGTATGATTATCAATAATCAACTATGGATTCATAAAAATTCGGTAGCTAAGTTATTTTTGGAAAAGAAATTAAAAAATTCACAGTCAATAATATCCAATGAAATTCTTGATTTTTTTTTTTTAAATTCTAATCATCATCATGCACGGTTGTATTAGTTAGTTAAGCTTTATCACATAGCATCCATTTATATCCTTATTCAATTCAAATTTATCTGTTTAGAGTTCTATTTTCCTTATTCAATTCAAACTTATCTGTTTAATTAGAGTTCTATTTTCCTTATTCGATTCAATTTTATCTGTTTAGAGTTCTATTTTCCTTTAAATACTTGCGAAACCTTATAACGAATCTCAAACGTTTGTCTTCGATTAAACTTGTAACTCAGAGAAAACATCATTCAACACCAGTCTTCATTAGAGTTTTCTAGGAGTCCTAAGATGGAGAGTGACCCTAGAGAAACTATAACTGCTGCTTTTACATACCCTATAGATGACAGCATTCCCTCAACTTCGTATACTGATGATGAATTCTTTGGAAGTTATGATGATTATTTCCCAAGGCCTACAGATGATGAATATTTTGGCAGTTTGCCTCCGGGATATCGATTTGTGCCACGTGAAGACGAACTTATTGAAGATTACTTGATCAAAAAGATCAGGAATGAGAAGCTGCCTCGGAACAAGATTAACGTCCTTAATCTCTACGAGTTCAACCCAGAACAACTTGCAAGTACGATGGAACTCTTTAGTTAATTTCTGTACCTTAATTTGTTTAGTCATTTGTTTCTTTTGTAGGATGAAACTCAAATCTTTTTTATATTATTTGCTAATTAAGTGAAGATGGGTAGGGTTTTAGAATGTATTTATATTTTTTTTTTGGTCCTATTTTGTTACAGAATATTACGAGCCCGCTGAACCGAATGTATGGTACGTCTTCACCCCAAGGAATAGAAAATATAAAAATGGGCAACGTCCAGATCGAGCTGCAGGTGAAGGATACTGGAAAGCTACCGGGGCTGACAAAGAAATCAAACGCAACGGTAAAATTATTGGATATCAGAAGGTTTTGGTATTCTACAATGAAAAACCAAAGGGTGTGAAGACTTCCTGGATTATGTACGAATATCGAGTGAATAATCTTCCACCCCGCGAACGAGAGGGTCCTGATGACATGAAGGTACGACTATTTTTTATTTACGCATTAATCTTGAAAACTTTTATAGAGTTCTTAGAATTTTATTTTAATGCAACGTCATCCAATGGAGTGTTTTATTGTAGTTGGACGATTGGGTTTTGTGTAAGGTCTACAACAAAGATGCAAAATGGAACAACAACACTAGAAAACGACCAAGGACCAACAAAAATCAGGTTCAAGAACCAAATAACAACAACGATGGAGTTGCAGCAGTGCAGGAAATAAAGGATCATACACTAGAAGTTCATCCTGCTCCTTCATATTGTATTCCAAATTATCAGAATCCCGATAACGTGGTTTTCCCAGATGTTTGGAATGTTCCTCCATATCAGAATGCGGATATATATAGTAATCCAGCTCCCATTGCTATGGCGTTGCCAATGTATTCGACTCATGATCCAATGTCGCCAATGTATTCGACTCATGATCCAATGTCGCCAATGTATTCAACTCATGATCCAATGTCATTGGAACAATATCACGAGTTCTCAGGAATTCCAACCATCGACGGGAACGAATATTTGGATTTGGAATCTTTGCTGCATGTGGAGAATACGCCCTATGATTACTCTCTATTATTCCAGCCCCCCAATCCCTATGATTCTTGCTAGTTTGTTTTAGATATTGAATCAGCATTAGACCTTATCTTTTTAGTAGTTTTAGATGCAGTTTTTTATTTTCATTTTAGGCATCTTTATTATCTGAATATGGAGATTATTTGTTGAACATTCTATTAGCCATTATGTTTACTTTTTTTCTATATATTTTAAATTAGTTATCGAATTTTTATTTTTGATTTAGTCCAGGCCTTTAATTTGCTTGTCTGTGAATTAATATAATTATTTGACCTCAAAATTCTGTTAATCCATTATTTGTTGGCTTTAACATTTTAGACAATCATTTTGTTTATATTAGAGTAACTCTATTCATTATAATATACTGGTGTCAAACACTAATTTTGGTGGCAATCGCATCACATTAAATTATAGATTCACTTAAATGTAATGTCACGCGATTCATTTAATTAAACTTATCAAGTATGATTACCTTGGTGTTCTAGCACCATTAACACTATTCATTGTATTAAAGTTTGAAATTTCATCTCAAAGATTAAGTCAATTTTGCTAAGAGGAGTAGCAATTCCCTACTCATTGGTCTGAATTTTGGTATTTAATCGATGTGGAATTTTTCATTTATCACGCTATCGCAAGATGGTGATTCATTTGAGTAGATCACTCTTGGATCCGTGTGCTTTTTTGAATTTTACTTAGATCGAATTCCTAGTTGAAACTTAATAGTCTCTGATACATATTAACGTATGAGGTACCGGTTTGAAACGTTTTATTAAGAGGAGCAGCACAATACTTTATATGTTGATTATTTATTTTGTAGTCGTTTAATGTTAGACTTATCCCTTTAACATACACTACTAGAAAGTGAGGCAATAGAGACGGATATTTGGCAACGAACGTCTTCCGTTGTTAATACCAACGGATTAACAACAAATCAGTAACGAATTATTATTTTTTCATTATTAAAAACTAAATATTAAATTAATAACAGAATTACCAACGGAAGACTTTCGTTGGTACATTTTTGTTACTAATCCGTCGGTAAAAATTTAAAAATAATAAATAATAAATTAAATAATTTGGCGACAACGTCAAAATCTGTTGGTAAACATTATAAGTAAAATTTTAAAAGTATTATATTGTTACCAACAAAACAATTTTGTCTGAAAACTCAAAAATTTTTAAATTCTCACCTAAAATTTGATTTGCCTCTAAAATTGACAAAATATCCACAATGGGCTAAAATTAGAAAATGAGAAAGAACCAACCCCACCCTAACCTTCCATTTCCACCCTAACCTTCCATTTCTCTCTCTCGCCCTCTCCCTGCCTCTCCAGTTTCCCTCAAATCATCGACGCCAACCCTAACCTTCCAGTTACCGACGATGGTCGCGGGTCATCCATGGTCAGTCACAACAGATAGCCTTCAATTTGGTCGCTCTACTTCCACGGTTGTGACTTCAAAGCGGTAAGTTGTTAATCTCCTTCAAGCAATTGTGGGTTGTTTCTTGATCTTCAAAGTTTTTGTGATTTCATCGAATTTCCATCCCTATCCCAGTTTTTGGTGCTGAAAATGTTGAGAATTTTACAAAGAAAAACGTATTAGCATTAAGTTATCAGGGAGAAGCTGGGTCTATTGTTCAACAAGGTCTTCACAATTTACCGCTATCGATGGAGCTTGAGCCCATTTCTGGAGAAGTCCAGTTCGACCGGGTCATTTCTGAGGCTCAACAGCTCGACAATCAATTGTAATTTTATGGTATGAATTTAAGGTTGCACTTTGATTTTCCCCCTTTTAGTCTTCAGTTGTTTTTGTGTTATTTTTTCAATCTATTGATCAATTTTTTCATTTTAATTTTGTTAGTTCAAGAGGAATCACTTTCCCCTCTATTCAATGTAAAAAATCGATTATGGACTTGAGACAATTTGTTTGAGATAAGATGAAGTTCTGATATTTCTTGGACCGTGTTGAGATAAGATGAATATTAGGACTTGAGACAATTTTTTTTTAGCCATTTTCCCATAAAATAGCAAGATTTTATGGATTAAAATGAGCTAACATCTATCCATGTATTCTGCACTTATGACTTAACTATAAAAGTTGCTTGTTTATTTGACACAGATTATCTAACATATACTCTAATAAAGTGTAACCTGAAGCTAGGAATCTTTCTACATATCATGAGATTTATGCATTTCAATGAGGTTTATTCATAATAGGAGTCCAGGTTCATAATAGAAGTCCAGATAATGTATGACTAGAAGAAATGGTGAGGCAGCACCAGTGCAGGATTAACTGGCACTCTTGGACAGTACGTTTTGATGTATTTGGTGTATAAAAGCTTGGCAGGGGTAGGTAATGATTTAAAATTTATCAAATAAGGAAAAAAAAGTTTCTTGAGGTTGAGAAAGAAATCTCATTTTTGTGGACAGTATTCCATGAACAGTACCCTTGTTTTGTTAGGTTTTTGAAGGGAGAAACTGATTGAATTTGTAAACAAGTTTGTATCAAGTTAAATTGGTTTGTTTTTGAAGGTAAGACACAATTAACTTGTTGAAAATGATAGGACCATAGTCATGGAAGATCATCATACCTAGGATTGGTCCTCGACTACTCTCGAGAGAAACATAATTATCTGATTGACAATGGAGTTATCGAAGGTTGGTGATATGTCAAAAGTAGAAATAGCTGCTATGTTGTAGCAATGTTATAATTCTACATGGTAATGGTTGTATAGATTGTTTAAAAAAATTATGAGTAATATCATTGTCACTGGTGGTTTTTAGTCATTTATCATCATGATCATGTATTGCAAAATGCTCCAAATCCATGCACGTGCATAATTTAAATGCAAAGTTGTCATCAATAGCTGAAGAAGCAGTTGTACAAGTTGAGCATGTGAAGGATTTTCTTAGCCTTGTCTATCTTGGATAGATTCACTCTGAAGCAAATCACATTTATGCCTTGTTTTGATGGGTAAGTATAACTTCCATTTACCCTGTAACTTAGTATCACCATGTCTTGGTTTCATTAGTCTTGAGGAATATTGAAATGAGATATGATTAAACTATGGGCTTATGCTATGACAAGACAGAACATGTGATTTCAACAATATATTATAGTTTTCTACAAAATGTTCTGTTTCCTATTGTTGCATATTGTTTTGTGGTCAAAATCTTATCAGTTTTGTTGTTTGACTTCTTTCCTTATTATTTTTTTTCCTCGAGGTGCAAGCAATTACTTTTAGCCTTTTATGCTCTCTGGTATGTAGACTATTTAGGCAAGCTTTAAGTTATTGTTAGTTTCTCTTATTTTTAGAGTAGGTGATTTATATAGTCAGTGATCAGTCCGCATTTACTATAATTTTCTAGATTTCAGGTGGAATTGAGCTTTTGTTTTTTGCTTGTAGTTGTATGGAATTCTTGTAAAAGTCCATTTTTATATTTGTCATAATCTTGATTTTGATAATTTTATCAATGAGACCTGGGAAAGTTGAAGTAGCATTTGTCTCTTATCCAATACTTCAAACTTAGGCCTTTTTTCAGTGCTCATATTATATTTAACCACTTCTCTAAAATTTTAAACTTTTTAAACTGTTAGAGAGATAAGAATTGCAAGTATTTGTTCTTTTTAAACTTGTGAAGTTTTAATTGGAATCAAGTTGTTATAATTTGTTCAGAAATACAGGTATTTGTTCTTCTTGAAGGTGATTATACCACTATCTTTGATTAATGGTAATATTCTTTGTGGTAACTTAGGTATCTTCTATTTCTTAGTAAATTTAATTGCAATTTCAAGCTGCCTGTACTTAGTTCTTCTGGCTAGAATATTAGAGCATGTAGTGAGATATCAGAGTGAGAAAGCAGCAATTGCTATAAAATTCTTCAGTCTTAAGCTGCCCCTTCAATATTTGCTTTTAAAATTGGACCGGTTATACCCAATTAGTTCTTTCTATATTTTGCAGATATTCATACCAAATTGCAAGATAATGCTGTGAGCTTTGCAGCTCAAATGTTAACAATTGGCAGTATTTCAACTGAGATATCCAACTTTTCCATTCTGAGATTCTTGTAAGCACTACTAGTATCAATTTTAACTTCTTTCGCTTTAATGCCATATCAGACTATCTACTACTATATAATGTCAAAGCTCGTTCTTTCCTCATCATTTTTTGACAGTAAATTGATTGATCTAAATTTACATTACCCTTATTATGATAACCTTTTGTGTATGTTAAAGTGGCCTGATTTTATTAAAATCACATTTAGTGATTTGGTAATTGGAGATGAGTGGTTTAAAGTGATTCATAGCCATATGAATGTGGCTGGCAACCAGTGTATGTGCTAAATAATTTATGTTTCCATATGTTGTAACTGTGGATTTGTTTGTGTTTATAGAGATATTCATGTTCTCCTTTATAGGATGATTCCCCACAAGACTAAGCGAGGGGCAGCTGCACTTGCTCATTTGAAGGTTTACAAGGGTATCCCACCACCATATGACAAGACAAAGAGGATGGTCATTCCTGATGCTCTCAAGTGTCTTCAATAGTTGGACGAATTATTCTTGTAATTTAGTTTCATTTCTTGTTGTTTTGAAATTTAAAAATTATGTAATTAAAGATTTGCAATTTTATGTAAATTGTTAGTTAGTATTTACATTAAAAATTGAATGTCAGCATTATTATATATATATATTCATTTTTTTTTTAATTTTAAATGGCATTAGCGACGGAAATTTTGAAGGAAGTCTGTTGCTGATTAGCGACGGATTCAATCCGTTGGTATTTAGCGACTAATACAATTTGTTGGTATTTTAGCGACGATTCAATCCGTTGGTAATTACCGACGAAAATGTTGTCGCTAAATTGTTGGTAATTAGCAACGGATTCTTTACCCGTAGGTAAAATTACCGGCGGGCCTTTTAGCGACGGATTTATCGACGGCAATTTTCTGTCTCTAAAGCTTATTTGCGACGGAAATCAAGGCTTCAGCGACGGAAATTTCCGTCTCTGAAGCCGCATTTTTTTGTAGTGATATTAAACAAGTTATGGTGAAGAAGAAGAAGTTGAGTAGAAATGAGTTCAATTTTCTAAGACGTCGGATATGGTGGTGATCAGAGGTTGGGGTGGGGATTGTTGTGAAAGATTTCTCTTTTTTTTTTTTAATTCTTATATATATAAACTATATTTTCTTATTTTTGTGAGTTTAAGGGAAATTACACCATTTTAATGTCCTCTAACAAAATTTGTTAACGAGTTTTTTTAGTGAAGACGAATAACATTAATTAATGAAAAGGTAGAGTTAAAATTCTTACAAAACAAAAGACGAGGGCAAAATCTTAACAAGGGTGAAAAGTTAGGGACTAAATGTATTTAATCTTTTTATTTTTTAATTTTAGTTTTTCGTAGTGGATGGAAAAATTTGCCCTTCTGAAAAATGGCATGTGAAATATATGCAACCAGTTAACGGCCATATCCGCCAATGAAAGGTAATTTATCCACTTTTTTTTTTTGTTAAAATTCAAATGACATATCCCGAATTAAATAAATACATACGACGGAATTTTTTATTCGTACAAAATACATAAATTCTCGTAACTTAACTATGAGGAACTGCTGTGAAGACACCACGGCCTTCAGTTACATAGATTTATTAAGAAAATTCCATCTTATTTGCCCTTCAACAAAAGGAACTGCTTTGCAGAATAAAACCTGAACAGATTATAAGCAGACATTGCTGATATCACAGCCATGAATATAGATGCAAAATAACCACACAGTAAAGCGCCAGCAATTTGGATGCAGAACCTTGTGAATCTATTGCAAAGCTTCATCCACTGTAAGCTGCTCTCGCCAATTAATGCAAACATCGATGCCTGAACCGCCGCTGAATTGGCTGCAAATACTGTGTAAACTGCTGCCTGTGATAGAAGGGATATTTAAGCAAAGTGCAAAAATAAGCTAATAATTTGAAGTTGGAGTTCATGTCATATTACTTATTTCAATGATAATACTTGGCCAAGTTTAAATAATTTAGTTATAAGTAAAAAGCAAGTGTATCTACTTTTTTGTATAACTTTTTTTGAAATGATAAAGTCGTAACAACTCTACTTTCTTGTAGTATTTTGCTCGAAATTTCTTTTTATAACTCTATCTATGAATTATCGAGTAATGGATCTTGCACAATGAGAACCACATTTTCAGTAACAATATCTAATTAAGAAAGTTAGCTGGATAGCTGACCCTCTTTAATAAATATAATGGGGGATCGATACCGAACCTCCTAAGTAGGCATGTCCTATTTCGTGATAGACTTCATAATAGAGGTATTTAATTTGTATGGTTGAAGTTTTATGGTTGACAGAAGATAGATCATAAAGGTAGAGGGATTATAAATGTTGTATAATACAGTTGGGAAATAAATGTAATGTGACATATCACATTCAACATTTGTGATATTTTATGTATGCCCCATAATGTATTCTTTAATGTTCACTCTTCCCCCATAAGAAAGTCAAGAACCTAATTATTGCACAAATGAGTGCCAAATTATTATTTATTCTGCCAATTTGGTCTTTTAATTTTAGAGTTTGTAGCACATTTGTTCTTGGTACATGATTTTAATGTGCCTTACTTTTGAAGGGTAAAATAAGTAAACACTAAATATTAATAAATAAAATAAAAAGGAAGAGTATACAAGGAAAATTAGAGAAGAAAACAAAAAGGAAAAAAAAAAAAAAAAAAGAAACTGAAAAAGGCAAACCGGCTACTCCCCCGACCCCTACCATCAAACCTACCCTTAGCCTCCAACTTCTTCCCACTCTCGGTGAAATTAAATAAGTCATTCCCGAAAAGGGCAATGATAAAATAAAAAAACCTTTCCATAACACAAAGATAAAATTGGTTGAAATAATTACCTGGTCCAATAATAGCAAACCCCAAGCCAGATACTTGTAATTGCTTGTTAAGTCTTCTTTAGAACCGGGCAAGACATAACCTCTGAATAGGTGGAGCATGTTGTATATAGCAGCAGCAGAATCAATCCATACCAAAACACTGAACACAGAATTACAAAATCTTGTTCAAAGCATAGGCACATACAGAGATGGTGTAGGGTTAAATCGTATTGTCACCTATTTGATATGAAGACTAAATTTGAACAGTTATGCGTTTTACCTCTCCAACGATATAAGATTTTAGATGCAGTGCTTCAACGTGATCGTGCATATATGTTGAATTTAAGTTCTCGAAAACTTGAAAAAGAGGTGAATGAAACTTACAATAAGGCATTCAAGTCCCTAAAGTTTGCTTTTCGGACGATTGAATAGAAGAGAAGTTTAGTTTGGGTATCGAGTCCCACAAGACAGGCCGTCAGCACCAAGAACACAATCGCAAGAACCCTTAAAAAAGCCTCCTTTCTCCCAATTAAACCCATTTTGAACAGCAAAAAACTGTTCAGTGCGTTGTAAGGAAACTCGACTCAAATCCCTCGAGAGAGAAAGTGGACACAGAAAGAAGAGATGGAGAGAAGGGACTGGGTGCATTAATTGAATCTCAATTTAAAAGTTTCCTAACTCATAAACTATTCGTTATTGACTTTATGGTCCAATGCATTTAGTGTTTAGTGTGAACTTCCAACTGATGTCTACTCTTACAAATTAAAGTCTATGCCGATGGTTGTGTTCAATAATAATAATAATAAATAATTAAGTAGCAGATTTTGATAAAAGTGAAGAAATGTGTAGTAAAAAAAAAAAAAGTTACAAGTTCGATGGAATGTAAAATTAAAAATGAAATTGGCAGGTTGAAATACAAAAGGGGCTTGAAGCAAATGAATTTGAGAACTTGTAATCAACATTTTTCGATTAGTTGAATATTTATTAATTTGTAAAGCATTTCTTTAAGATTGCATATATATATATATACTAGGTCTAAGCAACGTGCAATGCACGTTTGCTTAGTTATATATAATTTTTTTGGTTCATTAAATAATTAATGATGTAATATTTATATAATTGATAAATAATTACACATTGTGATATTTTAATTTTAACTTGAATAGTGTTAAATTCTAAATTAAAATGTATAAGTTTGTGTTTCGTACTATTATATTATATTAAATTTTGTATTTAATTATGAACTTTTATACATAATAAAATAATAGATAACATTATAATACAAAACTAAATAAATAAATATTTTTTCTTCATTGAGTTCAATGTACCTTACCAAATAAACTATTAGCATTTTTAAATTGATAATATCCACATCCATTTTTTTTTAGTTTCATTTTTTCCTAGTGACTAAAATGTAGTAGTACAAAATTTTTTGCATTTTCCATTCATTTATTAATAATGTCCTAAAAGGCGTAATGCGTTGTGAGATGTCGATGTTGAGAATCAAGAATCACAAGTTTAGGCGTATCAATACGAAGGATAAGCGTCATAATACGTTTCGTATTTTTAATATTATTTTAATTATTTTTAAGACATTAAATATATTTTTATTTTAAAAATAGTTTTTTTTCTATATTATAAAAAAAATAGATTTTTATTATATCATAAAATCATTTAATATTTAAAATAATACTTACTAAACATTTAATATAATACTATAATATTGCTAATTAGTGTTAGAAGAATTTTAATTTTTTTTTATTAATTAAGGAACTAAACATGAGCATTTATCATATGATTTATACGAAAAGTTTGCGGATTTGATAATTCCGATATCTGAAAATAGAGATGAAGGATTTTGATTCACAATCGAGAATGATTCCGACATGAAGTTTGTGGAAATTCAACTGCGGTCGAACCGAATGCAATAAATACATAAAAATAATTTAAAGTAAATCTATCTTTACTAATTAGATTCATTATATATCCTACAATTAGTCCCAACACTAAAAATTAAAAATAAATATGTTAAAATAGTTTACTTTGTTAAATTAAAATATTTTAAACTTATATAGAAAATAATATCTAACATTAATATATTAATAATCAAGTGCAATTTAAATTAAATTTGAAAATTAAATAAATGAAAGAATGAAAGTGAATATTACAATTTAATTAGTTGTAATTCAAAATCAAATTAGTCAATTAGACATACATTTTAAAATGATTTTGATGAGTATTTTAACATTTTTTTTTGTCACTATCCCACATTGAAAATTTATAAAACTATTGGAGTTAAGAGCATATATAAAATGCACAATCCCACATTGAAAGTTTATGAAACCTTTGGAGAGAAGTGTATCTATAAAATGAACATGACATCCAATACTTCTACATGGGCTTTAGAATTGTAAATTTGAAGCCCAATTATGGAGTTAAATGATTTTTAAATTAAAAAAATTCCGTTAGTTTTTCCGTTAAATCAAGAAATTCCGTTAGTTTTTCCGTTAAACCAACAAATTCCGTTAAATACACACTTTTTATATATAGAAGATATATATAACCCTTTATTAAATTATGTTATTATAGAGGGTAATTAGAACATAACGTCTCCGACTTTCATTGTTATTGTGGAAAACATCACAACTTTTCATTTTTTACATTTTCACCCTTATTTTCACATTTCATTGTACAAAAGGTCATTTTCACATATTTTATAAATTAAAATTTATGAAATGACAAATGACGAATACACCCACCTCTTTAAAAAAAAAAAAAAAATTGCACAACAATCCCATTTTTTTTTTAAAACGCAAATAAGTCACAAATAAATTATTAAAAGTGTAACTAGTACATAATGTCACTATTTTTCACCGTTATTGCGAAAAACATCACTACCTTTCATTTTTTTTTTTACATTTTCACCCTTAATTATATATTTAATTGCGTAAACCACCGTTTCTATTCATTTTCATCCAATTTCTCAATAAAAAGCTATGAAATAACAAATATAACCTCTTATTTAAATAAAAAAATATATTTTTAATTTCTAATTCTTTAATTATTTATTTGAGACTTGTGTGCATTTTTTAATTTTTAAATAAATTTAATTGAACTCGTTTGCACTTTTAAAAAAAATTAAATAATTTAAAGAGATGGGTATACTCGTCATTTCATAATTTTTAATTGAGAAATTAGGTGAAAGTGCAATGAAATGTGGAAATAAGGGTGAAAATGTCAAAAAATGAAAGGTATGGACGTTTTCCACAATAACAATGAAAGATGCAGACTTTATGTGCTAATTACCATTACTATATACATGAAATTTTAGTTTCTTTTTGTACAATATTTTCTTACCACTCACTTTGTGTCCTACTTTCTTTTATCAACAATACTGAATGTACAGAACTTTTGTGCCAGAAGTTTTACAGAATTGTTACATGGATGTAGATTCCACTTGATTTAAATATGATTTAAAAAAGTGGACCCCACATGTTTGTATTTTTCCAATTTTTTTCGTTTCTGTATGGCAAGAAAGGTTTATTTATTTATTTATACAGAGTTTCGTCTTATCATGTTAGGTGTTCCATTTTGCGTACAATCTTGATTGTACATAAATGACAATTCCTCATGTCTTTGAGTGTAGGAAAAAAAGTACTTGTGTGAAAACATGACAAGTAATGGTGCAGGTTTAAATTTTTCTTCTTCCACATGCAAACGAGTACCAAGTTTGTCAAGTTGTATATAATTGATTGACATTTATGAAGATGCAATTATTAACGAAAAATATTATATAGTCCGTGTTTGGTGAGAATTAAAATCTAAAATTTAATTTAATAGAATATAATAATTAAACTATTACGATAAATAGTACATGAAAAATAAGCATATTGTTTTGTGTTATTTTGTAAAATAATTCTTGCTTACTTCCCACGGAGCCACAAGCTATAGCAAACTGTCAACCGTTGGCCCGTTAGACACTTCTATATTCCAAATGTATAACAAAATCAAATAAGTTGTATCGTATTATGATTATATAATACAATAAATGTAATTAATGTAGCACAATATGAATAAGAAAGTTAACATAAGGGTCCGTTTGATTGTAAAGGTATAAAATGAGTGGAAATAAAATGAATTTCAGGGAATTGAATTGTTTAGAAATTATTTTACTGTGAATTGTAATTAATTGTATTTGATTAATATAATTTTTCACCTGAAAAATGTTGAAAGTTTGGTGTCTGTTTGACTTTTTTTTTCATGAAAATTGTCCATTAAAGTGATAATTTCTTTTGTCATTGGATCTACAATTTGTTTCACTTGCAAAAAATTTTTAACTTTTTTTTAAAAAATTACCATACCGAATATCATTCGTTTGACTTTGTTTTGCATGAATATCATTCGGTATGTAAATGTATATTTCTTTTTGGATCTTAGGGAGGTTTAGGTCCTCTCAATGAACTCTTAACATATTTCCTCATTTCCTAACGTTGAAATGGGCTAAAAAAGGCTTGCAAGCCAACCCGAAAAAGAGCTGAAGTTACCCATTCAAGGCCCAAATATAATGGATATATAAGTCCATGAAAAGGGAATTGTTAAGATGAAAACAAAACAAAATCTATCTATATGGGCCGATCGATCAACCACAAAAAACTCGTAAGAGATGGTAGCTTCAAATGATATAATTCTATATAAAATGTTAGGGGTTCATTCCAAAATGTAGCCTACAAGTACATATTTTATATTCAATATGTCCCATTACATCATTCAAATTAATTTTTTTCATGAAAAGCTTTACATATACACTTTTCTTTTTCTTTTTTTTAAATGAATAGCAGCAAGATTTGAATGAAGCCATTACGTTAGATTTGGCCAATTTACAAATGGTTTATGAAGATGAATATTAAGAAAAATGGTAGTACCTCTCATGAAATGTGCGGATAATAAATAGTAACTACAAATTTATGGTTGAAATTAATATTTGACTTCATTTATAAATGGGAATCCAAATGGAGGTTGAACTATTTAAACAATTAGAGATGGCTATACATTAGGGATCGGGACGAGACGGGGTGGGGTGGAGGCAACCTCCCCGCACCTGTTCCTCCGATTAATTTCCCACTCAGTGACCGTCCCATTACCCCTTTTAAGGAGGAGCGAAGCCCTTTATCCTGTTTACTTTTTTTTTGTTTTAACAATTCAATTTTTGCTAATTCATTTTATTGTCATATTCATTAAAGTGAGATAATAATATATTTATTAATTATTTTTTAAAGTTAAATTATTCAAATATATTTGGTAAACTAAGACTTTTATTATTTATCATATTCCTTAGATAATTTTAATTGCCATCTTCTATTAGAACTAATAAAATTTTGTGGAGTTTTCCATTTAAAGTATTGAATTCTTGAAAAAATAATGATAATAATAATACTAATAAAAAAAAAGAATAAACGGAGTGGGGCGAGCGACCTTGTTACCCATACCCGCCTCGTCCCCGATCCAAATTCCCCGATTAAGCGGGTAATCCTCGTCCCGTTCAGGATGGGGCCCTACAGATATCGAGTTTGAAAGATTTTTTGTCTTTCCTGCTATACATGCTCATTTAAATCTTCTCTTTAACATGTTCCCTACCTGATAAAGGCAAGATGTAAATGAACGGTCGTCCCTCTGTAACCACGATATAAAAACACGATTTTTATGGAATTAAGTTTTGTCCTGGTACCTATGTCAATGGCAGACACATTCTGTGTTCGCATTATGTGTTCGTCTCTTGTTACGAACTTGATGTCTTGTCCCGTAAATAAGTCAAAGGAGTTTCTTTAATCTTAATTACACAAAGTCTTTTGTGTATTTTTCAAATGTACCATGATAAGTTACATGAATAATCTTAGTACAAATGACTATGTTACTAAACACGACTAGAACAACTAAACTGCATTATGTTAATGAAACTTTAAACTTTTTTTTTTAATTGAATTAATTTTTGACAACAAAAATAATGTTGCCATCAATCTTCTCGTCATTGTACATAATATAAAATTAATAATTAACATATAAATATATAAGTTATTTGTATTAACATACTGTTTTTTTACGATGTAACATCAACCTAATATTCTTATTGATGCCAAAGTCAGTGGCAGAAATTCGTGATAAATTCACGAGATGAATTTGATCTCATCGAACATATGAATTGAGAAATAAACATCCTATACAATATGTTTTATCGAGAATTCTCAAAGAATTCTACTGCCAAATCGAGTTTGAGAAATAACATCATCAACCTCGTTAATTGATGCCATACAATGTTGAATTGCTAATCAAATCAAAGTCGTTTTTCATGTCTATGGATTTCAACGTGGAGAACATTAATGTCCTCACAATTCTTGGATATTCGACATTATTGGTCTATCGATGGGCCCGAATGTACCAATTACGTGTTAAGTTGTGTAATTGTTGTGTACTAAACTAAGTTATTAGTTGCACGATAATATGCATATATGCTTAATGCATCAAATCAGATGAATTGTTGTCAATTGTGACGTGATATTGTGCACAAGTAAGACATTATCTTTAGAGATACAAGGAAATGACATGCCCAAAATGGATGTTGATTGGACCATTTACAAGTGGGATGGTGATAATATTACTTCGCAGATGTGACAAATTAACGAAGATATAGACGGTTAATGGATTTGATTTAGACAAATTGCTTTTTTTCTCTAATTTTTTAAGTTTTTCACGTAACACGAATTTCTAATGTACAGTTCTAATATACTAAATAAAAAAATAAAATATTTTAATGACAGAATTAATATTAAAAAAATAATAATAAAGACTAAACGCATGGCAATGGAATGAATCAGAGCGGGGCACACCCCCACCCCGATCCTCGCTTAAGTCAGGGTTGGTAGGTTCGCCACCCCGAGCGATTAAGCAAAATTTATGGTGACTCATTGCATGCTTGTCCTAATTCCAACATGAGAAATGCTACACTTACACACTTAGTACACAGCCCCCTCGCATGTGTGTGGGGCCCATTGTGATTCAACGTTAGTAGGAGCACGAAAAGCAATGACTATTTAAAACGAGGATACTCAGATTTGTATATCTTTCTTAATTCTCGACTTTGCTTATATATAGATTTCTATCTAGGTCTTGAGGAAAATTGGTGTTTTTATCCTTGTGACACATGACAACTATTGATTGGTGAAATTTATAATTGAATCCGTTTTATTCACTTGTCCACGTGTTTCTTATTCATTGGCTATGCAGTCATGCTTGACGCTCACATTCATGAACCCAATTAAGTACATTTGTTCGTAATAAACACTCGAGATTGATAATAATGCTTCACGTTACAAATGCTTCCCCATTCTATCATGGGCTTGCACATGGTTCGATTTGCTTTGAGAAAGGTTCGCTACTAATCCTTTTGTGATTTTTACTTGTCAATGGTACAACTAAAATTTGAGTTTTCATTTGAACCTTAAATTTTCTTAGTTTGAACTAAACCCTAAATTCACTTAAATCTTTGACTTCTTTACATTGTTATATGTTTATGAAGATTTCATGTGTTATAGATTTTCTACCAAAATAATTAATGAGCGTTAAATTGCGTGTTGTGTAAAAAATAATCTAAATAAATAATTTACTTTATATCCACTGTTTTAAATTTTAAATTTACTTGTGGAAAGAGAAAATGAGGACATTGAAGAAACCATGAAAATGTTGCATAACGCGTTTTCTCCATGATATTCAAACGACAAGATTTGTCACCCCATGGTCTTTTGTTACAAAAGTGACATGTAATGTCTTTACCTCTAGTATTAGTTACGTAGATGTCCTGCTAGCCAAAAAGCGAACCCAATAAGTTGGATGAACGATGTGACATTAATCAATATGGAAGATATTACAGTTCGAGAACGAATTGAAAGACTAACTGCGATTATAATTCGTCGTGTTCCTCGAACTTACATAAATTATCGTAAGTATATATTCAAATGACCAGGAGTGGGGCAACTCACTAACACGAGTGCACACTAATTGAATTCATTTTTCAGCTAAATTTCTTATGGGTGTAGATTTTACAAATGATTAGGGATGAGACTTAAGAGTACATGTTACAATCTCGACTTAAATTTATTTATTTACATCCAACAATTTTGCATGGAAAATCAAAGTCTTAGAGATAAATCAACCTGGCTGAGCTCTTCTTGAACATGACTATCAGCTTTATAATATTCCTTTTTCCACTGATCATAATTCACTTCTCTCGTATAACCACGAAATCTCTGGCTGCTAGAACTTGATCCAAGCCGTTGATTATATCCTTCGTAAGGCCGAAAACTTGAACTTAGTTCTCTGCTTTTCTTGGCTAAGGTTCTCTCGAGTTTGTGAGCATTTTGGTGTCCTCCAAGAGCTTGGGAACTGTAAAACGTTCTCCGGCAGTAGTTGCAGGGGAAAACTCGGGGTTCGACCCTGGGTGAAGACAACGACGATCGAGGAAGAGATGAAGAGACGGGTTCTGGTTCGAGGTTGATCAGCTCGATTGCTGATAAACTTAAAGTGAGAGAAGGATTAGGTTCATTATTCATGATATGTATTGGGCAGAAGAGAAGCAGAAGCAAAGAACTTAGGAGAAAGATTCAGAGAAACTTTGCTTAACCCAGTAGGGTTTTTAGCTTGTATAATAGTTGAAGGCAAAGTTTTGGCTAGTATTGGGGAGCATATATTATATAGAAATATTAGAGAGAGCGAGCGGTGGACTTTACATGCATATATGAGTTGGGATTCAATTTTTTTTTTTTTTTTTTTTTTTCATTTAGAAAAAATTATGAATAATCTAACGCGGTGACATCTAGTTTTATTTCAAATGGGTCCCATATATGTGCCATTTGAATTTCTTGAATAAAATATGTGCAATATTCCTTCCCACAATATGTCGTTTGGATTTTTTTTTTTTTTTTTTCCCACTATTAAGTCCAAATTATAATTGAGAATTTTTAAATTTGTATTTTGTATTTTGTATTTTGTAATTTTCTTAATCAAAATCAAGTCCTAGTTAAATTATATTAGGAGTTTATTGAGTTGTAATTAAAGTCAAAATATAAGTTATTAAATCATAATTAAAGTAAAAGAAGAGTGCCAAAAGCGCACAAGTTATATTCCAAATTCTTAGTCACAACTTTCAACGCATTTTTCTCAAAGAAAACATTGAAATATAAACACGATTACATCTAGAATACTTGTAAACCTTTGAGTTAACTTTCAACGCATTTTAAATCATCTTAATCCGATATCAGGAGAAGAAATTATGATAAAAATACTGACGATCGCCCAGCTACTGCTCGCCTATCGCTGATTTGGCGCTCGAGCGATAGGTCAACGTTAGAAATTCAATTTTGCCTCAAACACTTCTTTGTTCAATCCATTTGCATCCCAAACACTTTTCCCTATATATATCATATCATATGAACGTTAAAAAGTGTGTTGAATCATATTTATTCTATAGAGATCATTCCTTTGAAAATTCAAAATATTCGTTGATTTCAAGATTTAACCACCTCATCTTATTTGATTCATAAATTTTTCCAAAACATATTTTGTTGATCAAGTCATATTGTCGTATTAAAGCACAGATCAAAACACATAAGATCTATTAATCAAACACCAAACCACATAATTTACTGAAGATAAATCGATACCATGGATCGAGAGATATTGCAAAAGCACAAATTCATGAAAACTAAGGTATAAACTATGAGTCATGATTTATTTTAAAAGAGCAAACATCGAGTAGGATTAAAGGAGACTGCAAGAATTGAAATCACAATTTTTATAGAGTAGACTTGTGACCGTACTATAAGTTTCTTTCGATTTATAGTGGATTATTGACTGACAAAGTGCCCGAAGTTTTTACAATTGAAATTTCTCCGTGATCATCTTAAGTATTCTTTACTACTTTAATTATTGATTATGGTATTCAAACTTATGATATATTAACTTGTTTGATCTTATCATCTAAAAAAATTAAAAAGTGACTTATTACTTTTAATTGTGTAATTCCGCACGTGAATTTAAATAATTTAAAGCTTTCATATAAGAATGTTCATTGTCGAGTATTTAACAAGATTATAACTGAAGAAGACATAAATTTGAAAGATACGTCTCTATTGCTATATGTAATATACATCATTCACTAAGTTGTGAAGTAAACAACATTATCATAATAAAGTTATGATATTCTTTAAATTATTGATTACAACATAAAACTATTTATGGCATCAGTTCTAATAATCTTTCATTTGTCCTAAATTGACGTGACGAATATGTTATGCATCTCCGACTAAATGGGCTGGAGAATGGACCGGGGTACAGCCCAGCCCAATCCACCTACATCCACCCCTAGTACATTGTGTTCTTTTAGAAAATTCGCAGCTGCAATCCCCAAACTATACTCCTGGGAGAACCCGAATTCCCTCCTTACTTTCTTGATGTCAAGGTGTTATAACTTTGATATTTGGCGAACATGAATTCTTTTAAACATAAAATGTCAAAAGACATATATATTAAACAGACATTTCGATTATAAATGATGACGACATATAACTATTTACGTTGGTAATAATTTTAATTATATAATTAATTCTAACAATTTCTTATTCGCCCTACCGGACATATATGCTATGCATCTCCATCCTCTCACTTCAATCCCGTAATATGATATTCTTTTGGTTCAATTTTCATTAAGAATATTTAATTAGTATTATTTTTTTCGTCAATATCTATTGTGACATCAACTTGACAAGAAAGTAAATAACTAAAATTGTATCCTCCGAAGTTTAAGACTTATGGTTCAACTATGTATGCAAAGTTTAAGTCTAGTTTTTTCTCCGGATCGATCTGCATTCTTTGGCGTTTAGCTAATGTTTCTAAAGTGTTTATAAACCATCGAAGCACTTTTTATCTATACATTTTTACAATCTAGCTACATGTACATCCTAGTTTACACCATAGCTTTCCGAATTTACACTTTATACAATCTCACACCATCTTTTACATATCACACATTTAATCCAACCATCACAATCTTGTCACGTCACTCATGTATCAACAAGGGTGTCAAACTTAACGTACAAATAGCTTAAAAGACATTTTTATTCATTTATATTTTGAACGGTTTATAAACACTTCCAATCAGTCACTCCAGTGTCATCAAAAGTAACTGTTTAGGGTATTATTAATTACATGTCTTCAGTCATATAGAATTTTAACATCAAAAACTTATTTAGCCCTGTTTGAGCCCCATTTTTTGAAAATATATTTTGTAAAAAATGATTTTCGCAGTGGTTAAAAAGTAAGAAAGAAATTTGAGTTTATTTGTAAAGTTATTTTATTGAAGTAATGTGTGGTTGAAAATGAGTTTGAAAACAGAATAAAGCTCAAATAGGCGCTTAATTTATTTTGAATAGGTCGAGAAATTGCTGCTTTGTAATTGGCTGAGAAGCCTTTCTTCTCTGAAACGATATCTCAAGTACTAGTTTAGTTTTACGTAGGGTTTTGAGTTGCCGAGTTGGTTACACTTTACAGTGAGGAGGGGTCAGACTTTTCTGATATAAACAGTTCATGCATGCACGTAACCTCGGCTTCTGAGTTGTGACTCTCATTGTCCCATTCTATGGCTCTAATGCGTACAATCTGACTGAAACAAACGATTGATTGTAGGCATGTAGATAAAGACGAGGAAAATTAAAGGGAAGGGACCAAACACCACGAAACCCCATGTTAATAAGTTAAATATGAAATTTACTGGGGAGAGAAGGTAAATTCCTTTAAGGTCCTCAACCTTTGTTAAATGAGATATTCATGTCTCAGATCTTTTGTTTATGTCACCCTGTATCCTGCAACATTTTAAATTGTGCACATGATGTCCCAACTCGACGGAAACCACGAAGATCTTCCCTTGTTAAAATCTTGGCAATACTTGTGTCGCTAGAACAAAATCCTTCCAACGGATTGCAAGAATGTGAAGGGTCTGAATATAAGTCGATTAATAGTCAATCGTTTAGGTTTTGGAATGAGGAAGATTATTTTTTGGATAATTATACCCGTGAATCATTTATCAAGTGTCTATTGCATGACTTTTTACTATTTGTATAGAATTTTTCCATCGAGTTGTAACATCAAGCAGAGAATGTAGATAGGCTGGGGACATTTGGTGGCACAAACGAAATGATAGAAACATAAATCTCACACTTAGAAGAGAGTAGGGAACCTTGAAGAATTCAAAGTAACTTTTACGTGCATTTCAAATATATCATTCACTAAAGTTCAATTTATTTATAATTAATTATGTACTTCGAAATTTATTTTCAGTAGACTCTTCTATTGGTCGATGCTAGTAAACTTAATGCCAAGAGAGTACATGACGGCATTATTTATGTGGAGCTTCAACCACCAACACTAATCCATTGGTTCCACCTTTAAAAAAAAAAAAACGGAAAGAAAAGAAAAGAAAAATATATATATGGTGTTTTGTAGAGATTAAAATTGAAAATATAGTCGTTATTGTTGACTTTTATTAGACCGGTGGGACCCAATAACGACCATATTTTCAATTTTAATTGGATTTTAAACCGTACCAAACATGCTCATATTCAAACTCCTTCCCAACAAAATTTAACATTTTGAATAAAATGTAAATATCTTTGATCATTAGCATTTCATTCTTTTCAAATAATAATAATCTCGTCCAAAAAATCTCACCAAATCAATCAATTATAGTGATCAAAGTCAAGTAGGGCGGTACAAACAAGTTGATGATAAGCAATTAAGCACTGTAGTAGTTGAATCATGGACACCTACTCTATCCATTAGCTCGTTAAAACCAAGATTTATTTATTAAATTAATGCAGGCTTTTATCAGACGTTTGAGGCTGTCTTAAAAGGACGTCCAACTTTGCAGCTTTAATCTTGCAAAATCACTTTACATATACAGATTTATGTATTATAATATTAAAATATGAATTATATATTTATATTTTTCATTTTAAAATTAATATTTTTTGTTAATGTAGCCCAGATTTCAGATTTATGTGATTAATTATTTAAGGTTTTGTTTTAGCTTGTTACCACTTGTATGATCTAGTGACATAAACAATCAAACAATCAATAAAGCCTCCTGTACATTGTTTTCTTGACATCAAGTTTGACACAATGTGTAAATTCAAATTGTGTTTGGCGAGAAAGTGTGTTGTTTTTAAAAACTGTCCAATGTGATATTGCCACGTTGTACAATGTCAAACTTGATGTCAAAGTTAGTGTACTTGTAGCATGATTGATCAAACAATAATGCAAGCAAAGAACAACTTCAAGTAATGCCACTTTGCCATAAAGATGTGACATAAAGATTGACATGATAAGTGTTGACATGATGTGATTGGTTGAAAAAAAATTAACTGTATTTTAAACAATTCAATAATAAACTGTCACGTGTCAATGATTATGTCAATATAGCATGATTGACATTCGGGTTTGCCCCTGCGCACTCCCTATCTATAAATAGACATCTTTTTTTTTTTTTTTTTTCTTATAGTGGCCAGCATTCTTTGCCGTGGTGATGTATCGCCATCTCTAACCCTTTGCACCAAATTGTTACAATTTGCACACCATATTATAAAGCCATCCCTAACCATTACACAAAATGAATAGTGGTTCCTTCATTTTCTTAATACTTTATTTTCAACAATTAATTTATTTTAAAAATATCATATTATTATTAAATTAAAAATTATATTTAATGAACTAAAATACTACGTTTATTAATAAATCTTAAAAAGTATTACACTTAATACCACAAGTAAAAAAAAAAAAAATTACATTTAATGCACAAAAAAGGTTACACAGAATAGAAATGAGAAATTTTATTTTAATGTATTCAATAGTTAGTTTTTATTAGTTGATTAGAATTTACAAATAAACGTTAAATTAAAATAAAATAAAGTTAAATCATTAAATTATAAAATGATATAAAAAGAATATAATATGAATTAATTTTTTTAAATATAAAATGAAGGGGAAAATAAAAATTACACCATCCAAATTGGTGTTTAGTGTGCCATTGTAGTGATGTTGTATCAAATTGGTGCATTACTGGAGATGCCCTAATTTTGAAAAGCTGATTGGGAATGTGTTCTTTTGAAAAACTAAATGGTACATTATCCCTTTCCCGTAAATATTAAATTTCACAATCACAAAGTGCATTTTTTTTTTCCAATAAAAATTGTACTAGAAAAAAAAAAAAAAAACATCATTGCAAACAACTAAGTTCCAAACTTCCAATTCCATAACCCTAATTTAGGCAGGCTCGAATATATTTTTATGGGTCCATTCCATCTACGACCCCCTCCCTACACAACTTGCACAACCTTCTAAATATAACACCTTCGTGTACTTGCTCGTCTTTCTCTCATGCGTGCCAGCAAGCCAATCTCCTTCGGTCTAGAAAGTCTCTTTTGCCTCATTCGTTTTAAAGATGTAGAGTGAGCCCCTATTTGTCCCTATTATTCCACAGAATAATAATTTTTTGGAAAATATATGATTAAAAAAGAAGAAACATCTTTTGGATTTACGTATAATATTATTTTATTGAAAAATGTGTAATTGATAAAAAGATAGAAAAAAATGAATTATAATTTAATGTGGAATATGGGAGCCAACCGGAGGCTAAAGTCATTAACATTTAAATGGCACACTACAAACTCTCGAATTCTAGCACGCATACTGAGCTCCGATTTGATAGAGATTAAAATCAATTTTTTAGGAGAGCATGCTCAACGTTAAAGTGTGCATTATGTTTAATCATTACTTTGAAAACGTGTCACCTATCAATATTTAACTAAAACAAAGTAAATTCTAAAAATACCAATAATTCGAACATAAAAAAATATTGTGCTTGATCAACTCGACCGACAGAGTTGACACCCTTACCCTAACTCTCATTTTCCTCATGTCCCATATGAAACATAAAAACCTCCTATGCATTATAATGCATATACTAATTCAAATGATGACATAAACATTGAGTATCCTTATTTCGTTGGGTAAATTTCTTATGCTATCATTGAACTAAATTAAATTCGTTTGGTTGAATTACTAAACTTCAATTCATTTCAATTAATGGATCACTAAAAGTCACTTTTATTTTCCCTAATTTGTCACCCATCATCTTTCAAATTGATAAAAATTTCTTAATTGGAAGCTATATTATATCATATTTTCGACTTAATGGCTGCATGGTAGGTAAACTTACTATTATGCCATGTTATAGAATTGTTAGAAATGTTTTGCTTTTTAATCTAAAAACATTGTCAATCTTCATTTTCTCATTATAATTTATAGGGTGCTACATAGTGTTTACACAAAAAACGCTCGTTAGTTTCGGAAATGATAAACGGAGAAATACGATGGAAGTTATGAAATTTAAAAATAAGTCGAAGTTCAAAAACAAAACCAAGACTAGTTAAAGTTTAAATGAAATTTACCCTATTTTGTTAGAAATATGTCTAGAAGTGTTGCCTTATATTCAAGATTTTTAATAAGCTCATGAATCTCCTCTACAAATCTAGCATAACCCATCTCTCGCCTTACATATTCAAGAATTTAACAATCCCATGAATCTCCTCTATAAATCAAGCACTATCCGTCTCTCATTTTCACAGAATGAATCTCTCCTCTCAACACACACACACACACACACACACACACACACACACACACGTACACTTGTTTCTCCTTAAAAACATTCAAGCAAGAAGAAAAATTGAAAAATGAAGGAGTTTTGGACAACCATGACTTCAATGATGGGGCTTTGGGCATTCTGCCAGACCATTCTATACACAATCTTCCCGGTAGAACTCCGTTTTGCCTTTCTCAAATCCTTTCACAAAATTTTCAACTTCTTCACATCGTTCTGCTACTATGACATCACGGAAATTGACGGCGTCAACACCAACGAGCTGTATAACGCCGTGCAGCTCTATCTCAGCAGCTTAGCAGCCACTTCCGCCACCAGCCTCAGCCTCAACCGCGGCCTGAATTCTAGCTCAATCACTTTCAGCATTTCCAACAACGACCGCCTAGTAGATTCCTACAATGGCGTGAAAGTCGTGTGGGAACATGTTATCACTCAAAGGCAAACACAAACATTTTCTTGGCGGCCATTGCCGGAGGAGAAACGAGTGTTTATTCTACGTGCAAAGAATAAGGACAAGATTGTAGTTTTGGGATCCTATTTAGATTTCGTCATGGAAAAGGCTAAAGATTTACGTAGAAAACACCAAGATCGTTTGCTTTACACAAATTCACATGGGGGTTCATTAGATTCTCGAGGCCCTTGGGAATCTGTTCCCTTTAAGCATCCCAGTACTTTTGATACACTTGCAATGGATCCTTTGAAGAAGGCTGAAATTATGGCTGATCTTTTGGATTTTGCTAATGGAGAGTCTTTCTATCAAAGAACTGGGAGAGCTTGGAAAAGAGGATATTTATTATATGGTCCTCCTGGAACTGGAAAATCTAGCATGATTGCGGCCATGGCTAATTATCTTGGATATGATATTTATGATCTTGAATTGACTGGGGTAAATACGAATTCCGAATTGAGGAAGTTACTGATGAAAACCAGCTCGAAATCGATTATTGTTATTGAGGATATAGATTGTTCTATAAATTTTACTAATAGGAATAAGAACGGGGTTGGAAAAATTGACTTTCTACCGGGGTCTAATCGGGGTGAGGATGGTGGACATACGATAACCCTTTCGGGGTTATTGAATTTTACTGATGGATTATGGTCTTCTTGTGGTAATGAGAGGATTTTTGTGTTTACGACGAACCATGTTGAGAAGCTTGATCCGGCATTGTTGAGGAGTGGGAGGATGGACATGCATATACATATGAGTTATTGTTCTTTTTCAGCATTAAAGATTCTTTTCAAGAATTATTTGGGATGTGAGGATGATCAATTGGATGGAGTAGTTTTGAAGGAGTTGGAGGGTGTGATTGATGAGGCGGAAATGACACCGGCCGACATTAGTGAGGTCTTGATCAAGAGCTGGCGCAATAAGGATAAGGCCGCGAGGGAATTGTTGGAAACATTGAAGACGAGGGCCAAGAGGAATCGGATGAAACCGAGGAAAATGAACACATATGAGGGCGAAGACAAGGAGCAGGAGAAGCGGGCTTTAGATAGTCCAAAACAAGATTGTGTTCTATTGCAAGAAAGTTGCAAGAAATGTAGGGAGAACAATGATGATAAAAAGAAATATTAAAGTTATCTTTGATATGCAATATCAGACTGGAGTCGATGGAGCAACTGAGTGATCAAAAGATTGTAAGACAGTTTGGTGCCTGATAATCATGAAAAATGGAAACATATACTTGCCTGGTTAGATTAGCTTATTTGCACTGTGGTCTGTTCGGTTATATTTGTTTTTTTATGTAATTCCTAAATTTGAACCTATATTGTTGCCTCATATTATTCTAGTACGTACATGCTGCTGTTATGTCCTATAAAATTCATTGTATAACATACTGGTCTTACCAATAATATGTATTGTTAGCTGGCTGATATGTGATTACACCTAGGGGCGCCGCACATGGTTATACGTGTAAGATGGCCATAGTCGACCAAACATATAATTTTAAAATTCTTCGGGGTTGTAGACAATTATTTGCCAAAAAAGGAAAGTCAGGCACGCAGAACTGGCCCGAAGAGCTAAGCTCGACTCTCCAAGACTGGTTGAACCGCGGCACGATCTATTCCATCTTCTAGATTTGAAATGCCGGGAATTTAGACTAGAAATTGCCAAAATCAGATTGCAATTATCTTTACAACGATATTTTTCAGCACACTGTATAAAACAGCTCTTCCAATTTTCAGTGAGCCTAATATTTTGTCATCTGTACAGTATCAGTATCTATACAAGTATGTATGACAGAATCGTGTTGAAGTTTCAATTTAAAATATTTATTTGTTCGATTTTTAATAGATTTAAGATTTTAGATGAAGAAGATAGCAGCCAATCTATAGCCTTTTCAGGAAGAGGGTTCCCTCATTCTTTCGACAACATCTCGTCTTGAACATTACGATATGATGACATCCTTCCTACCAAATGGACAACTCGATCCATTTTACATCTCTATAAATGGTGTACTCGTATATTAGAAAATAATGAAAACGTAAATTCAGTTTAGACGTTAAGGAATTTTCGGTACGTTGAATTGCGCATAAGTAGATATTATTAAAAATAAATATGTGATAAAATTTGTTAGTTCTACTGTCAAGTACGAAATCAAACGCAGCCGTTGACTCTCACCTTTGTAGACAAAATTCATGATTACTTGATGAAACATTTGAGGAAACAGCCGAACAGATGATCTAATTTTGGATATAGAAAGATTTAGAAGCAAAAGCAGATAGATCTATCAGCAATTTTGGTCTCCTGCGCGATTTAGAAGCAAAAGCAGATAGATCTATCAGCAATTTTGGTCTCCTGCGCGCAGGAGACCAATTTTCCTCGTGTGTCAACCAAAGGCTGACACACACCGATTCCCTTTTTATTTTATTTTTTTTAAACTCTTTTATTTTGTCTATCAACCTAAAACTTTTTTTTTTTTATTATTATTTTTAAAGTTTAAGGGCATGTTTGACGTCCGGTCAGGTCGCAGGGGTTGAGGGGGCAGCGCCCCTCGTGGGGACCCAGGGGCAACGCCCTCGAAAAGAATTTTGATTTTGATATAGGTATAGAATTGAATATTTTCTAATATTTTTAAACTAAATTATTAATAAGTGAAATTGTATTTATAGTTTGTGTGAAATATAAATAAGTAGAATTATTAGAAAAAAAATAAACGAAAAAAATTCTAGGTATATTAAAAATAATAATAATAATAATAAATAAATATTTAAAAATCCTCCGCTCGCGGAGGTAAAAACTCCGCGTGTGGAGGAATTGTCTCTGCGCGCGAAGGCTTTTAAATGGAGTACTCTTTCGACGACTTCAATCGCTTTCCACACCCTTTCGTCCTAACCGGAGTAGGACCAACCACATGTTGGGTACTTTCTTTACTCTTGTTCTTCATCCAACTCATTCGCATATCACCGCCGTTGTCGACATCCTTTACATGTAATTTCAAGTCACGAAACCCATCCATTAGAAATGTGGTTCGAGCATCGGTCAAGGCTCCCTTGTCAACCAACTCTGATGCAGTGTGGGACAGCATCCTGTGTCGTGAAATTAGAGAATGACCAGTAGATGGATCGACAATTGGTTTAAAAATGGGAATTGCTTTTGCAGTCTGGGCCAATCGACGTACAATATAGTGGTCTGGTAACAACATAACTTGTTTCTTGATCATTAATGAAAGCATGTGACGACACGGATATCCTTCAAACTCAAATGTCCGACAACTACATGTTATAATATCAGTCATCGTGTAGTGGAGAACCTCATGTTGTCTATCATACGTTTTTCCATTCTCAAAACGCATGACGAAATATGTTTTGAGACCCTCGTTTGTTGACGTCTTCGAACAAAGATAATAAGTACTCTGTGCAAGCTCTGTCTGAAAGCGTAGGAAAATGGTCTGTGTATAGATGTCGGCCATATGAACTTCAATTGCAAATGACGTTGTCATTCGAGGTTGCTCGTTCAAGTCCGTGTGATTTGCAGCCAATTCCCCATGCCGTTGGTGTGATAGGACATTGGAAAATCTTGTGATGAAGTCCATCAACGTATTTTTCTTGTCCACGTATCTTTTGAAGAATGCATGGTTGCTTTCTGATGGTTGACTGCTAGACATCCCTGCAGAAAAGATGTGTCTTACGTATGCTGGTATCCAACAGGTTCGTATTTCATACATATTACACAACCACTCGTTATCCCCTAAGCGAGTGGTCTCCATCATTTCAGACCAGTGGCTTTCGAACTCGTAAGGACTCTCAGACTCCATAATGATGTTTACCAGATTATGGTACATTTCCTTATAAAGTACGGGACCCATCTTCTCTGAAAACTTTTTCAATATGTGCCATAAACATAATCTATGCAGTGTGTCAAGGAATACATGGCCGACTGCTCTTGAAATGGCACCATCTTGATTAGTGATAATCACGTCAGGACGTTGTTGTGTTGGCATGGCTTCTACAAACTTTGAGAACAACCAGATGAAATAATCAATTTTTTCATCGCTCAGTAAGCCACATCCAAATACAATAGTTTGACGATGGTGGTTGACACCAATAAATGGTGCGAACACCATCGAATACTTGTTGGTATTATAGGTCGTGTCAAACATGACAGCGTCTCCGAAGTAGACGTATGAGCTTTTTGAATCGGAATTAGCCCAAAAACACCGAGCAAGCACTCCATCCTCATCAGTCTCATATGCATAGTAGAAACTCGGGTTCTTTCTTTTCTCCAGCTCGAAGTATTCTATCAATGTTTCTGCATCATGTCCAATGCGTTCCCTTCGAAGGTCTCTTTGGTGGTTCCTAATATCCTGCTCAGAGCAACCAATCGAAGATGGACCACCATCATCTATCTCCATAAGTCTGATTTGTGGGCAAGTAGGAATATTTGCCTGTGAAAATTGCTCTGCAAACGCTTTTTTCGTAGCCAAAACTTCACGATGCGATCGTAGTAGGTGAACCT